>JAODJX010000007.1:6459048-6471829 GCA_026776945.1 Isichthys henryi
TTTCAATTCTCTGTATGTCCGGTACATATGGCAAAATTGACAATAAAGTTGACTTGACTTGACTTGACTTGACTTGTACTACATCATCACCTGGATATCATATTCCAGCCTCGCCGGAGATACATTCACCGTGGGTCCCGTCGGAATATTCTCCAATACACCTCGGCTACAACAAGGTCTTTCTGGTCTGCTTCACGTCGCCCTCCACGCAGCACTGGTGGGGTTATCGACCACAGGCCGTTAGTCAGCCCAGCCCGGTTGGCTGCCACTACTGTTGAAAGTAACTCCACCGTTGTCAACTTTGGTCTACTGAACATCCGCCAAGGGGTCTCTTATCCAGGATCTCCTCACAGACCGTAAGTTTGACGTTCTCTGTTTAACGGAGACTTGGCAACAACCCAATGACTTTTCCCAACTTAATAAATCCACTCCACCGGGGTTTGTTACCTGTAAGCCTCGCAGCTCAGGTGGGGGTGGAGGGTGGGGGTCTCCCGATAATTTATCGTGAGAAGTGGAGAGTCTCACCAGTGTCTGTTCCTGATTTTAATTCTTACTAATTTACTGTGTGTCAACTGCATGGACCTATTCCAACTATTATTGAAACCTTGTATCGCCCCCCCAAAACCAGAAATTGATATTTTAAATGATTTTGCTGCCCTGTTAGCATACCTCTCCACTCTTTCACCAAACATTTTACTGCTGGGAGATTTTAACATTCATATTGATAACGTTAACTCTTTTACCAAAGACTTTATATCCAGTCTCAAGAGCTTTGTTTTCCAGCAGTACACTCAAGTACCCGCTCATTCCAAGGGTCATATTTTGGACCTAATCTGCTGTTCTGGGGTTTTTCCTACTGTTTCTGCAGCAGATCCATTCCCTATTATCATTTAATCTCAGACTCTCCCTTTCCAATGTAAAGATCCCGGTTTAATTTCCTTCCGTAACGTTAAAGATGTTAACCTTGCCATCCTCTCCTCTAGTAGTAACTCCTTTATTGACACTCATAACTTAACCACAGTGGAAGAGCTGGTCTCACACTATAACGCTAGCCTTCAATGTATTCTTAACTATCTTGCTCCATTAAAAACCAGATCAGTTTCTTTCTCCCATTTCGCCCCCCGGTTTACACATGAACTTCCACTAATGAAAGCAAAAGGATGGCAACTTGGGGCGACTCTACAGGAAGACTGGACTACTTGGGTTTCCCCTCATTTAACACACTACAAAGATATGTACAATAGCCACACATTACATTATAAGGACTGTATCACTCAAGCTAAACCCAACTGTTACTCTAGAATAATCGAATGTAGGCAATACTAGGTCATTGTTTTCATTGGATAAGAATAGCGTTCAACCCCTGGATTCTCTACCATCTCACTTACAATAACCTGCTATCTGTAATTCTCTCATGTCATTTTTTTCAGAAAAAATTCTGAATATTCATCAGGGTCTTGGTCCACAGTCCACTCTTAGTAACCTATCTGGACTTTCTCCACCATCTCACTCTTTTTCATCCTTTCAGCTTCCTACCATGTCAGAAATCTCAGATCTTATACATAATTCTAAGTCATCTACCTGTAGGCTGGTCCCCCTCCCTACACCTCTCGTTAAAGCTTGTCTCCCTTCTTTGGTCCCTCTTATTTCTGCTATTTTTCATTCCTCTCTTCTACTGGAACCGTCCCAGAAACTTTGAAAACTGCTGCTCAACCCCAATATTGAAAAAACCTGGTGCAGATCCTTCTGATTTTAATATCCTACGCCCTATTTCTAATTTACCCTTCATTTCCAAAATTCTTGAAAAACAGTAGCTACTCAACTCCATTCTCATCTATCACGTAACAACCTTTATGAACAGTTTAAGTCGGGCTTCATAGTAAAGAAACTGCTCTACTAAAAATGACCAATGACCTCCTTATGGCAGCCGATTCTGGTTCACTGTCCATTCTCATTCTCCTTGATCTGAGTGCAGCCTTCGATACAATTTGCCATATCGCCCTTCTTAACAGGCTATCCTCCATCGGTATTACCCACACTCCCTTTGACTGGTTCAGATCCTGTCTGTCACGACATACTCAGTTCATACAACTTAAGTCTTTTCCATCCCAGTTTTTCTCTGTTACCTTAGGAGTACCCCAGGGCTCTGTCCTGGGGCCCCTCCTTTTCATTATTTATCTTCTGCTTGGCAATATCCCCCGTCAATACAAAATTAATTTTCACTGTTATGCAAATGACACCCAGCTCTACCTCACTTGTAAGCCCACTTCCAATCTTCCTCCCTCCAGCCTTAGCGATTGTAAGACTGAAATAAAATCTTGGTTCTCTTCAAATTTTCTTAAACTAAACAGTGATAAAACTGAGGTACTCTTCATTGGCACTAAAACAATATTATCCAGAATCAATAGTTTTACCTTTGACATTGATTACTGTTCCATTTCCCCGTCTCCACAGGTTAAGAGTCTGGGTGTCATCTTTGATAGTACCGCCTCCTTTCAGTCACATGTTAATAATATCACCCAGTCTGCATATTTCCATCTCCGTAATATCAACCGTCTTCGCCCCTCCCTCACCCCCCAGGCTGCTGCTATTCTTGTTCATAGTCTCGTTACCTCTCGGTTGGATTGTTGTAATTCCCTCCTCCTAGGTCTTCCTCAAAAAACCCTTCACAAATTACAACTTGATCAAAACTCAGCCGCTCGGATTATTACCAGAACACCATCCCCCCCACATCATTACACCCCCCTTGCTGCACCTTCGCTGGCTCCCGGTCAAGTTTCATATTGAATTCATAACCCTTGTCTTAACGTTCAAGGCCATTCACAACCTGGTACCTCCGTACCTGCATGATCTTCTGCACATTGCTACCTCCACCCGCACCCTGAGATCATCATCTTCTATTGACTTCGCTGTTCCCTTTGCCCATCTTACCACCATAGGGTACAGAGCCTTCAGTCGCTCTGTTCCACGGCTCTGGAACTCACTCCCACCAGACATCAGAAACATCAACTCACTTTTAAAATCTGCCCTTAAAACCCATCTTTTCAAATTTGCATTTTCTGTCTAATTTTCTATTTATTTATTGTTGTTATTACAATTATCTTTATAAAACTCGTTTTATTCTATGTTCTCTGTATTTTATGGTTCTATGCTTTATTGGACGGTGTCCTTGGGTGCTAGAAAGGCGCCTTTTAAATAAAATGTATTTATTATTATTACCCTCAAGGGTCTGTCAACTGTACCCTAGCTGGAGGTAACTGTAGATTTTAAGGTACGGAAATGAGGAGCATCTTTGTACCATTGGGGTACATTAATGATGTTGGTACCAGGGCTGTACCCTTTTTCTGACAGCGTACTGACTGCCCTCCCTCTTTGGCTCTTCATGTGCTGCAGGGATCCTGGAAGCTTAACCCGTCAGTTATAATTTTTCAAGATTATGCAGATGCTTATGTAGCAGATTACGTCCCTTAAAATATTATATAATTATGCAAAAAGAAATAAATTCTAAAAATAATACCAGCCTCTTATATTCGGTTCTGTCAAAGATATCTGCTCCCATTCACACAAATACAATCACTGTAACCAGAAAGTGAATGTTATGAAATGATTTTCGACGCATCAGTAGAGTTCTTGCGAAATGGGATCAAGCTCACGCGCCCGTCGCGTTCCGCGTTTTGTCCCCGCGTTGGCAAGGACGTGAAGAATAAAGCTACCCCCCCCCCCCCCCGAAATCGTACTATAGGTCCTACGGCTTTGTCAACGCATTGAGGTCCGTGTCTGTCACTACCAAAGAAAGAATCACCCCCCCAACCAAACTTTATCTGCGAGTATCCAGTATTGATATGCACAGTGTCATCTTATGTTAACGGCGACCTCTATGTTTCATCATGGGGAATGCCTTAGAGAAATAAAATGCTTTTCAATGCTTGGTCTTTATCTAGTGGGAGACCTACCTGTCTACTTTTTAAAATTGCACCCCGAAGTTAAATACGAGAATCGAGTTCCGTATTATAAGGTGGGGGCGGGGGGATATGAAAAATAAATTAAATCTGGTCGATTTCATATTTTAGTGTTTATCGGACTTGGGCACATTTTTTTTTACAATAAACCAGCAATTCCTCGAATACAAATTATTGGACTCAAATCAAAACATAAGACAGAAAAAAACTAAATAAAACCCCAGAAAGGTAAAGCATAACATATGATGGCATATTTCAACAATAGCCTATTCTGTTTTCCTGTACAATCGATATAAACCTATCCATATACTACGTACGTTTAACTCCGCTTCATCAGACCCGACAGTTACGGGTGGATACCGGGCTGTCATGTCATCTTATGGATACCCAATATTTGTTGTAAAGAACATGTCTTTATAAACTCACGCATTAATGCAATACGTTTATACCGATGTAGCCTACATTTTTCCCCAAAACAGGAAGGAGTCAGAGGAGGATACGGCGGTGAACTTGGAAAAGTGTTGAGATAAGCGTCTGCCGGAGCGATCCTGCTGCACCGGGCGTGGTTTACGCGGCTCTTGTAAACAGAGCCGCCCGAGCCAGACCGGCAGCGAAGGTACGTATAAATAAGCGCGCCTACTCCCTGCTCCATCAGAGCCGACACATGAGCGCTGCTTCCCCGGCATCTCAGCCCGGTATTCAGCCGCATGGGACTGTCACTTCTCGGGGAGAGCCGACCAGGGTTTCGTAACATTACAGGTTGGTGCGATCGCATACTTGTCCGTCGCCTTGTGGATTCTTAAGCGACTCGGGACTTACTCCTGCAAAGATGCTTCTTGGTACGGTTCTGTTTTAAAGCCAGGTGCATAAAAAGGGGAATACTATTTGGTTACGGCTTTTCCCCCGCTGTGTAATGGGAGTTCCGTGGGCTTCGTAAGAATAACATCCTTCTAAATCTGTCCGGGAGTCACACACGTGAGGTCATCAATTATACTCCTGTCTGGATTTTGCGCTCATTTAAATATGTTATTTGAATTAAAAAAAAAAAAAAACAATTAGACTGTTGTCACAAATACACCACGTTTGTCTAGTTTACAACAGGTGACATTACACGGAACTGCAAGTTAATAGTTGTGCAAAGCATTGCTACGGGTATAGTTTTAAACCACAAGAATCATACGTGTAAGTTTACCGGTTTACCTTAACGCAATTAAATGAATGGAGCAATCTAATGCCCGGTATGGTAATGTGTAAGGTGATGTGACAGTTCACGGGAGCGCGCTGGCTTCCTGGCTGTCAACGTGGACGCCTTCAGAGCTGCAAATAGAGCTGATGGAAATGTGTGTGTTTTCACAATAAAACAGGAGTTCTTATTTTTATGTTTTATTTTTCCAGTGGTAGTTTGCAAAGACGCTACCTATCCGCGAACCGCTTAAATGGTATAAAAGAAGCGACGCAGAACTGCGCTGGGGCCAGCAATCCGCCGAACTGCCACCCGCAATAAAACATACGGACACTCAGTTTCCTGTCTCCTATCAGGTCTGTATATTATTTCCTTGCTGTTGTGATTCGTTTCATATATCGCTATGGAATTACATTAGACTTTGTTCTAAACAGGAAGCGTAAAATGACCCACACCAGCGCTGCTGTTCTGTGGATAATAAGAATCTGTGTAGGAAATAACACCGGCGGAATCCGATCCTTTTAAGATGTACTATTTTTCACGATGTTTCAGCAGAAAGAAATTGTTCTGGATATAAGATGAAAATAAAAACAAGCAGAAAATAAAATGTGAACTATATACTGCCTGCATCTACAGTGAAGCAGCTTTGGTAAGGCGTGACACTGGGTAGACGATTGTAAAAGAGATTCATTTTTCCTTTTTGAATTTGATAAGGTGGATTTAGTGAGGAAATAAACCTCTTTAATGGAAATTGCTACCTGAACCTTATGCCTTTTAGATTTCCTTTTTAGCGCCGTGGAACGGGACAATTTTTGGCATAGGGTTTGAAGAGGTACCTTTGAACAAACGTGTCAAATGAGAAAAAAAAAACTTTCAGTATCACATAAAAAATGATACCGTGAGAATGCTGGTGAGTGTTGGAGATTGGAAATGAAAGAGCTGATTTTCACGGCTGAATCTAAAAAATACTTCTTGTTATCGACGAGCAGCTTAAGCAGTTAACGGAGAGACGCTGGTGTCCCGACGAAACTGCATTTTAGGGTGACCATGGACAGCTCCCATTCTGCCGTGTTTTTTTCCTAACCAATGTTACTAAGAAGGTGTTTTGTTAATCAGACGATGGTTATTTGAAGATTGTTAATTTCTTCGCTTACACCTGAACACCGAAAATCACGAAGATTCAAAGAGCAGTCTAGTCCTGCCTTTATTAAGGGTTAAATTCTATCAGATGCAAACTCTTTAATTTGTCACATTTGGACATTTCCCCTGAATCAGTGAGAGTCAAACTTCAAACAAAAGGTTTCCTATTCATTAAGTGATTCTCCTGAAGGGTTTCTCTTTTGAAGTGATTCCTGTCTGCCTTTTTTTTTTTTGGCGAATAGTCCTTTGGGCTTTTGAACATCCTGTGAATGCCAAATTCTCCAAACCTCTTTAAACATGTAAAGTTTCTATTAAAAAAAAAAAAAAGAAAACACAAGCACTATTTTTTTTCCATCAAATCGGAAGCTTAATGTTATCCATCTATCATCCATCCATCCATCCATCCATCCATCCATCCATCCATCCATCTGTTATGGTCAGGGTGCTGTGGGGTTTTGTAGCTTACAGCAGGTAACAGAAGGCGTACGGCTGGCGTACTCCCAGTACGGGATACCAGTTCATCACAGGGCACACACTACCGGCAAGCTAGAGCCTCCAATTAGCTTAACTGCATGTCTTTGGACTGCAAGAGGAAATCACCGTACACTGGGAAATCCCATATGCAAACGCACAGCCCTGCAGGTGTGGGGCAACAGAGCTCATCACTGAGCTAACCATACCAGTCCAGCTTCGCTTCATAAGAAATTAAAGACAAGCCATGTAGCTCACTGGTTTGTTTACTGGTGGTCTTTGTCACAATGATCGAGTCTTGAGGTTCATTCAGTATTTCCCATCTTGCAGTTTTTGGGCTGGGCTGGGCTGATCTGTTGGCTACAGCAGTAACAGCTTTCAGCAGACTGAGCTACACTGGCTGGCCTTCAAAGCTCCGAGCACAGTGTATTACCAGCTCAGTGATGCAGCATGCAATCAGCTTGATGCCTTAGCATGCAATCAGCTCGATGCCTTAGCATGCAATCAGCTCGATGCCTTAGCATGCAATCAGCTCGATAGCTTAGCATGCTATCAGCTCACCTATACAGCATCTTATCAGCTTAGTCATGCAGCCCACTATCAGCTGGAAAGCTGACCAGCCTGACATGTTCACCTCAAGCATATTGTACCAGCATAACATCAGTGGTAGTGAACATCATGGCAGAGAAATCTGTAAAAATTCATCTGTCTGTCACATTTAGTTTCCCCTGTATTCTTTCGGTAGCTGGATACTCATTGTTGATATTCTCTCCCATGCAGCTGTCTGGTCAAAATGTCTCTGGAGGGTTTCTAACACAAGCCTCAGAAAATTCACAGTTGCATTGTTCATAAAATAATGGACTAGAACAGTTCTGATCCATCACCTTCTCAGCCAATTAGAGGTACGGTGATGTGGCGCTTATCCTGACACCCAGGCTGTAAAGGTCATGGTCCAGCTTCGGCTCGGTATCAGTTTGTGCCTTTTAGTCATCATCTTGTCTTTGGAGCACAAGAGGAACCCAGAGACTCAGTAAGGAACCTGCCACTCCATACGCACCCAGCTTGGGGCCAGATTCCAAACCCTAGACCCAGTGCTTCAGGTCTCCAGCGCTGCTCTCAGTGCTAAATTACCAATGCGTCTGTCTTTCTGTGAAGGCTCGCCCTCTCTGAACCTGACAGGTGTCTTTCTTCTCTTTTCTTATACAATCCATTGAGTCTCTCACAAAATAATGTGAGAGCTTGACACTAGAGGAGTAGAGAGAGGACAATAGCATTTCTAATGGAAATTTTTTTAATGTAGGAATAAAGCGAGATAAGCCTGCCTTTTCCCACTGATTGCTTTCTGCGCCCAGTAAAAGACTTCCCTTCTGGGCAAAGTCCAAAGGTGTCGAGGTCAAACTCATTTTGTTTTCCTATTTCCATCCGTGCTCTTCAGCGGAACCTCTAAGGGATGTGGTACAGTCCGCAGCCAGTGTGAGCCGCCCTAATTTTCACCAACACCTGGAAAGGTTGTGTCCCCCGCCTGTACCCCCTGAATGGCACGGCCACTCCATCCTGCCTTGGCACGCCTTCCGGGTAGAGCCCCACTGAGCTCCAGGCCCCAGATCCTCATCACCAACCACTCCAGCTACATATCCACCCGCTCTGGAGCTCCACTGTATGGAAGCAACCAAATGCAGAATTTGACAAAAAGATAAAATGAGGTATAGGTTGGAGATGCTGTTGACAGATTTTTCATCTGGAAACCTCTAAAACATTCTCTCCATTTGAGCTGATGTTTTCAATGTAAATGGACGAGGCTCTAATTAGCTGCGGTACTTGTAAATATTTAGTAACACAAATTAGCACAATTAGGCAGGTGCAGATGGGAATGTGTGGAGGTTCACGCCTCAGCGTGGGGCTTGGTGCTGGTTCACAGGCTGTCTATCCTGGTGATGTTAATAAAGTTTGATGGTTTTCTGTCACCTTTTTGTTTATGCAGCTTAGCCTCACAAGCGCGAAGAGCCTCAAACTAGCCGGATAATTGGCTCGAGCAAGAAGAAATAAAAGGCAGCTTTGTTTGTCTTCTCTGCATAATAATACTTCAGCTTGCAAACGCTGTATTTTATTGTTTCTCTCTGGGGGCTTATGTCCAAATGAGTGTTTTCAAAAAACTGCTGCTAAATTAATTGCAGCTAATATGTATATTAGAGTGATGCAGATAGATCCATGATTTGAACATTGGAATAAACATTTATCGTTAACATTTGTTACAATTCTCAGAGTTGCTTGCTTGTAATACATTTTCATGAAGTAAAAAAAAAATTATATATACTAAATATGAATGTGTGTCACATTAGGATGGAACAGATATGCTCGAAAGCACCCCAGGGTGGAAATGCTGCTCCTTACTATTAAGTTTGTTTGGCAAATGCAGGTGCCTCTGATTGTCATAGAATGATGATGTCGCCTTCTGGAATGCAGGAGGACCTGCGCCCGCTGTTCGGAGGGCCGCTCGTTGCAGTGGTGCACTGTGGGAGTTGTAGTTTTCCTTGTACGTGAAATGCAATTTTTGCCACCTCATTCTCTAGCTTAAAATGTGTTATTTCTGTACTAGAGGTGTAGTGGCGTATGTCCACCTGAAAATTGTCACAAATGTATATCAGTGACAGGAAGAGTGCGCATACACTATTATGCGGTATAATAGTATAACCACCTACCTATCATTGCAATGATGGAAGAATGGAGAATGGAAATCAAACCAGTTTTAGCATCAAAGCCCATAACACTATTGAAGCTGTTTTGTTTCCTCCTGTCTGGATTTCTGGGTTTTTCGCGGTCTGAATGCTTAAAGACCTGCGAGGTTGCTGACACAGAATGTCAAAACGGGGGATGTTTATTTTCATGCAGACGTCCAGCTGACCTTGTGACGCTTTCTAATGCTGTTATGTCATTGTGACAGATGGGTAGAGACAGGCAAGTATCACGCACCTGGAGTTTTAGCTTGCAGGTGCAGCACACATAACTGTTCGTGTCCGTCAGCGACAAACCGCTGGAACTCTTTAACACCCTTTCACAAGCTCAGCTGGAGGGTAACAGGCCAGCACATGCCTCATGTTCCAGAACAGTCCGCTGGTATTAAAAGGCCCCATTCCAGGCGGCAGTGCTGCTTTTCCCTTTTTTTCCCTGCTTCAGATCAGTTTCATTTCAAGCATCTTGATTTCTTCCGTTCCCTGTGAGACCCAAGAAAAGACACAGAGCTTTTAATGTGAGGCTGTGCCCTGGGAGATGCCGGTGTGTTTGCCGGTCGGTGTAAGGCTGAGGGACAAACACAGTAGTGTGTGTCTGTGTATGTTTGGGTGTGTTGATGCCATGGCAGATGTCCATAGAGACACACTCCTGTGCTTTGTCAAGGAATGTCGAGACTGCGACCTTTGACCTCTCTGTGGCTGTCCATTGGTTGGGCCCTGGGTACCATCGCTCCGTCATTCCCTCTGTGGGTCACGGTGCTGTGAGCTGAAATCCGTCCACCTGCACTGCTGACCTGCCCCGCTTCTTCAGGTGTGTGTTGCTGTACGGAACACGCCCTCCTATGCGCGCGCACATTCTTACGCCCATGTAGGACGCACCTGCTGTTACATGCATGTTCACGCGCTGCCCTTGTCCTACCCCATACCTGCACACACTTCTTGCATGCTTGGTCACGCCGTACACGCGCTTTTCTACACGCACAGGCTGCTTTCTGCTCCTCTTGGATTCGTTTGGAATCAGGCATTTCTCTGAGTTATTGAATGAGATGGCTGCTCTTATTTCTGTAAATTGTGTTTACTGTCTCTGTGTCAGAACAGAGCGTGCTATGCCTCCCTGGTTTGATAGAGGGGTTCAGGTCTATTACTGTAGACAGTGTGTGTGTATGTGTGTATGTGCGAGAGGGTATTCCTTACCTTATGGGGCGGACACAATGTCCCCACAACGTAATTCCTTTTTTTTTCCCTTAAAGGGACCACTTTCCTGGTCCCCATAAGGGAAAGCTCAGTCTAATAAAAATCTGTGACTGCAATGAAAAAACTAAAAATGCAAAAAATACTTGTATTTTGTTTGGATACTTATGGCTATGGTTAGGGCTGGGTGGGGGTTAAGGTTGTCATAGTTAGCGTTAGCATTTTTGTCATAGAAATGACTGAGCTGTCCCTATAAGGATATGTTTATGTTTTGAGATGCCATGGTTGTAGTTTGGTGAATGTCAAAGGGCTCAGATGCAAGACTCATACTGAAGCTTTCATCAGCTTTCGTTATTCTTTTGATCAGGCGCGTATATGAGGGTGAGAGTGTGTGTGTGTGTGTGTGTATGTTTGTGTGTGTGTTGGGGGGGGTGTGCAAAGTGCTATTCCCAGAATGATTTGCAGTAAAACCTGCCGTCAGGTTACCCCGGCAGCCTGGAGTTAGTTAGCGAGAACGTGTGTCAGACCTCCTGCTTCTCGTTACTGACACCGTCCGGTCCACCTGCCTCGAGGAGTCATCGTTTCTGGGTCATTTACTCCTGGGACTTTTACTCTCTGTAATGCTGTCAGTGTAGAATGTGGTAAAAAAAAAACAAGTCAAACCCAGAGCTGTAGGTATAAAGTGAGGTTCCATTTTTACCCAATCAGTTTATGGCTGTGATCTGTCCAGTACCTCTCTGCCTTTGGTAACCCAGTTCGGGATGCGACCATCTCTCTCATTTAGAAGCAATTTCATATCATTCGGTAAGGAGTACTGCCAAGTAACTCATTATGCAAATTTAACAGCCCATAAGAGTATTTTAATCATATTCTGGTGGCGATTATCTTACATTTACCTTCATAAAAAATCAGCCCTGATGTGTTTCAACTAAATTAGTTAACGAACTCATGTTGGTTGAGAAGATAATCGTCCTGATTTTTAATCTGTAGCAGTAAAATAAAATCAACTGGGTGCCAGTTTTTGTTTTTGCATCTGTTTTCAGCGGCATGTGTCCAACGCTGAGAGATTCGATTTGTTTTTTAATTCTCACTTTTGTTGAACTGTTTTTGCAGTCAGTGCCACATTTCTAAGGTTTAATATCAGTCGGCCATTTGTAGGAAGTGCCCTAAGTGGAGATGCCATGTTTTTCCCAGAATTCCTCAAAGCTGCTAATAGCTGTTTATAACGTTACGCATCTCTGGACTGCTGGGTCAAACATTCCCTCTATTAAACACTGACCCCTGCTGCCCCCACCCCTCCCAAATCATGACTGGCGTGTGAATCATTGCAGATGAAGTTTCCAGTATGCAGAAGACCTGACCCGGACTCGGGTGAGATCCCTGGACGATACGCTGGGCAGACATGAGTAGGCGGGCACTTCGATTTCTTGGGCAATGCTAAAAGGCTTTATTTTTTTTAACTACACTTTGTTTATGGCTTTCATTGGAGAACTAGAATTCAGGCACCAGGGACTCTGGCAAACCCTGGAAGGTTTTCAAAAATACCAACAAAGTACAGAAGGCTGGAAAATTCCAGAAGGGGATGGAGATTTCCAGGCCCGAGTACTAAGATTAGACTAGACTAGATTCATTTCGGAGCCGTGCTCATGAATACAAAGCCTTGTGATTTTAGTTCACTTAAAGCTCTCCGCAAAGGTTGTGTTAGCGAAAGGAAACGTTCGCGGGATCATCTGTTAATGTAACGCTGTGTGATGTGCCCGTAATGACGATGGTGAGATTGTGTTTACCTGCAGCATAGAGATGTTAGATCTCACCTTTACAGGCCGGCCGGCTTTTTCAGGACCCGTCTGGCATGTCAGGAGGGTGCTGCTTGTCTTTTTTGTAAAATAAATAAATAAATAAAACCATTAAAAACAGTTTTGAAATGAGCCAAATGAGACAATGACCTGGAAAGATTGTGACTGTAAAAGAGGCTTCGACAGCGGGGGGGGGGGGGGGGTTAAAGCCAGACGGGCCCCAGGCCGTTGGCTGGACGAAAGTCGGGGGGATTACGAGGTGGGGGCAGTAATCGCCAGAAACAGAGAACCGGGTTTAACGGGCGCGGGCCT
>JAODJX010000007.1:6489320-6512118 GCA_026776945.1 Isichthys henryi
GTTTCCCTCCAATCGCGGTAAAGTTTTTTTATTGTTTTGGCAACGGGGCAAACCCAGGGGCTCGTTCCCCGGCAACCCCGCCCCCCAGGTCCGGCCGTTTGGGGGGGTGGGGGGGGGACGCTCCTAGCTATGTAGAGAGGAGGCCCTCATGTGAAGGGGGGGGGGGGGGTGGTCATGTGGACAGCCCAGTGGCCCAGTCTCAGATTAAAGTGATTTAAATTGCTAACGGGTATAAAACAAATCAGGCTCATTAATGATGCAGAAGCTGACGTCAGTGAGTCTGACACCGAGCGCCGGCTTTGATGTGCTGATAAACAGGCCAGGTGCCGCCTTTGAACGGCACATTTCAGGCCTCATTTATTCTTTTTGTTATACTTTGCATATTTCTGGAGTCTGTCATCTGGGATGTGCTGCTTTTTGTTATGTAACTTCAAGGAAGTAAATTTAACGTTCTTGGGGTTTTCCTTCTTCTCATTAAAGAAAAGGGAATTACGGGTCATGTCGCTTTTAAATGCCATCATGATGGAAATCGTAACAGGCCGGTCACCTGACCACGCCTGGTCACTTTTGGATACCATGAATTTACAGGTTGCAGTTCCACAAACTGGCCAGTAGGGGGCTGAGGCAGCGGCCCGCTCAGGTACATAATATGGTGCTGGCCGCAGCTGTGTGCGCACCATCTCTTCCCTCACCTGAGGTAACTGCGTCCTCCTGGGTCACGGGGGTCCCGGCCGAGATCCAGAGCACCGGCGTTTCGGCAGCCGCAGGCGCCCAGAGCCCCAGACACGCCCCTGTCTGTGTCATTAACACGAACACCCACCCACTAACACCCGTGCCCCCCTCCAGGCTGGTCTGCCTGCAGGTGCCTTCCCAGCACTTCCGTACCGTGTGGCTTCTCCATGGGATCGCTCCCAGTGATGTTGCCATGGTAATAGCTGGATAATGAAGTCGCGGTTTGTACTTTGCTTTTAATGGGGGAGAATCACATGTTTTTGACAGGGTTGGCAGATGCTTGATAAGATCCACGCTACCCGTGGCATGGGTCAGTGGCTTTACCTGACACCGGGCTGCTAACAAGGGTAGGCGTGCCACATCGCCCGTGTCTGCAGACAGGGGGCGCAGCTCTCTGTCTCCTTTGCCTGGATGCACAAGTCAAGTCATATGACGTAAATATTGGGTGATAATTGACAGGTTAGTGCTGAAGCCCTCGGGGCTGCCCCCACCCCCAGGCCTGGAGGCAGCTGCCCCCAGCACGGAGTCTGAGGGCCCCTCAGTAGCGTGTCAGCGCAAGCTGTGAGCTGGTTAGCTGTGACCGCTCAGTACTGACACAGCTGACCCGGGCAGCGTAATGATGTGTGTTCCTGACTTCAGGGCTTCTGGGTAATCAGCAGGGGGAGGCTGACGACACAGACACTAAACCGGTTAAACCTGGCCACAGGCGGCCGGCCTGCATTCACAAGAGGCCTGTCCTTAATTACTCACTCTGAGCGATCAATTCAAAACTGATAGTGAAATGATGGCATGCAGTAACTTTGCACCTCATTGATTCTGGAGGAAGACATCAGTATAAATAGCAAATATTTTCCATTAATTGGACCAGCGTTGTCAAGGGAATGAGTGCACACACACACACACACACACACGCACGCACGCGCACAGACACGCACAGAATCGCATACACATGAATGTATGTCACTATCATTGTCTGAAACCCTCCTTCCCGTCGCTCTCATCAGCACCACCGTCTTCCCAGTCCTGAAAACGACCAGCAGGGACCGGAGGTCAGACTGACCGCCGACTCCATTACCGATGCGCTCATTCTGCCCTACTCTCGTTAGCGCCAGAGGACTCTGTCAGAGCGAGATGACTTGTGTTTTCCTATCCAGAGTTCTTTCATCCTTGGAGGTCAGGGTGGAAATGCTCTCACAAAAAAGCTCTTTCAAGATCAAACTAGCCGAGAAACTTTGGAGATCTTAACGACTCGAGGTGACACGGTCCTAGCATGAATGTTTATCTCGCCTTCCCGAAGGGACACGGACCCGGCAGTCATTATGAGATGTTTGTTCTTGAATCCGCTCACGACCGACTGTTTTAAGCTGCTGCCCGTTGCCCTCGTATGACCTAAAGAATTCTTTCTTTCCAGGTGCCTTGCAACTCAAAAGACGAACCAGCTGAAGCCACCTGAAAATGAGGATCTTCATTGTTCTGCTGTTGTTTCCTAGCATCCGAGCGGGTGAGTCACAGGAGGCCCCCATGGCACCTCAGAGACAATTATTCCGAGTAAAGTACTGCTTTCTGCATTTGCGTGAGCTGCTGATTCAGCTGCAGGCAGAATCCCCGGCGCGGCTTTGGGTTCCAGCGGTAATGATGGGGCGTGGGCGTATTCCGTATGTGCTGTGTTTGCATGCAACATCTCAACAACAAGTGGTTCTATTCCATTGACCTGGAGTTTCACGGTTCAGAAAGCCGCCTTTTTCGGAGGCTGTGATGCCATGGAATCACCAAACTGCTAGCACACTACACGGCTAGCTTTCTATACATTGTCAAAACCTTTGAGGGTACAATTACTTGTCACTGGGGCTGCATCCAGTATGCTAGCTGTAGGTAAATGTACCTTTTAGTCTAAGGTACAGAAATGGACTCTGAGGAACGTTTTTGCAATGTTGGGGGGTACGCGAATGTTGGCTGGAGGTTGGGGAACAAAACTGTACCAGTGCCGTACCCTTTTTCTGACAGTGTAAGCTGTCGATCCACATCAGCGTTTACACAGCTGGACGATAGTTCTTCTGTCACTGAGAAGGGCAGATATGTACCAGGATGCGTGAGATGAAATTTTGGCGGAATTATGATGATTCCTGAATAAGTGCTTACAGAAAATGACAGAAAATGTTTAATGCACACATTATTTACCTTCTGCAGAGAAAAGGTCTAGGTAAATTGCATTTGAAATGCTTTATATTTCAAGAATTCTTTTACAGTACCAGTGAAAAGTTTAGAATCGCCAAGCCACCTACAAAGGAGAGTGACAGTGTCGCATCACATGACCTGGCCGCCTGATCTAAACACAGTAGAAATGGTTTTGGAGGAGTTTGAGCAGAGAGTGAAGGAGAAGCAGCCAGTGAGTGTCCAGTCTGTATGTGGGACCTTCTTCAGGACAGCTGGGAAAGCGTCCCAGGAGGAAACCTCATGGAACTGGAGTGGAGGAGACAGTAGGGTCATCAGCCCCTGGAGTGATTGGGGTTAAGGGTCTTGCTCAGAGGCCCGATGGTGGCATCACTCTGCTGACCGTGGGATCTTAACTGGAAACTCACACTTTTCTGGTCAGTGAATAATCCATCCATGTTATTATATGGTTATGATGTCTTTAGAGTAGGGATTAGTACAAATAAACCTGTCTATGGGTTAGTGTATCCAAACTTTTGACTGGTACTGTAATCATTTCTTCTACATGGTACCTCCACCATCCATGTGTGGTGTAGTAACCACAAGCAGTATACTTGCACCCACGTTTTCGTCATTTAAACCGGGCTGGATTAGCGCAAGCTTCAGGTTGGCGTGACATGCTTATTGGTCCTGCCCAGGCCACTGCTGTGATAAGCCTGCGTAGATTTAACTGAGTAGGAGGGAATGTGTTAATTTATCACTGTGAAACACGGCTTGGATTGCAGGCATGGAGGGGAAGGGGAGGCATCCTCTAGCTGCCATTAATCCTCATGGCTTATTTATGTTTTGCCGGAGCCTTCCAGCGTGGATAAGCCCTAAAGCAGGAGAATGGGTCGGCTCCGGGCCCGGCGGCACTCCGTCCTGACTGCATCCGCTCCCGCAGAACCTGCCCTCACAAAGATTCCATTGGAACGCGAGGGCACGGGTCCCAACAGCAGGCAATTCAGTTATTTATAGATGCATTTAAATGCGGAAAATTCTGGTTTGGTTCACTTCTCATTCCAGTATTTTTAAAGGGCATCTTTAAAACACGGCTCGTAATACTTGTTCCTCCAAATAATTGTTTCCAGAGGCACGAACAAGCTACACGACAGCAAAAATTAAACCTACTGTATAAGATGAAATGCATATGCCCCCCCCCCCCCCAGATAAAGTAAAAAAAAAAAATCATTAGCTGCTGATGTTTTTGCTAATGCCTGGTAATCTTATGTAGAGGCTCCCTGTTTTAATAGGATTACATGCCTGGATTGGAGGGCTGCTTTCGCAGTATTAGAGGTGCACCTACTTTGGCTCAGCTCTGGGGCAGCATGTGTTATGGAGAAAGCCGACATGGTGCCATCATTCCTGTCAAGCTGCTGTTATTTTTGTTTCTCTCCTATTTTTAACATTCATTAAGTTCACGGCACAGAGAGATGTTTCGTGGAAGATCGATGAGGATTAAGAATCCATGTCAAATTGACATCACAATCCCTTCTGACGTTCCCAGGCCTGCTGGAAGACTTTTATTAATAGTTCATTTATATATGTATGATTTAAACAAAATCTTCTCTATCCTTGACTTACCTGTCAGAGTTTGTGGAGACTTCATGTTGATTTTTTTTAAAATAAAGGAAATAAATGAGTTAAGCAGGGATGGTTCATTATAAACTCACCAAAGGCTGTGTGAGCATGTGTGTGTGTGTGTGTGTGCGCTTATGTCTGCGTGTCTGGGTGTATCTTTCAGCAATCAGTGCAAGTGCAGTTAATGTCAATCCCCCTCTAATTTCAGAGCGAATCTGTCTCATTAACATCTTTCTTCATTTCAATTCAAGACCCCGACTCAGTTTAAAATAAGAATAATGGTGTAGTGCGGTGATGCAGAGGAGTCACCGGGAATTGACGGCTGTGTTTTGTGCTGCAGCCTGTCCGGACAGAGAGCCTGGCCTTCATCCCTGGACCCCTGGGCACAGGGAGACCCACCGCGTCACCATCGGCCCTGGTCAGAGAGTGCTCCTCACGTCCTCAGCCACGGTGCATTCCATAGAGATCGTTGATGGAGGTATGGGTCACTCCGGAACTATGAAATAAGTTTCCTCTAAAGGCACCAAACCCCAAAATGATGGGTATTACACTAGAGTTGGCGGTTGGGTGTGTATGTGTGTGTGTGTGTGTGAGAGAGAGAGAGAGAGAGAGAGAGAGAGAGAGAGAGAGTGAGGGAGGGTGGAACAACTGCAAGTCCAACCTGCCTGTATAGATCATAAGGAACATGACTTCACTTCTGAACAAGGTACATGGGCCTCTGTCTTAGTGGGGCCAAAAAATAACACCTTATTTCCCTGCTGTTTGCTGGGGGGGAGGCGTTATCAAGGTGAAGGCTAGTGATTGGAGCACATTTTCAAGGAGGCCTGACTAGGTTACAGGACTCATTTGAAGCCGTGGTGCAGGACTGTAGTACCTTCTGAGCAGTTTGAGATGTACCTCAGCTGCACCGGGCTTAGCTCCCCAAGATGTATGACCCAGCCCTTCATACGCTCCATTCTGCCCGCTGTCACCCATCTTGACTCCATGTTCCAATCCCAACGAGCACATGGACACTAACTCTCTGTGACCCATCCTTGCATTGTTCTGTCACCACTAAATTAAGCAGCTACCATGTTTGTGATATTTTACGTTTTTATTTTTTAATGTGTATGTCGATTTGGGAGGGGTTTTGCTAGGATTTATGACTAATAAAAATTTCTCCCGGAGGGCAAATAGTTTTTATGTTATTGTCCTGCCAATATGAAATTTACGGGCCCAAACACAAAGACCATAAGTCCCAGTGTCTCCATAACCGCTGTTTTCTTGTAGGAAAGCTTGTGATCGCTGACACCAACCAACCAATAGTTCTACGGACGAAACACATACTAATTGGGAACAAGGGGGAGCTTCACATTGGCAGCCCCGTTTGCCCATACAAAGGAAACCTAACTATCATCCTGTATGGAAGGTATGTAGATGGTTGGGTATAATCAATGTCTGGATTAGTGGCTTAATTCTGATTGAGGGCGTCTTACTGTACGTTTCTCTACGAATTTGGTCTTTCTGGATTCGACAGATCTGATGACACTGACACAGCTCACAGCTATTTTGGCCGGAAGTACATCGGGGTGGTTACAGGAGGAACTCTCGAGATCCATGGTGAGAAGAAGCTGGCTTGGACATTCCTGAACCGAACGCTGCATCCAGGACAGACGAATGAAACCAACTATTATTTTGAGAGAGGCTGGGGTAACAGGGGCATCATTGTGCACGTCATCGATCCCACGACGGGGGATGTGCTCCACTTTGACAGGTTTGTGAAACGGGAAGATGATTCTTCACTGGACAAAGAGGACCATGCCCCAGAGACCATTGTTCTGTTAGAACAGTACTGATCCTCTTTGATCTTATGACAGTAGAGGTGGAGGAAGACATTGGGCTACAGTGAGCTAAAATCAGGATTGAATTTACTGATTAATTGTCATTGTTGACACACCACAGCACAGAACAATGAAATGTGTCCTCTGCATTTAACCCACATGTGACAATGTGACATAGCAGGGGGCAGCTAATTCAGCGCCCAGAGAGTAGTGCTTGGAGGGTGGTACCTTGCTCAGGGTACCTCAGTGGTGCCTTGCTGGTCGGTGATTCGAACCTGCAATCTTTCCATTACAAGGGCTTGTCCCTAACCATCAAGCCACCACTGCCCACAGTGGAGCCGGATGACACAGTATGACAGTGGAGCAGTGATAAATGCATCCTGGTCTGATGGTTTCTCTGAGGAATAATGTACATTTTCTGAAGGAAACCTTGGAAAGGTTAAATTCAGGATTTAAAGGTACAGGCAGAAAACTTTCAAAGTATTTATAGGAATGTTTTGTTTGAGTTCTGCCCACGGATCTGTCAGTTTTGTGCCTGTGTAGTTTTCCATTACCTCCGTTTGATAAGTTCACCTGTTTGTTTTTTTTCAGGTTTGACACTTATAGGAGCAAAGACGAGAGCCGGCGTCTGGCCCAGTATGTGGAGGCGGTGGGCGACGGCATGATTATGGCTGTGGTGGTGAATGACGAGGGATCCAATAACCTGGAGGACTTGGCGAAGAAGGCCATGATGAAGCTGGGAAGCCAGCACTTCCACCGACTGGGCTTTCGGTACGGTTCCTCTGTTGTCTGCTCAGCAGAGCCCTAGTATCTGCCAAGAGCGGCAATCGAGGCCAGTTTGAGACAAAGCCGTCACAATATGGCTCCCACGGGACACAGCCTCGGGCTTGAGTGGGTCGCCTCCTACAGGCCGCCTGCTGCAGGTTTCCTTTTTTGGGCTGCCCACGTCTTGCGGACTCTGAGAGGTATTGGTTTTTGTTTCAGCGTGTGTGGAGACAGCCTACAGCAACTCGCACCGAACAAATTCCGAAATTAAGGGTGTGACAGGATGGAATAAGACAGTAATGTTGACCAGAACAGCTCACAGCTACTGCATAGGAAATGCCTGCAAGATCTTCCCAGGCGGATTAACATATATTCACACTTATGTTGGACACCTAACAAGGACCATGCAATTATGCACTGGGAATGGAATGCGGCATAATTACGTTCGGAATTCCTACTCCGCCGTTTTTGAGGGCGCTAGAGTCCGGAGCTGTTTGTTTGGCTTAATCCAGGGTGTGGTAGGATATTAATAACACTGCCCTGCTGAAAAAGCGTGCTTATTAAGGTACGCGGGGGGAAGCCGAGGCAGTGAATGTAGCAGTGGAGCTGATCAGGCGGCCTAGTGTTTTGGAGCAAAACTTTTTAAAAAGTCCTGTTTAGATATTTCAGCATGAATACTTTACACCCCAAAGGAATGCCGTGGTGGGGGTCATCAAGCGCAGTGCTGCCTTCTGTTCCAACACTGGTGCCAAATAATTCAGACGGAGGGAAGGGTGTGGCTTCTGGTCTGCCAGCAACATTGTAACTTGCAAGGTTTTGAAATCGTAAATAGCACTCGTGCCTAGGATTCCATTTCATGGCTGGGTAACAGGTCCCTCACTGCATTATGGGTGTAAAATCCACAAGTTCGTGCACATAATTTGCTTGTGTGGTTAGGGTGCATGTGAACAAGCAATCAGTGGTGTTTTTAGTGTGATTTAATGTAATCAGAATCAGGTGTGTAATGTAAACAGATCCAGCAGACAAATGGTAATTGTGGCTTCGGCTTTAGGAACATTGGTATTTGAGACTTACCCATTCTTCCATATATTTAGGAAAGCAAACTGTCTCGTGCAGTTAATCCTCTAAGAAACAGGCAATGGTAGATGGTAGGCAAGAGTTTGATGGCAAACTTCTGGGTTCTTTTGCCAGTTACATTTCCTAAAAATGTCAGTCAGAGTGAAGGCGTCAAGTGGCACCGTTTCTGTAGGAGAATTTTTTCCTCCTTTTCTCTCTCATCCTTTTTTTCCCTCAACAGACACCCCTGGACCTTCATTACAGTCAAAGGAGACTCATCATCCTCCACGGAAGATCACGCCATCTACCAAGGTGCAGTCCTGCATGCTTTTCTTAGTACGCAAAGTATGGCATGCTGGTTAAAGGAGCCACACGTGTCACCAGAAGGTTCCTAAATCAATCTATGTGAGGAGAAGGGAGGGCTTTTAGGGGAGTAGACAGCAGCGTGATTGGAAAGTTGAGTTTTTACCAGTTCAGGTCAGGTTGGGGAGCATGCACTGGTAAAGTGTGTTGCCATGGCCACCACATTACGAAACGCCTTGGGATCCCAGTTGGCGACCCCCCCCCAAGCCAACATGCGGTCCAGTCCCGTCCTCCAATAATGGCCATCTCTCTGCTGCAGCTAGGTGTAACATGGGCATCCCCTTAGCCTGGTCCACCCACTCGAGTCCCCAATGAGGATCCTGTGAGACGGATCACACTCAGTGAAACGCGCCACATGGCCGTAGTGCCGTAACTGAAGCTCCCTCACAATGCAGGAAATGTGCCTCATTTGGGACTCCTCTAGCAACCACTTGTTCAACACAAAGTCAAACCAGCAGTACCCAAGGATTCTCCAGGAGGCACAGTACCCAAGGTGTCCAAACTTCGTTTCAGGTTACGTTTCAGGATAGTTTTTACCTAGATGGTGCAAATCTTAGCAAGGGTTAGGAGATTGACTACCGAACAAACAGCGTTGTTATGAGGAGCTAAAATCATCTATAGACAATAATGACATGTTAGAACATAAATCCTCTCTCTGACTTACTACTGTGCTGAAATTAACAGGCACCAAGGCTTCTTCAGAAGCTCAAAGTTCACGTGTCTTCCAGTCGGTGTACGGTGACCACTTCACCATCACTGCCACCAGTCAGTGGATGCAAGGTAACCCCAGCTACAGGTTTGGAAACCACAGAACTCCAGGGACCCACAGAGTTGTGGGCTCTTCCTGTTATTATTTCAAACCTTTTCATAGTGCCACTGACAGTAGGCGTTCAAGAGTAATATAATAACTGTCTAAGGAACAATTGTCCTCTTATGGTTTTCCTCATGAAAAATAGGCTTTTGATTTCTACCCATAACTATGGTCTAGTGTTTCTGCGTTTTCCTTTCTCCTGAAGGTTATCACGGTCATTTATGATGCTGGGGGGGGGATCTTGAGTGCTGTGTGGCTGTGTTTGCGTTTGATGAAATCCAGGCAGGCGGTGTAATTTCGCTGTGCTCTGTGATTGCCGTCACGAGTGAGAGTTCGGGAGAAAGCCCTTCAATCATTGTTTGCAATTAGACTAAGAGGGGTCAAATTGAGAGGAAGTAAAGCTTTGAGTGTAGATCTCAGTAGCATTTTGTATTTGGAGGGTAAAATGGAACTCATGCCATGCGTCTCCTATAGAGGCCGAGTGGACCGATTGGTTCAGCCGGGACGACGAGAGGGGGACTGGGGACTGGGAGAAACTGGCTGAAATCCACAAGGCTTTTCCTGATCGGACCTGTAACAGTCCCCTGGACATTGAGGTGGGTGTCGACCAATGAGGCCCAGTCTTTCTGCAAAAGCCCACTGCGCTGCTCAACAGTGCTGAGATTATTCTACAAGGATTTGTACTGCCTCGGGACATTTTGTCCAATCACATTACATTAGATGAATATCGAGGTCTGGGTCAAAACGTCCTTGAATATAAAATTCAGTTGACCTTCCATCATGTGTATGGTCCTTCAGAAACCAACGTGAGTCCTTTAGGAATTCTTTCTCATGCACTCTTATGTGGAGAACTGGTGCATGTTGTTTTGTGAGCCAAACAAAAGTAAAAGCACGTGGAGCTCTCTTCACACACACGTGCAGGTGATACCATGGTCCGCCGTGAAGATCAGGCAAGCTGACTGCAGTGGGTAACAGGACAGGACAGACCATGCGCTGATCCGAGGAAGCCTACTGATGTGATGCTTTGAATTCCTTCACTAAAGGTGGAGACCCGGGATGGGGTGCCTTCCAACCTGACTGGAGAAATCTTCTACAAGATTGACAGGAGCTATGGATTTGTGTGTCTCAATAAAGATCAGCCAGATGGGATGTGTCAGGACTATAGAGTACGCTTTCTCTGTGGGAAACTCGGTACGTATGCCAAGTGAGCACCCAGCCTGTATCACTTATCAGACTGCCTCTGGTAGAATGGTACTTTTACCCATTCAACTGCAATCAAGTTAACGGCCAACATGATTGATGGAGCAAAGGCTGGCAGAGGTGGAAAGTTCAGATCCAGAAAATCCAAATCCAGACCAAGGTTTTGTTTCAACCAACCAGCTGAGTATTCTGTGACTGTGACTCTTTATACTCATTTGGTTGGTTGAAACAAAATCTTAGTCTGGATTTGGATTTTCTGGATCTGAACTTTCCACCTCTAGAGGCAGCTTGATTTATTGTCTGGGGCAGAGGCAGGAAGCTTGATTGTCTGTGCTCATTGTGTCATGTGACCTTTAGGAATCGCACAAATTAATTCACAGGTACTTAGGCGGAGGTACAGGTCTGTGGATGAGGATTCTCTTTAAACAATGGTACCCAGTCATGGACAGTTCAGCTACAGAGAGTACAAATCCAGACCAAGGTTTTGTTTCAACCAACCAGTTGAGTATTATGTAAATGTGACTCTTTATATTCAGCTGGTTGGTTGAAATAAAGTCTTGGTCTGGATTTGTACTTTCTGGACCTGAACCTTCTACCTGTGATGGTACCTACCCCATTGATTTCCCTTTACCTACAAGGTGACCTCGCATAGTTCAGCTAGGTGGCACCAGGAAGAGGGAAATTCTGTACACAGTTGAAATGTATATTTGTAGCTTTTGACACGGATAAGTTTTTATTGGGTTCCAGGGAAGCGATAAGATCAGGTAACATACTGTTGCGGAAGCCAAGGACAGGCACAGCTTGTTTTTTTTCCCTCCAAGCTGAGATTTGCGGAGTCATTAATCAGATCTGTCAGGAGTTTCGAGGTTCACATTAACCGCACGCATGTTTATTTCTCGGCTTTTGTTTTTCGTGATGCTGACTGTGACCTTCACTGCTACCACTGTATTTTTAATGTACTGCAGTCCCTCACTACAAGCAAGGTGACCTCATTTCTCATGAGGCCTAGATAGGCTGGGTTGCCCCGTTGCTTGCCCTTCTCAGAGAGTTCCGGATTCTCATTACAGTCCATTACATGCCTCATAATTGATACAGGCATTATCGTCAGATGACAGCAGTTTATTCGAAGGCACCAGTTATTACTGCATATTTAAAGTTTTGTTTATTTTCACCGTTGACGTTTTCCTCGTTTTCTTGATTAGATGTGGCAATTTTATGGTTTTACGTCTGAGTTTGTAAGTGTAAACAAGCTCACTGTCGTCAGAGCGAGATACAGCAGGAACAGGACGGGGTTCACGGACACCCCCACCCACTCACCGGCACTGTCCTGTGTGTGTGTGTGTGTGCCATGTGCTTGCAGTGAGACCACAGGCTACTATCACCATCGACACACACTCCAACACCAGCATCCTGGAGCTGGCGGAGGACGGCAGCAGCTGGAGAGCTGGGGACACAGTGGTGGTATCCAGTACGGACTACTCCATGCATCAGGCCGAGGAGTTTCAAGTCCTCCCTTGTCCTGCCTGTGCACCCAACCAGGTCAAGGTCCAAGGTCAGCAAATGCTATTGATTGGTGAAGGGTCGTTTCTTAGCGTTTCAGAGACTGTACTCCAGTACACAATGAGAGCACAACAGTGTCACCATCTTGATATTATACTTCAGTGAGTGTATTATGCCTACATATGGTGTCTTTCGAAGCCTCGAAGTCTCGTTTTCCATCTTCGGGCCCGTCAGCATTCATGGTTACAGGTGATTTTTTTTTCAGAACCTTAATTTTCTCATAAGGGGCATGTCCCCTTGCCTGTCTGGATATTCAGTGTAACCGAAGAAGAACATAAATGTGATGAATAAATGAATCCTGATGCTTAGCATCAAGATGAAACTGAGAGCTGATAGCCTGCAGTTCATACAAATATTGTGTTTCATTCGCTTTTGTTTTTTTTACTGGGTAACCCAGAGTGCTGGAGCTGTGGGGATTCACCAACGGTTTCCGGCTGGGTGATGACACAGTCTCTGCGCCTCCCAGGGCTTCCTGAGATACATTTGGAAAAAAAGGCTTGATTACATGAAGGTTACTGTCTCCAGCTAGAGGGAGTCTCCTGACCGCTTGAGGGAGAGCGATGGTGTATTTTTCAAGGTCACTCCCATACGTTTCTGTGCAGCTGGGGGCTTCACTCCCCCCCCATGCTGGTACAGGAACCAATTCCTGGGGGAATCTGATGTTTGGAAGCCTTTTGCGAATGGGTTTGTACACCTCACCAAATCGCTAAGAAAGGACTTTTCCCCCCTTGTGTTTTTGATTGAAATTATTTGGTTTAAATTCCCATGTCTGGTATTTGTTCCTTTTTATTGATGCTCTGTGGTGTCGCTCCCTTTTTGGAGCGTGGTTCTGGAAGCTGGTGTTCCTCTGGGTTCTCCACGGTTTTCAGAACCGTCACGGGGCTCGGAAAGTAGGTTAGTCCGTGATACGCGGCTGAACTCGGTTTACGGGTCACCGCGTGTTATTCGAACCCAGAGGCTCTGCAGGATTAATTCGGGAGTCAGCCTCAGCTAAGGGGGTACAGGGGGGAGGGGGGGCGGGGGTGCGGCTTGTGTAACCTTAAGCTGCAACATAGCAGGCAGGTGAGGGCTCTCGAATTTGCCGAGAGGCAGTACATTCTGCCTGACCGCATCCACACATAAAGTAATACTTCTGCAACTGTTGCATAACTTTAAAAACCTCTGTGTGCCAATGAAAGACTTTGGCGTACAGGGAGGCAGTGGAGTTCAGCTCAGTGTGATCGAGAAAGTCTGGATTCTACATTGGTAGCTTGGCGGATTTATTAAATTCTCACTTTCTGTCGAGCTCAGTCCCACTCCATGCTGGCCTGACTGTGGGTAGCTATCTGTCAGGTCAGCTGACAGTAAGCCCGTCAGAGGTGGAATATCCTGGTCTGCCACACCCCCGGACTGCATGTGCACGGTGATTTCTTTATAATAATGGGTAATTAGAATTATGGGGTTTAGGTTATGTTATTTTAACATTGTAAGCATCATCTCCCCTTCTCCAAAATGCAGATTAGTTTCCCTTGATCTCAAACCGCAGTTAGATCTTCTGAAGGGACCATGGATGTAGCATATGGCTGCCCAAGCCTGGTTCTGGAGATCCACCACCCTGCAGAGCTTTGGTACAGCCCTCATTTAACACACCTGATTCAGTTATATCTCAGTATTAGAGCCAACTCAGGTTCAACATAACTGACTCTAATACTGAGGTGATACTGAAGGGTCTGATTATGTGTATCAGGTGTGTTAAATGAGGGCTGTACCTAAGCTCTGCAGGGTGGTAACTCTCCAGGGGCAGCCCTGGTGTAGTAAAAGGAAGCAATGTCCCCATCCTGTCAAATGCTGTTCATATTTAGCTGTATAAATGCATTGTGCAGCCAAACAAGAGACTAAGCGTAAACGGTCAGTCGCCCATTATCTCTGCCTCTTGATGTTACGGGCGATTGATGCAATATTGCCATTATTGTGTATCTTGTGAAAACAACCGCGCCCACATGAAAGCCTCCTTTGAGTTCTTAGGTATTTCTTTAAAGAAGTATTGATTTTTTTTTTCATCTCTGTAAATCAGATTAGCCAGGTGCCTGCTGTTACACTCTGCCCATCGGAGTGGGTTACCGTTGGCCCATCGGTTGACCTTTTGCCTGTGTGGCTGGTGTAAGCCTTACAGCACACAGCACACGCCCCCTGCAGGCTGATTTGGGTTGTTAAGCATGTGTTCCATCCTTATTCTCCCAATAGTAAGTACAGGTGGGAGGGGGCATCCAATACATATAATGAAAACAATTTCCCACAGCGGGGGGTGGAGTTAATTATAGGACTCATGGGCAGAATTAGACTCCACCGTAACAGTGGGGGGCTGCGTAAATACAAAGGGGTTTAAAAATTCACAGGCTGGCAGTTGGTGAGAAACCCTACAGTGAATGAAATAAGATGTTCTGGTGAAAAGTAAATATCTGTACCTATTTTAAATAATTCATGCCTTGATGATTCTAGTCTATTGGCTTTATTTTGTCATGTGTGCAATATAAGTTGCGTATCACCTTAACAATTCATAATTAAAACACGGCATGGCTGCTTGAGGCTGATTAGTATTGTGGGTGTCACTTCACGGATTGTCTCCTAAAGACTGAAAAATCCCTCTCTTGGGCTTATCAGGGATCTGAGTACCACGGAATGGAAGCAGCGATGGCATTTTTCAGCAGATAAACAAAATGCAGCTCATATCTCACTCCTCTGCATCTCCTCTAAGGTCTTGCCAGGATTTCCTGGAGATCCACTCGCCTGTGATAAATATTCAAATTCCTACCATTTTAGAGGGAGGGGAACGTGGCTGAGGGCATCTTAAAGGCCAGGAACCTGTCTGCTGTCTGAAATGACACGTCTCACCTGAGGATCCGTACCCCCCGTCTCCACGTGTTACCGGTTGGCCTTAAAGTCTGTAATCGCGTGCAGCAGGTTTACGCTTGACTGAGGGTTTACCATTTTGGGGGCGGGCAACTGTGCTTTTAATTCTTCAGACCCGAATTTAATCCATGCCTCCTGGTCCCTTATTGGCGTCAGTATCTCCCCCAGTTTGTGATTAGGAATCCTCTTTGGGGGGAGAGGTGGGGGGGAGGTTAATGTGACATTGGTGGTGGCCGCCCCCTGCCCAGCTCAACACTAATAAAAAAAATAAAAAGAGTACCGAACTGTACGTTTGAGGGTACAGCCTCAGTGACAAGCAAAGATCTGCTAATTGTACCCTAGTTGGCGGTAAATGTACCTTTTAAGGTATGAAGATGGACTCTGAGGAACATCCCCAAGGTACAAACAATGTTAATGTACCCCTAATGGTACAAAAATATTCCTCATAGTCCATCCCTGTATCTTATAAGGTACATTTGCCTACAGCTAGGGTACAATTGGCAGACCCTTGAGGGTACAGCCCCAGTGACAAGCAGAGGTACAAATGGGTACTTTTTTTCTGACAGTGTACGGCCCTCACCTGCACCGGGATGGTGAGATGCACCATGAAAGTAGAAGCTGTGATGGTGGGGCGAAATCCTCGGCTGCAGGGTTAGCGGGCCGAGAGAGTGATCGAGAGCAGTTTTCCTCCCCGTCATGTTCCAAATGAGCCTCGGACACCATCTCACTAGCGGTTCACGTCTCTGTGGGCTAGATCTCATGCGGAGGAATAACTGGGGAGGCGAGACGCTTGTGTGGAGCAGATTAGAGAACCATCCATCCACCGCCTGGCCAGACTAACCTCTCGCAGGACTGGGGTGAGGCCTCCACGAATGCTGCCAGACGGTCACATGGACCGTGGGGGGTAATATCGCTGCCCGTTTTAGAATTTTAATATTATGCCTCAGAAGATTTCTGCTCCGGGGGACGTCATCATTTAAATGGAGGATGACAACTTCGGTTGCCAGTCTCCCCTAGGAACAGCCTGTCAGAAGTGATCGCCTCGCCGCTACAGTGATTAGCTTCCTGAGGAATGTGCACATTCATTGATGGCGAATCAGGGCCCTTGTGATGAAGCATATCAGCCCAGTTTATCAGAAGATCCTGTGCGTGCAGGACCGTCCTCAGCCTGACACACGCCTGAATCAGGCTGTACTTTCTGCCGTTTGTGTAAAATAATGATGGCCCATGCGGTGCTAGTAGTGCGATTTATTTCGGATGGGATCATATGGCGTATTCAGTATGTTTATGTATTGAACATATAGATCAGTCTGAAACACAAACAGTGTGTGTGAAGAGCACCTGTGTTTAATGGTTCTCCTTTTCCAGGCTATATTTGTGGAATTCACCCCCCCCCCCCCACACACACACACAGTTTGTTTACATATCATTTCTATGGGCAAAACCCTAATCGCAACTATGACAACCTTAATCCTTACCCAGCCCTAACCTTAACCATAAGCAACCCAACAAAATACGAGGCTTTTGGCATTTTTAGTTTTTTGATTTATTAACAGGCTTTTATAAAATTGTTTTTATCCTTATGGGAACTGAAAAAATGTCCCCATGAGATAAAAAGTCACATTCTGTTGAAATCTGTAATAATTACAAACACGTCCACAAAATGACGATTGGTCTGATTTTCGAAGTACAAATTTGCTGCTGTACACTGACACAATTACCCAAATTACAGATTCTCCTCACCCTGTTTTTTAGTCCGATAATATTGTCTTAGCTATCTAGGTTAAGTCCTTCTTCTCGAGGGAACTAGAGCAGGTTCTCCCGTGGGGTTTGCAGCCGGCTGAAGCAGTAGGATCATTCCATTTAACCGCGCCACCTGCTGTTCAAAGCTGCATCACACAAAGCGAACATCGGATTTAACCAACCCCGTTTTTTACACATGCCTCGATGTTAACATTCTTCAATTCACAGTACATGTTCATGATAACAAATGTCACACATCGAAAAAAAGCACTTTAAATACCAGAAGCCGGGCACCTATGGATGGGTCAGGGCGAAGGGCGAAGGGCTCAGTCCCCGCAGGTAAAGCGGTGAAACACAGCAGCGTGATACAGCTTCAGGACTGGGGTAACTCGGGCACCTGTCTACTGACAAATGATGGAAGCCGGGAGAAAACCGCAGGAAAAATAAGGAAAACAGTCAATCAATCCATTCATCAGCCATACGGCAGCCCAAACTATGAATAATTTAAATATAAATTAACCTTGATCCGAAGCTTTGCGTTTCTTGAATTATTTGTAATTAACGTGAAGTGAATCTATAAGACGGATCAAGGCAGGATGGCAGCGCTTCTGCGACGCGGTATTTCCCCCCGAAGGGTGCTCGTCCCGGCGCCGATTATTTATATATTAGGGATGAGGGGGGGGGTATAGAACCGGTTGACCTGCCGCGACAAAACTCTCCATCCCAAGACTGGCGGGATTGTTTTAATCATCGATCTTCAAAGCAGCTCATTTATTCCGAGCGTGCCGCCGTCCTCTGGCCGCCGAGGCGTGTCAGCGCTGCAGGGACCCGGTTACCGGAACGAAACCGACATCATCAGGCGCGAACGCGCAGCCGGGAGCGCGCCTGGCCCCGGCGTTGGGGATCGACACCGAAACTGGGAACCCCTGACGATTTATTTGGGCTCGGATGAAATAATATGATGTTTTGCTTTATTACACACGTTATAACGTTAGTTATAGCCAGGAACGTGCATAAGTACACAGTCACCTTTAACAGCGATACGTGCAGCGATCAGTAGCCGCTACAGCAGAAATGCATGACTGCAAACTCAAACATCTGGCGTCACGCTCATGCCAGCAATCATATGACACATCTGTATTTTTCCATTATAAACCTAAACCTAGCTGTATCAAAATCGGTTGGGTATTTTGCAAACCCTGGAGACTATTTACAAGGTAATAAAACGGTTACATACCTGTAAATGCGTTTACAGACTTGCCTCGAATTTAAAATCTAATTTAAAAAGTTGGCAACACTGGATATGACAAGAAATTGCCATGCATTTTAACCTTGATTTCTTGTCCTATCAGCGCAGAAACGTAGGTCTTTTATATACATTTGCGCCGTTATAGGAACCGATTTCCGCACGTAGCCGGACTAGCATACCAGTTGCATATATGCATAATCACCGAATATCATAAGGCTCGTATAATACTAGATCTGGGCTATGCACTGGTGGATTTTAATTACTAAACAATAAATTAGGTACAAAATCAGATCTGTGGTACATGCTGTAAAACAGAGACATCAGTCACTGGGTATGAGAAATCATGTGAAGTCATACTTGCAGCGGGCGAGATTTTGAGGGTCTAATTGGCCTTATTACTGGTTTAGCTCACCAGCCATTGGTTATCTCCATGTGTGTGATGTCTTGCAGGGAAGGCAGCTCACCTGCACATGGGCGAGACGGTGGACGGGGTGGACATGAGGGCGGAGGTGGGTCTTCTCAGCAGGAACATCCAGATCCGGGGCGAGATGGAGCCCCACTGCTATGGCAGCGAGGCCTGCAAGTTCTTCAGCTTCGACACCTTCGGCGGACACCTTAAGGTAGGTCAGGCAGCCGGGCCTGGGGGGCTCTGGGTGAGGACCGGCCCGCTGCATCTGGCTTTCGGGGGAGGGGGACCGACAGTGTTGTGTAGGTGATTAACGTGTGATCCAGTAGGCCGTTGTTTATGCATTTCAGTAATTACGCTTTGATAGGGGGGTCTTGGATCGATTTGCAATCCTGTCGCAATGCGCTGTGATTCGAAACATACCTCCTTTCTACGTGATTTAAAACATGCGGTGTGTGAATGCCGGCGAAAGAATCAGTATAGGAGATGTATAACGATATGAACTAAGACGGTCTCGAATCGAACTGAGCGGCTGTAGGACGGTAAAATGCCGGTGGTGACGTTTCCGAAAGGCTATAGATAGGGCCCATGGGCCCCGGGACGGAGTGTCTGCACCAACACCATGACGGGATCCCTGTGCGTGTGTTTGTTTCTTCTCGTTTCATTAGCCCGTGCTGAAACAGGGAGATTTATTAGGTCTGGATCAGTTAAAGACCTCACAGGCAAATTGGAAAACAGGACTATCTGTCAGCAGCCAAGTATCTGTTGTAAAAGACTCCGCAGATTCTCTGGGGGCAGGTTCTGATCCAGTTGTTCCCAGCGGGGGCATAAATTATTAATGCCTGTCTTCAGCAGCAAGAGGTGTGGGGCTCTTGGAGTGTCACCAGGGGGCAGTGTGGTGACGCACTCCGACCGTGTGTGCGCAGGTGGAACGCGGATTCCGGGCAGTGCACGTGGAGGGGGTGGAGCTCCAGCACATGGGCCAGCAGTCTATGGGGCACTACCCCGTGCACTTCCACATGAACGGCGACGTGGACCAGCGTGGAGGCTACGACCCACCCACCTATGTGCGTGACCTGTCCATTCACCACACCTTCTCCCGCTGCGTCACCGTGCACGGCACCAACGGGTTATTGGTGAGTGTGCCCCGCCACGTCCCGTGAAGCGCTTCGCACGACTGGTGGCAGCCACTTCCTGTCGTGTCACAAGGGCTAAAGTATCAGTTTGTCTGGGTGAGGCATATGCTCAATCAGGCAAACTGTAAACGTATGCACACAACCTCGAACCCGGGGCTGGCGTCTGTCATCCCAGTGCTGCTTATTATCTCCACCCACTTTTAATGGGTCAGATATCATGGCATGGAATGGAAACTTACGCTGAGCGCCTCAAGTCGAATTCCTCAGGCAGGATTTGAACTTTGATGCTCCTGATAACATTATCCATCTAGGAGGCAAGCAGCAGCAATAGCCAATGAGAATCCTGCCAGATTCAGTGTTTGTTCGTTGGGGTGTTTATAGCGGCCCACCTCAGAACAGCCACCAGTGTCGTCCAGGCTGCTGGGAAGCCGACCGCGGTGATCTGACTAAATGGATTAATATCCCCCATGGGGCCGATTTTCTTTGCTAGAACGAGTGTGTAAACCCCCCCCCACCGCGGCTGTCTGTCCCCCTCCCCCGCTGACTCGCAGCCGCACTGGTTCTGTGTCGCCTGCAGGTACAGGACGTGGTGGGCTATGACGCCCTGGGCCATTGCTTCTTCACCGAGGACGGTCCCGAGGAGAGGAACACCTTCGACCACTGCCTGGGGCTGCTGGTGAAGGCGGGGACTCTGCTGCCCTCTGACCGTGACAGCCGCATGTGCCGGGACATCACCGACGGCGCCTACCCGGGCTACGTGGCTAACCCGCGCCAGGACTGCAGGCAAGCGCCGATGGCTGTTCAGCATGTCACCAGGGCTAATCGCATAAGGACGCTGCAAATTGAGATTTCTCAGTTTCTGAGATCACTTTGTTTTTTCTTCTCAAAATAAGAACTTTAAGTTGGATTTTATTTTTGAGCTGTATTATGTGGGTGGCTGGATGGACGGATGGATGGACGGACGGATGGATGGACGGATGAGTAGCATGCCTTACAGAAGGGTTAGCTGCTCTGTGCTGCTCTGCCAGCTTTAGGTATGAGGCCGTTCCAGTCCTCAGCCTGTCCATCAGAGGCACAGTAGGAGGATCGGAGAATCTGAGGTCATCTTGCAGAGATGTGGGGGAATCATTTCTGTGGCTCTCTATTGCTGCACAAATCATTTACCGGCAGAGAAGCTATTATTTTTGAATGCTGAGTGCAGGTTTCCCACAAAAAATGTTTATTTCTCTCCCAAAGCTTAATTTTAAGCAGGGCTGTTTTTGTTTGTGATATTCAAGCGCTTTTTGTGAAGGCAGATCCTCTGTTGGCGTCGCCATGAATTGTTCACAATAAAAAATAAAGTCATCAAGCTGCGATTTATGCCGTTCGGTTTGGCAGAACTTCAGTCAGCCCTAAACTCTGAATGAATGTGCCGGCATTTAGCTGAATTCGATAAAGAGAGCAGGCAGCAGTCTGTATAAAGGATGACATTTCTGCTTAAAAAAAACAGGTAGTTATGGAATAGCCTGCCCAGTCCACAAAGATCCTCAAGGAAAATAACCACAGAGGGGACTGGGGAATTAAAAACAATCGTTTTCAGAGAAAAGATTCTTCTCCTCGGTTTCCTGCAGCTGTTTTGAGTCATATTTTAGGCTTTGTGGTTTCTTTGTGATACGTTTTTCAGGCTCTGCAGCCAAACCTGCCAAGCATCAAATAGTTTCATGGCTTTGTGCTTTATTCTATAATATCATCAGAATTAAGTTCTTGTGCTCTTGGAAATAATAGATTTTCAGGGGCCGGCGTCAAGGTAAACAGAATCAGATTTCCTGATTTTTTTTAAAATTTTGTGTCCTGACAGCTGGCAGGGGCAGGGAGCCGCGTGTAAAGGCTGTGGTCGCCGTCACAAACTTGACCTGATAATTACTGGGTTGGCCCGATAGTCCCCCTTCATTACCACAAAGCGGCTTATCCTGCCACACATAGGCAGGTCTGAAATGAGTTTGTCCAGCCAGGCGTCTAGCTTCAGCAAACACTGCCGTGTATCAGTGGGACGGAGTGCAACAAAGTGTGTCAGGCCAAGGCCGCCACTAGAGGGCAGTATAGAGGACTGAAAAGTGACAAATGTGTGACGAGTACAAAGAGCCATTCTGTCAATCGCTAGACATTAAATGGGACCATCAAAAAGGTCATGGAAACATAAAACATATGTACAGCTTACATAGGTGTGTGTTTCTTTCGTTTAATGTCCTGTAAGCCATTTGTGCTAAATTTTTGTATGGAAACTAGTGTTTATATGTGATCCTGGATGAGCCATTCAGCAGCAGTGTTTCTCGTTGTAGTGCCACGTCCACCTTCTGGATAGCTAACCCCAACAACAACTTAATCAACTGTGCGGCAGCAGGCTCCGAGGTGAGCGGAGATGTCCTCTTCCTGCCCGGGGCCCTTTGTCTCTCCCTCCGGTTGACCACGCCCCACATTGCCATCCATCTTGGGTTGTCTCTACAGGAGACCGGCTTCTGGTTCATCTTCCACCATGTTGCCACCGGGCCCTCTGAGGGCATGTACTCGCCAGGCCGCACAGAGCACACCCCCATGGGACTCTTTCAGAACAACCGCGCACACTCCAATTTCAGGGTAAGGGTGGGGCTGGTGGGGTGGGACTAGGAGGGCGGGACTAGGTGGGCGGGTCCAATATAGGAAAGCTGATTGGTGTGGTGTGTTTGTCACTTTGAGATGATGTACTCACACTGTATTGTGCATTATAAAATATGTTTTTACCGGTGGAGTTACTGAGGACAACAGCCACTGAGATTTTATGAATAAAACTGTGCTGTTGCCTTTAAGTCTGACAAGTAAAGCGCTTTGGTGTAAATGGATTTGACTCACACATTAATCTGAGCTACTCGGCACACAATCTTGATGGAAATTGATTTGACTTCAGTTTTGTGAATGTGTTTCATTATACGTTGGACATAAATGGACTGTAATTAAAGTTAATGTGATGCTTCAGGCCGGACTGATGCTGGACAACGGAGTGAAAACGACAGAAGCCAACGCAAAGGACAAGAGGCCCTTCCTCTCGCTGGTAGGGGCCAGGTGAGCATTCCTTTACGGCCCCCGTCTCCGTGACGACCTCATTGCTTGGGGACCCCAGGTGGGTTCCTGGTGGGCGGGGTCTATCTACAGCTGTTCCCTCCACCCGACTACTTAAGCAATCAGTTAAACTGATCACCCTCCTGCCTGAGCCAGTGTACCCTCTCCCTGTACTGAGGTCGGTTTGGGGGGGGCTGCTGCTGGGCCAGGGCTCAGAAATTCCCG
>JAODJX010000007.1:6523915-6535750 GCA_026776945.1 Isichthys henryi
GCCTTGTGCCCATTGCTTCCGGGATAGGCTCCGGACCCCCCGCGACCCAGTAGGATAAGCGGTTTGGTAAATGGATGGATGGATGGATGGATGGATTGTGGCACCTCTAGCTACCAGGAGGCTTCTTCCCAGCACCCAACGACCTCTATGGAAGCTTCATCTGTTTTCATCCAAAGTATCCCAACCTAGTTTCCATTTGTTGGCTGCTTTTGCAATCGGCAAGAACATGACAGTATTTCCTGGGCTTAACGATCTCTGCATTTCGCACTTGGACCAAATCCCCTTTCTGCATTTAATGGAGACAGTGTTTCACCAACATACACAGTCATGATCACTCCTGCAGAATATCAGTCTTTCTGGGCACGTCTCTTCTGAAGTGACTAGACAAATGTTGCACCTAAAATTCCATTTAAAGCTTTTTTTTTTTTTTTTTTTTTTTTAAGAGAAAACTGCTGGCCATCTGTTAAACAGAAGCAAATTATTGTCCCTCTGCAAACTGGATCAGTAAAGTCCAGGTAGGTTACACATATCAGTAAGAGCTCCTACATTAAACTCAGTAGTATTTCACTAGTCTAGCTGGTTATCGTACCTGTCAGACTACAATTACACAATTTAATCACTATCAGACATGCATTTGTAGTTCTGTTTGATTTTAAGTCATTTTAATGCATAAATAATAGCCAGCAGAAGAAGAGAAATACTTATATATGTTATCCCACGTCCTTGTCTGGGTGCAGCGATTGGAGGATGAACGGGCACCTATGTAATGTGTGGGGAGACTGACTTGAGCAGAATTTCACACAGCATTGCAGATGGAGAGTGTGATGAGCGCTGTGAAAGCCTCAGTCATCCTGCAGTTTTATATTTAATACACCCATGTGTCATTTTGCTCCCTCCCGAAACAAAACAAGGAAGCTGCCCGTCATTTTCCAACAATGAAGCACTGCACACACCAAATTTGGCCTTGGAGTCGAGTTTAAAGTTCATGCAACTTAACACACAAATCATGTGAAGCTGTTAGGGTTTAGATTAAGGCGATAATCTCTGATATGTCTCATTTACGTTAATGACCGTCAGTATCTGAAATGCACACAATACCTAAAAATAACAATGGCAAACCCAGATGCTTAGATTGATGGAACGATGCCGTTTGTGGCCGAAGGAAAAGCAGGGCTGATCACTCTGATACAGGAAAATGTAAGAACCTGCTTGGACGTGAAGTTAGTCATGGAAAAAAGGTACAAATACCGGCCGACAGAGAAATGAACACCTTGTTACAGCATAAATGTTTAATGTACATAATATGTTAAACAGGTGGTGGGGCGGCCTCGTGGCCAGCACTGTTGCGTCCTACCTGAAATCGCACCCCTGCTGTGAGTGAGTGAGTGTGCGTGTTTTCCTCATATTTGTGTGGGGTTTTCCTTGTTGCCTGGGACTTGCTGCAGCCCCGCCCCCTCAACCCTGTCCGAGAAATTACCTGGGAGATGGACGATGCATTAAAGTCTAAATAAGAGCATACAAAAACCTTTATATAAATTATATAAGCTTTATGATTACCAAAATAACTAACAATATTACAGTTAACAATGGATGGTAATGTGTAATTTTGTATTCCTGTTTTTTAAACAGGAATACAAAATTAAGCATTTATACAATACATTGAACTCAGCCCAACTCGTCATTGCCTTGCATTCTAAAACTCAAGGCCTACAACTGCATTTTTGCCAAAACATAAATTTGGTGATACGAATGGCTTTGGCCATGTAGACAGTCAGTAAGCATGACTACTTTCCAGAATATCCCGTTTAAGTGTGGTGTAAGAATGTCGAATGGGACTGAGAACTTGTCCTTTCTTAAAGGCTACGACACAAAAATGAGAAAAGCGGTTATTAGTGCGTGATTTCATTCCGACTCCTGCGATGTACAGACGCAACATCGAAAGCGAAACGAGCCGCCGACGTTGCTGCGGATCTCGCAGCTTCCGTCCGAGCCGCTCCGCAGCTGAATGCTTCTTGTCGTCACGTGTTTAAAGAAAACAGAAAGAGCGATTTCCTCACAGGACGCCCCACCTAATGGCACGGCGCCTTCGCAGCTGTGAGACGGACAATGCACAGCTTGTGGTGAGAGTAGCGCTTCGTTACAGTAAAGCATCAGTTAACCTTGGGATGGGACCCGACAATTTCGATGACCTTTTGTAACTTATATCGAAGCACTTCTGTAAAATAAGATAATCATTATGGATCCCCGTCATCAATTGACTTAAGACGGGTAGCCCATTCTTACACTGATTTTATCTTCGTTAGATTGCCACAATTTCGGAGTATTATATTTAAAGACTACTGCCACACACCATGATCATGTTACAGATGAACTTAATTGATAATGTAGCAATGAACATGCTGTTTTTTCTATGTGTGGAATTCGATTTTTTGCGTTTCCAGCCATTCATGTGAATTTATACCTTTTTCCTTGTTCAGTTTCGCAATATGAAAAGTACAGAATCCCGACAAATCGGTACGGTTGACAGACGCCTACAGTGGGCGTGGCAAAGAAATCGTTCCCACCTCCTGCTGGTTCCCGATTGGTCAGTTCGCATCCCCAGCGTTCTTTGAGCGCAGCGATCGGAGCGGCTTTGTGTAGTGACGTCATGCTCGCCGCAGAAGGCGTAGACTCAAGTTACACCGCCCAGGGTTTTACTGTGGATCTCAGTCTACTGAGAGGTGTAACCACTGGCGGGAGGGTGGATTTTATTTTCCAAATATATCAGTAATTTGCATTTGTAAATATACTGCGGCCGTAGAATATGCAGTCAGTTCTGTACATGAAAACTGCACACTTAAATAAAACACACTTATAATAAAATGTAAGGTGGATTATTATGCAAATATGTTTGCATAATACATATTTGGAACAAGTAAAGCATCAATATCTCGATTATTGTGGGACTAGTGCGCACATGTTTATGTAATATTTTTTCAGTACAATCTCAGAACATATAAATACAAAGGCAAATGTAACAGCGCCAAAATTTGAAATAAGCAGCTATCCTGAATAAGATACGGTCGCCATCCTCGTAAAACATAATTCCGGCGGAAAAAACACTTTTACATGAGATATACTCTGACGGTAAAGTATTATCGGATCCTTTATCGTAAAAACCCAATGCATCCTATTAAATATGTAAGTGTAACTACAGCTGGTAAGATTATGAAATTAAAAAATGATGACCTCCACCGTGAAGCTGCATTAATTTGGTATCGCTTTTACAGCTCGGTTACGTCATCGCTATGTGACCGCCGACACCGGGCCTTAAAATTCTCTCGGACACCATGAAACCGGCCGTAACTTCTGCGCGCGGTGCAGTGAACAAAGCCGGCGTCGGGACGCGTATTATTTACGACCGACAGAACCGATCTGACGAGTGTTTGCGCCGTGCGCCGTGAATTCGGATTTACGGCGAAAGCGGGTACCAGCAACACATAATTAAAAGTTGCGCCGAGGCCGCGGCGGCGCTCAGCGAGAGCTTAGAGACGAGTCTCCGGGAGTGGGAAGGCAAACTTTGAACAAGGGAAGCCGCATGACACACCGGCACTCGGCGCACGCTGTTTAAACTGACCCGTTTGTGGGGAAAAAATCCTGGACAGGGACAGAAGGCGGGCGGCCGACTCTCATTTAGGAGCCTTACCTTGGTGCTTTAAAAATTGGTAACTTTTTTGTTCCTGCCGCCGGTGCTGCGAGTGCACCCACGTCGGGGCCTCGGGAAGGGGCGAACGGTGGCACGGAGATTAGCCCGCGGCGGGACCCGGGCGACCTGAGCATCAGCAGCGGGACGGCAGCTTGCCCACCGGAGTAGAGACCCCGAGAAGCGGAAGCCGAGCGGCTCAGAGGCGAATTTTTATTGCGACCGAAAGTTGAGCGGCGCCTGGCGGACCGAGCGCTCCCGTCCGCCGGCCACACCCTCCTCTTCTTCCTGATACGGGGAGATGCGGCCGGGGCACTCCCGAGCGAGCGGAACACGACTTCTGCCCTGAAAGGAGGACGGGAGAGCGGGGGACGAGGAGATTGCAGCGTGGACGACGGCGATGCGGCCGTAAGATGGATATCAAAAGCGAAAGCCGGCGGCTCGCTTTCTGCTGAGGACGCCAGATATGCATGCGGGGCCGTGCGCGAAGAAGAAGAGGCCGAAGGGCCACGGGGCACCCTGCTGCCCGGCCAGGTCGCTGGGATGACGACGTGGGGAAAGGCGCGACCGATCGGAGCTCCGCTGGTGGCCGGGGATCGAGGGGCACGAAGCGGGCCGCCCCCTCCCCGGGCCGCACGGATTAACCCCGCCGGCAAGTCTCGGAGCAGGTGTCTCTGATGCAGCAGGCAAGGAGTCAACGCAAAGGACTGTCATTTATAAACCAAAACCCTTTTAGGAGCAATTCCAAGAGACTTTTTACAGTATATATATATTTGTCCACCAGATAATAGTTCTAAAATATTTTTGTCAAATTAATTTGCCCGAATTAAGGCATTCTAGAGGCACTGTATTTTTTCTTACTGTTCAGACCATTATACCGAGGATATTACTACATCTGATTAATACAAGTTGAACTTCCTAGTTCTGTTTAGTAAATAGGAGCTAAGTGGTTGTTTTAGGGAGGCAGCCAAGGGCATTCAAACAGGTACATGTACCCTGTCTTGAAGTAAATTAATTTGTAGCAAGCTAAATGGTATTACCTAAAGGGATTTATTTTAGTTACATCTTGTCATAATTGTTTGACAAACCGTTTCCAAACTGTAAAAGAGTGACTTACAAAATAGAAATCTTAAGTATCCCCTCCACCACTCAGATGAGCTTTGCCTTTTCTTGGGAAATCCCACTTGTGGCAAACAAGCTTATTGACTTTGAAATATTATAATACATCTCACTTGTTTAATTAGCTTGTGTTAATCAATGCCATGGGACGATTTCAAGGGTTCAAATGTGTAGCATGGTGTACAACTGTATTCTAAAGAGACTACTGCTTTTTTAGATTCAGTTTTTGGCAGGCAAGGTGACACCATTTAACTGACTGAAAATGTCCTAAGGTACTGGCTGTGGAGTGAACATCAAAATTAATCTTTGTAGAAACCCCAGAACCTCAGACTGAGCACCCTACTATGGCCAGTGGGGGCTCGGGCAGGTCTGGCAGTGAGAGTTCCAGCTCCCTCAGCGTTAGCTCCCAGCTGAGGAGAAGGTTGTCGTCCGTTTCCGACACCTGCAAGGGCAAGATGCAGCTAGTGGCCGACCTGCTGCTGCTGTCCAGTGAGACAAGGCCCGTCCTCACCAGCGAGGGGCTCTCCGTGGCTGAGACCTTTGAGCAATGCCGGGACACGGTTATCGCCCGCACCAAGGAGCTGTCCATCCTGACACATGACATACAGAGCCAGCTAAATATGGGCCGCTTTGCCGAGGTGGGGGACCGTCTCCTGGAGATGGGAGACCTAGTGGTCTCACTGACTGAGTGCTCCGCCCACGCTGCCTACCTGGCTGCCGTGGAGATGTTAGGCTCCCAACCTGCCCTTCCAGGCCTGGTGGACCGCTACAAGGTGACACGCTGCCGACACGAAGTGGAGCAGAGCTGTAGCGTGCTCCGGGTCACGGCCCTGGCCGAGTTGACTCCCCAGCTCCTCCTGGAAGTGTCGCAGAGCATCTCCAGAAACCTGAAGACGCTGACCGATGCCTCGGTTCAGGCCAGTGAGAGGTCCAAGGACCGCTTTGCCAAAGAGCAGTTTAAGCTGGGCGTCAAGTGCATGAGTACGAGCGCCACGGCACTGCTGGCCTGTGTGAAGGAGGTGAAGACGTCGCCCAGTGAGCTGACGAGGAACCGCTGCGTGCTCTTCAGCGGGCCGCTGGTACAGGCCGTGCACGCCTTGGTTGGCTTCGCCACGGAACCACAGTTCCTGGGCCGGCCGGCCTGCGTGAGCCCCGAGGGCAAGGCGGTGATGACAGCCGTGCTCGGCGGTGCCATGAGCGTCGTTTCTGCCTGCGTCCACCTGACCCAAGGCCTCAGGGACATATCCCAGCTTCCAGAAAACAGCACCAAGATGGCCGACTACCGGGAGCGCCTGCGGAACTCGGCATCTGCCGTGTCGGATGGCTGCAATCTACTCTCGCAGGCACTAAGGGAACGGTCTTCCCCACGGACTCTGCCGCCAGTCAACTCCCATTCTGTGAATTGAACCCTTCTCACCGTAAGCAACCTTTACTTCCTAACTGCAATCCCGTATGCCAAAGAGACTGGGTCCGCCCCTTTCCCAGGTCGCCTTGGGGCGGTCGGCAGACTTGAGGTGTTCTCACACTGGTTGTGATTGAATCCTTTACAAAAACAGCCCAGTGACCCTGGTGAAAATCTGTTGTCGATCCTCCCACCCTTTCCTTTTTTCGTCGGAATAAGGAATTAAACCCTGAAAAGTTTACCTCAGTTTCAGATGGATGTAGCCTCACTCATTTGACCTATGACACGGTGATCCATGGAAGTAATTGAGCTGTGTAAATGAGGTGGGGGCGGGACCGCCATGCCCAGCGTTCTGATCCATGTGTGAAATTTACAAGATAAACGCTGCTGTCAGTGTTTCACACTATTTACCAGATTTACTAGTCTTTCTAATGTGTTTTGTTCATGCATGTATTGGAGTATTTATTTCAAATATTAAAAATGTTGTTTCTGATATTTGCTGCTTCCATTTGTGTATTTTTCAGATGATAAGATATTCAGAGGGTCAGCAGACAAGAGTAAGACTGATTTGGCTGCTTCATTGATAATGTCAATTAATGATAATATCGCACTGTGTTGGTGTGACATCTCACTGTGCCTGCATTCCAATAACATGAAAAAGGAATGGATGGATGTATAGTAGTAAGAAAACATTGATGGAACTCTAAGTGCAGTGAGTATTACCTTAGATAGGATACTGCTCCATGACTGAAACTAAAATCTAATAAATAATGAATGGTGTCCAACTATAGTGGCAGCCAATAAGATATGATGCCCATGTGACTCTTGAATACGAATTGAGTCTTTTCAAAGAAACTCGCCAAAGATCCAAATATTCACTGTCAAGCTTTCACTGGTACAGCATCATGCGACACTTGGAGCACCCAGTCTAGGTTTTGTCAGCAGGACATGACAAAAAGGGTTAAACCCCAAGGAAAATCCTATAGTAAACTCTGTGCATTTTTAAACCGAAGTGCTTGAATGGGAAGTTGAGATATTTGTTTACATTGTATTTAAAACAAACTGATTGTTCTAGACACAATGAGCCAAAGTAATGCCCAAGAAACAGGTTCTGACGTGTGATATACAAAGGATCTGGAAGACGAGTTTGGCCAATTAATTTGACTTGAAAAATGTCTACACGGTTTTAACCGGCTATTAAGCTTTTATTGAACGCTGGTACTTCTAGATGCCCACCATTAAACCAGATGACCACTCCACACAACAGACTGGTATGGAGAGCCGTGACAATCTCAGTACCATTTCCAGGCTGACCCCTGTTCCTGTTTAGAGTCTCTATGCCGTATCTCAGCCATGCAGGCCTACCTCCAGGTGTGAGTAGCAGAGGCGACGAACAAAGCCTTGGTAAAATAGTGCATCCTTTGCCGACAAACGGGGGGATGAATTGAAATTAAGCTCAGGTGTGAATGCTCATTAGGTCAACCATGTAACGAGCGTAAAGGTTAAGCGATCCTGTCAGGCGGTAAGCCAAGGGTCACTTTGTCTGCAAAAACTTTTCGTTCTGAATGAAAACTCAGGCCGTTTTGCATTCAGACGTGAGGGCTTCGCTGTCTGCTAGCGCACAGGGAAAGATTTACTACAGCTGACCACAGATTCCGAAAGGAATCTTCCAGTAATCCTGGGTCACCTTCCCTTCCTGTCCACATCTGGTCTAACTAAAACTGTCACTTCACAACAGGAAGCCAATAGGTTGGTGTTATCAGGAGATGCTTCCTTCAGGGTACAAAGCGCCTGAATAATAATTTCTGTCAAGGTTTCGCCCATTTCCTGCTAAAGGATCCCCATCCCTCCCACATGCCTTCCACCAACACTGTGATGTAATGTTCTTCCCTTCTGGGTAACAGACCCTGCTTCCCTGAACAGCCCTTAGCCCAGTATCCTGTTTCAGAGCTGCGCTCTTCCTGTCAGTATGTGTCACTGACAGTGCTGACAACGTCATAAAGGAAGCCCAGTTCGGTGTCAGTGAATGTGAATGCCAAAATGCAGTATTGTGCAAAAGTCTTAGGCAGCCAAAAATGTTTAAATGATCTTTATGTTGGTGTAAAACTATGTTATTACGCCTGTCAGAGTGTGTCAGCTTAGCCATTTTAAAACTTCTGCTAAAATCACCCCCGTATTTCCAGCAACCATACAATACACCAATGTATTTTTTGACTCGACCGCTAGCACAACTCATATAGCTAATCAATATTTCATTGACTTAAATTAAATGAGCCCGGTTGGTGAAATTTAATAAATACATGGAATGACTGGGGGGTCCATGAGGAGAGGTCTGGGAATTATGCTGGCATTCTTCTAGCCATCCAACACAGAAGAAATATTTACTAGTTTTTATTGAGATACTTTTAATTTTAATACGTTCTAATGTCAAATTGTGTTTTATTTTGTTCTGAGCAAATGTCCACTGTTACATTCCAAGTAGGAGAGCATACCTGACCCATACCACCTGTTCACCCCTGACCTAGACCAGACAAATAGTTTTAAACATTTCTTTTGACTGCCAAAGACTTTTGCACAGTACTGTATATACCCCCACACAAATATACATGTATATATATACCCCTCACACAAACTCTTAATATGTAACACATTTTAAGAGTATAAAATTTTCTGCAGTTTTCAGAACCTTGCCCACACTGATTAGCGCTACAGTTTAACTGTACCCAGCGACATTGACACTGAGCGGTACCAGGACGGTCATTCCACAGGCTTATTCTCACCTCCCTAAAGGATATAAAGAAATGATCTCTTTTCCTTTCACTTTCGGCAAAGAATTTTTTTTATTAATAGTTTTATTAATGGGCTGACATTTGGTTCAAAATATTTAAAGTGTCCTAGTGACACAATGTACCTTGTGTTTTAGGAAAAGGGTGAATGTACCTCGTAGCTGCTGGTCATTGTTATGACAACGGGCGATGTAAGAGGAACCAGTGATGAAAAATGAGGATCCCCACTTCATAATTTATCAACGAGGGTCGATCAAGTTTTCCAACAAGGTGATGGACTGGCTGTTTCTCAGCCAGGCATTCAGACCCTAACAACCTTTTCCTTTTTACCAAATCGGCTCCAGCCTTCATCTGAGAACAAGTACAATGGAATGATATGCGTTTTCAAGAGCGAAGGCAGTAATTTCATCTAGACAGATTAAAAAAAAAATTAGACACCTGACATGTATCAGAGGAAGGAAAACAGTCTGCTGCTGGGTCATAATGCAGATAGAAAGGCAGCTTTATGGACTGAATCTGGCAAATTCCTGGAAAGGTCAACGCACGAGTCCAGGATCAGGGTGAAATGGGCTAATGAGAATCCCCAATGTCGTTTATGAGTTAGCTTGCTCAAATATTGCTGTAGATGCATGCACATTTAAATGCAGGTGTTTGCATTATTTTGTAATGCTTGCTAAAGCAAAACTCAGAAATCAGGTAATAATTATACTAACATCAAAATCTGCTAGTTTTTCATTCACAATATAAACAGATTGGTTTTGACCATTTTCTATACTAATTTAGGGCTAAAATGATGGTGATACCTGTGAAATTCACCACAGGCTTAATCTCTCACGATCACACATCACAGACAGTCCTGGGAGTTTGGGAGGAGCACATGGGCCACTGGCCGTTTCTCCAAATAGCTGCTTTTTGCAGTGTCAGCCCTGAGTAATCAAACCCGGCATCCCTTCTGCACGGATGCGTGGAGATACAATACTCTTTGCCCGTGGGAGCACGTCTCCTTTTCATCGGCAGGCCCTCCCAAACGGTGCAGCACAGAGGACGTCTGGGTGCAAACGACTCACGTGGACACGAGGACTCGCGCATCACAGAGTTACGTGCCTGAGGTGCGGCCCCAGGTCCTCTGGATGCGGGGTAGGGAGCGCATGGATCCTCAGTCACCTTTAAACACAGGCCCTGCCGTGGACAGCCGGGGGACAGGAAACTCAAAATTCTCATTTTGTTAGATTTACTTCCGAGAGAAATTCTTCCAAAGAGCTATTCAGAGGCTCTAACTAATCCAGCACTATTAATTTATAAGTGGTTTTAAACAGTAACATAAATTTTGAGCTATTTCCGTAGCCCAGCTGCTTATAAATCTCACTGTGTTAGAGCCCCTCAATCCGTCATTTCCAATTAAGAGTCTGCCAACCTATCCATGTGTCTGCTTTAAGTAATTTCTTCCCCTTCCTATTGGTCCAAATTATTATAGTGTTCCGTAAATGCCCCGCCCCTTTTCTACTTTTAGCTGGACTCTGGTTCTTCCTTGGGATGTTCTTATTGCTGGAAAGTGCTACGCAGTGGACAGCGACCTCTTTGTTTGGCACGTGCCCCTCCCTGCTTACTGCGTCAGGGTGCGAGACACGCTCGGGCGCCTTCAGTGTGTTTGGACTTAGTGCTGATCTCAGCTTTTCCCACCCTTCCTCTCGTGCTGTCATTTCGGGGGGAGGGAGGCCCCACCTAGTGAGTCTCTTATTATACCTCAGCCCCCAGAGCGCTGACACTCCAATGTGTCTTCACCTTTGGCCTGAATGCTTTCGATTATCCAGCCAAAATTCCCTCCACGGAAGAAAAGTGCAGAGATTCCCACCGCTTCCTTGTGACTGTGGGAAGGCAACGCCTCACCGCCAAATCGATACTCATTCCAGTTTCAACTGCCTAACAGCAGCCCCTTGAGTCTTAACTTCTGTTTTCTCTACTAAACCCGCGAGGCGCTAGTGTGTGGGCGTGACGGTCTCACTCTGCTCGAAACTGCAGCAAACCCTGAAACTAAACTCATATTAACACTATTTTTTAAAGAAAATATTCAAGATGAGAAAACTATTAGGTTAACTGTGACACAGACATGCGTTAGACAAAAATCACCATTGTGCTGTTTACATAACTCTGCGGTGTTTAGTGGGTATTGAAGCTCATCTGTTCTTAAGTCCGGAACTAAAATTTGGCAATTGTACAGTTTATATGATTGTACTATCAAGACAAAAGGATTCCATTATAGATACAAAATTCAAAAAGGATACTTGTAACAACATACAAATTATCTATTTCAATAAACATATAAGTAAATGAATGTAATTGCTTTTATTTCTTTTTTTTAAAATCAGTCTGCATTATTGGTTCCATCTGATGCTTCTACAGTTTCTATACAGTCTTATTGCTTTGATGTATAATGGAAGCCAGTGGTAAAATCCTCCACGGAGAACATTCCCCTGCTGTGATGTCATACTTTTCGGGTACAGTTGGAGGCTTCAGCTTTTCTAACAAATAAACAAGAACTGCATTCACAGGATGCCCGTGACCTTACTGAAAGCCACCAAGGCAAGGCATGCCAGCACACGGGAGCAGAAACTTCCGGAAGGACTGGGTTTAACACGAGGTTTGTTTAACTACTCAGAATGGATGACAGAACGCAGCAGAGTAGTTGGAGGACATCCCCCACTTTGATAGACGGTAATGAAAACAAAAAGATCTCAAATATTTCTTAGCTAAATTTTTACCATTTGCTAGTGGCATTGGGGGGGGGGGGGGGGGGGGGGGGGGGGGGGGGGGGGGGGGGGGGGGGGGGGGGGGGGGGGGGGGGGGGG
>JAODJX010000007.1:6535850-6556941 GCA_026776945.1 Isichthys henryi
TTGAAATATATAAAGCGCGACTTGTTCTGCTATCATTTCTTTTCTTATTGACAAAAATGTGCAAATGCCTGGGTAGGATTCCAGGGCACCTGCCGAGCTGCCGACTTCTGCTTCAGCTTGCGATTCATGATGTTCCTGGACTGTTTAAGCGTAAAACAGTTAGAGAATTCATCAAATAAATAAGGAAATTAAAATATTTCAGATCCGTCACAATGTTTCAGTCTCAGCGATGACTGACAATCTGCTAGACCAGTTTTTCCCAATCCAGTCCTCAGGGACCCACAGCCGGTCCACGTTTTTGCTCCCTCTGAGTTCCTTGTCAGACAGTCCACATTTTTGCTCCCTCCGAGGCTGGGAGAGAGAAAAAACATGAACTGTCTGTAGGTCCCCGAGGACTGGTCTGGGAACTGTGCTAGACACCAAAAGAACATAAGGTAATGTGAACCATCAGTGTAAACGTTTAAAACAAAGTTTGACTGAACTGGACACCAAACTTTCACTTTTAAAATAATTTATGTTATCCTGACAGTAACACATTTTAAAACAATATCAAGCATTTTTGCTCCAGTGCTTCAACTAAATGCATTTTCTTCTTGCCAGTCAAGCTTTCACTACAGGTACAGAAATCTGTATTTCTTTTTTGCACTTGTGATAAAAACTGAGTGGTTTTTCATCAGTATTATGAGAAATCCAGTTTTTTGTCATCCAAGATTACATCCAGCATGAGCTTCTCTCAAATGTCACTTATCTGGTATCGCCTGCTTGTAAATCGAAAGAACTAGGCTTCGTGTGAATGAACAGCAGGATTCATTTTCACTCTGCTGCTCACACTTATCACAGAGCTTGGAGAGTAAGACTGGGAAAAGACAATTCAGGATTTCCATAAAAGCTGCGGGTTCTCTTCAAGTCCCAGCATTCGAGAAATTAAAAACTGATTAATCAGGGACTGTTTGGTCAGAAAATAAAATCGGCGTCCGTGACCACAAATGAGAGGGGACAGTGTTTAGGCCTATGCCTCACGCCTGTGGCACCTGGGTTTGAGTCTCCGCCCAAGTTCCATGTGTGGAATTTCCACGTTCTCCCCGTGTCATTGTGGGGTTTTCTGCATGTTCTCTGGTTTCCCTCCACAGTCTAAAAGCATGCTGAAGCTAACTGGAGTTACCAAATTGCCCATAGGTGTGAGTGTATGGTGTGTGTGAATGGTGTGTGAGTGACTGTGCCCTGCAATGGGTTAGTGCCCCATCCTGGGTTATTCCCTGCCTTGTACCCTTAGGATGTGGATCCCCCATAACCCTGAATAGGACAAGCAGTTACAGAAGATGTTTGGAGTTCAAATAAGCTGCCTTGAAATGTGACAATATGTAAAATATTCATGCCCCTAAACAGCAGGTGTTACTTTCTAACCAAATATTTAGTGTTAATGAAATTAATCAAATAACAAAAAAGCCTATAGACCCTTGTCCCACCTAGAAAGCCTGCACACCCAAGTCAAAACGAACTCACATGTGCTAGCAGTTCATTTAGTCACTCCTGATTGAGTCATTGTGGTCACTGTCCATTGGACAGATTAGAAGATGCACATTACATGCTGAGACTCCCTGTACGACTGCAATGCCCTGCTTGCAGACTTTCATCATAAGAATTCAGACCAGAAACTGAAAACAGACCGAGATCTTTGCTCTAAAGCACCATGGCGCCATCTATAGCAAATCAATAATATAACAGCATTCATTCGTTACCTGGACTGTCACACTGGATTGCACATATACAGCCATTTCACACGTGCACTCCGCTATTAACGCGCTCCATACAGCGCAGAACGTAATCCAAAACAAAATATGTACCCATTAATATCTATGATGTTTGAACATTGAATCTAAGGCAAACGGGAGCGAAGAAGTGTAATTACCCGACGGCTTAACGCAGGGAAACAGGGAACGAATCTCGGCCGTTTATCTTATGCATTTCCATTTTTTTAGGCAACCCCCATTGCAATATCAGTACCGATCACAGACTATATTCAGCGGACATTCCCAAATTTTATAGCAAACGCAAAATAAGCAGTGTTACTGTTAAATTGTTTATCATAGTAGGGTTTGTTGTTATAACTGTGGATCGGTCAATTGTTGCTCAAAAATCACAATGAAGGAGAAGATGGTCTCGTAAACTCGTTTTCACAAATATATAACTCACTCTGATTTCTTGCTTGAATATTGTTTCTGCCGTTAACGTTTTTCACCAACCGAAGCGACTCAATCGCCCGGAGACTCCGCGTTAAGAGTCCGTCAGGGAAACGTGCTGACGTTTGTGTGTCACCTCTTCCCAGAGCCCACATATATAAATGTAAATAATAATAATAATAACAAAAATGAACACATTACGTATTTAGAGGGGAGCTATACCCCCCACCTTAGAACTGCCCGTGTCAGTGTTTAATTTGTACTTTTTCAATTCGACACAATTGTGTGCATAGGCGCGGGAAGAAGGTTTGGACTCAGCGCTGAAAGTCGAAACGACCACTACACTTAAGTTACTTCGTGTGATCGGTAGCTGTCAACAGCCAGCAGTTAGCTTCTTTTTGGATAAATAATTATAAAGTTACCACTGAGGCCTTGCGAGATAATATGACGCTGGTTTTATTTTTTGACGAAACAGACCAGAGCGCGCGCTGAATCCCAGCTTGCAGCGCTACTGGCTCGTGGGAGTCTTACACAAGCATGTTCTGAGGGCAGAACGAAAAGTGATTGGTTGGTCCCGCCTTCCCTGGTTGCTTGGACCCACCCCCTCTACAGTCTTATTTCTCTGAACAATTCGTTTTTCGTTATGCCCTCAGAGAATTTTTGTGTAAGTAAAATTCTCATGCACGTACTACTCATTCTCTGTTAAAAAAATTGGATGAAGATAAGTGGAGGGATTCAGAACATGGACAGCAAATAATGTCCTACGACTTGATCCAGCGGGTTTTCTTAACCATTACGCCATATAACCATTACGCCATATCCCAGCGATTAGAAGTTAAAATTGTACCCAAAACATTGTGTGTTTTTAAAAAATAATTCATTCTCCACTAGAGGGTGACAAAAGCTTACGTTTACGTTCAACTTCTTCAAATTAACAACGCAAGGCTGAAACATTCATCCAACCATCTTTGAGACCATTATCCTGGTAATGGAAGAGGGGGTCGGGGGTTATAAGGCAATATAGGACACAGAGCTACAAGGCAGAAACATTTTAATAACAATCAGAAATTAAGCTAAAAGGTGATCAGATTTATTGTACGAGCCAGGTTTACACAAGGAACATTGCTTTGTTTAAGTTGATGCTAAGAGTGTTCTGAAGTGGGATGAATTTATCTCTGTCCATAATTTCTGAGAGCAGAGTTGGGAGTGCACTCAGCAAAAATAATGAACCCAGCTTTAAAATGTTCCGGAAACCGTCTCAGGAAAACCCCCTGACAAAATCCATGATCTCGAACAAAATCATGCATTATTATAACTGAAAAAAAAACGTGTTGCGTGAGAAAGCATTTCATTAACACCGGTGACTCTTTATAGTTTAGTACTTATTTGTAGCTCTAAGGATCTAGTGATCTCCAAAGGTTTGGAAAACTGGAAGCACTTAATTTCAGGCCAGCTAGTGTGGTAATGAAGGGAGCCCTTTCATAAACAGGCTGGGCACAGCTCGACGCTGCGAAGGGGAGGGCAGGGGGGGCCACAGAACAATCACATGTTATTCCCCAACGTGGAAAGCAGCAGTTAAACAACGCCTCTCTTTGCGCAATAAGGGGGCAGAGGCTGGAGCTGCGGATTCTGACACACCCATCCAGCATTACATGTCGTGTGGAGACTAAGCAATCACACAGCTCGGCAGCAAAAGAGGAGGGAGCCCCCCGAGAAGGGATATGTCCCCAGGCCCCTCTTCTGGGGAGGTAAGCGTAAAAGGTGGGGGCCTCAATCCCACCTCAGTCCCTGCTCTGTTTGCTCAGGGAGTTCTCTCGGGCCCCCGGTGGGGCACACTGATGCCCCTCACATAGACTGCATTCAGTCCTGCACCCCCCTGAGTCCTGCTGCTAAAAACAGGTCTTAATCAGGGGAAAATATTCCCCAGGAATTACTTTTAATCCTGCCCCCGCCCCCTCCCCTAGGTGAGGGCCAGTCTCGCGTCCCCTCTAGCAAGATAAATAAACAGGCATTGGGGTCTGTCCTGTAACAGGGCAGGCATTTAGGATTCACTTGTGCGGGGTGGGGGGAGACACGGGGGAACACATTAGAAAATGAATAGTGGCCTGGAGTGCGGCTGCCTGGGAGACTGATGGTCCCAGCAAGCATAGGGCACAAGGCACGGGGCATCCTGGATGGGATACTGGTGCATCCCAGATCATGAGGCATTTACTCATCTTCCCACCGCTTGTCATGGTCAGGGCTGTGGAAGGAGCCCTGGAACCCATATCAGGTTCCACAGGGCACAAGACTGGGGTTCACCCTGGCAGGGATGCCAGTGCATGTTTTGGACCAGAGCAATACTAATGTTAATGATAACATTCCTTCATAAGAACAAGCGAGTCAATGTGAACCACATGCGTAACAGAACACATGAAGAACTCCCTGAAGCCCCCAGGCCAAAGTGTGACACCCTGAAAAGATGCGTTTTTTTTTGCTGCCAGGTCGATGTTTAACAATCTCCAACAATCACCAAAGGAACAGTTATAAACTCACATGGCCCGACATAACTGCAGAGGGCATAAAGTCGTGCAGGCAGTCATGCAATATAAAGGGCGCATTCATTCTAAGCCCCGCAGATGTACGCTTGCCGATTGCCCTCCGACGATCACGTAAAGAGAGCAGCCTTATTAGGCACGAAGTAGGTGTGAGGTCACACAAGTTCTCAGGGAAAAGCGAAGTGGCTTTTCTTACTCTATGTTTGCCAGACTGGAAAAAAGGCTTCCTGCTCTGTAGCTTTCAGCGTCCTCTGTGCTCCCAGCTGCCTGGGAGTTAGGGAGGCGGTAGTCACAAGTGTCCAATCTAATTCATTGAAACTTTCTGGCACTTGGTTAAAAAAATAAATAAAAAAAATCTGTACTGAGGAGCACAGACTCCTGAAGTCACAGTAGGTCTGACCTCAGGTTAGAAATGGTCTGAAGAGCGATTTAAATTGGACGTCCTCTGAATCCCTGGCTGGACACTGTAACCTAAGAAGTATGATCAATATCCGTAAGTGACTTCATCTTATTGCCTCTTTGAACGGCCTGCTGGAATATGTTACATAATGTCGATTCCTGTGCTTTTTCTGCTGGCTTAATGTCTTAAGAGTACAAGCTGACAGCATTTTGTTGTCCTTCCCTGTAGAAACAGAATCCGTGTCACTCAAAAGCCTTTTTATAACCAGATTACTTACCTGAAGAGCCTGGTATCCATGCAGAGCCCGGAGATCTCGCAGAGGTTTTAGCTGTGGTAATGTGTGTAGGTTCATTCACATGGGCTAAGTACGTGAAAAATGAGCACCTTGGTGTGTGTATGTGTGGGGTTTGAGAAGATGGGGTTTTGTACAGGGGCAGGCTGGGCAGAGGATGTAACTCCTTATAAAACAACAGCATGGAAAGGCGCCCACCACCGGAGCCCTGCTGAGAGAAGCCATATGTAGAAAGTAAACCCTGAATGGGGAATTAGAAGACTGCTTAATAAAATGGCTCAGACTCACCGCACCCTCTGAAATATCCACCTGGGCTCATTCTGCACCCACGTAGTACCCCTGGGGTATTGTGAGAACCCCCCCTCCCCACTCCACAACCAAGTCCCCTACTGCTCTGTGTCCAGGGACAGGGCAGCGTGTGAGAATCTGGGCTTGTGAACTTACTGCGGATGATCAGATGAAGTTTATTCAGCCGGACATTATGCGCTATGTGTTTGTATTAGTCAGAACTCACTGAATTACCCTTATACAAATACTGTGGGCATTTAAAGGGGGGCAGTTTCTGTTTGCTGCCCTACAAATGCTTTTGATTACAGAACATGCATGGATTAAAGAGCTATGGAGAGGAGTTGGGAATGATAAAAGAGAGAATAAGAACAGTTTTGCTTATAATATGACTCTTTTTTAACAAAATATTAGCAAATCTAAGATTATTTTTTTTCCGATGCAACATTTCATCCAAACTCTGGGTCAGATTACAGTAAAACTGAGCAAATGCTGGATTCAGAACAATATTTGCAAAATTCTGACACAGAACCCCAAGCTCTTGGCTCAGAAAGCAGGCTGTTCAGCATTTGCTAATGGTCTGTTTTTCTCTTCCCCTCATTGGATGACTATCCAGTTTGTTAGTTTATTTTGATATTTTTAGCCATTAGTAATAATTATCCATTATTATCCTTTAGACAACAAATGGCAGTCAGATGAATCTTTGCTGTTTCCTCTATGCAGGGAATATTAGATTAAGGGATCATCTGACAGATTTTGGGGGTTAAGATCAGACAAAGGATCCTGCAATGTGAGAGTCACAACCAGAGGAAGAAAATGAAATGTTACAAATTAGCCACGACAGCTACTTTTGCAGTCCTCACTGCAAGTCTGTCCATGAAGTTGGCTTCGTCCGCAGACTGCCAGCTCATCGCCAAGGTGGGCTGAAGGCAGAAAATGTGTTTTGCGTGTTCTCTTATTTTGGGACCTGGCAAAAAGCTTTTAAGACAAAACAATATTACTTCTGTGTGCCATTACATCAATACTAGAATGTTCAGGAAAGTTGGAGTCACATGGCAGCACATGGTAGGACTTAGATTGAACCGAGAATGAGGAGTGTCCGGCCAGACTGGTAGGGGGTCACGGCCGGGGAAGGGAGGGCACTCCATACACTGGATGGGCAGGGGGCTTTCTCCTCATGGGGACCCCATCGCGTGCAGCTGGCATGTGCCCTGGTGTGAGGGCTTACCTTGCGCCACACTAGACTGCCATGTGTGGCATCCGACTAGGTGAGGTCTAACCAGAGGAAATGAAACAACCAGGCATACAAATAAATAAAAACTGTTTATAACAGCTAAGAGAGTTACCAGAACAGTTTGTGTCATCTGATTTTAGCCTGTGATTAGATTTAGTTGGAGTGTTTTGTAGAGCAGGGGAACAGAGAGGACTCACGTATGTTTCTGTTTGTTTTATATGACGGGAGTACAGACAGGACACAGACATATTCCTGTTCGGTTTGTACAACAGGGACACGGACAGGACACAGACATATTCCTGTTTGTTTTGATCCCAACAGCGTCAGCCAGGATTCAAGCAATGCTGCTCAGTTTTAACAACACTCCCCTATTCACTGTAAACAGACTCATCTGACACTAGAGTATGGCCGAAACTCTCTGTCCAACGTCCAGGCTTACATCTGACTAGATAATCATCCCCCCTCCCCCATCGCACCATGGCTCTGTAATTTTCACCCAGCAGCAAAGGCATTTGCTGGCATTTGAAAGAAACCAACACGGTTCCCTGCCAAGCCAAATAGAAAGGGGTGTCATGTAGGTGGCGTCTTGGACACGAGGCGGTGCAGACTCAGGTGACATAACACTCCTCTCCTGGTCGTAACCCTGTGTCAAACAGGAGTGTGGTGTTAATAATCTCAGTAAAGAAGGAATGAATTCAAACCCTGCAGGCCATTAGTTTTTTAGTAAGGACAGCAGCCTGTTCCCATTCTAACTGCTGCACCTCTAAATTGCTCTCCCTTAGGGCCGAAGACATACTGAGATATATGATGTATACAGGTAATGTGGGACGGGTGATCCAACCCAACTGGAAGGATGGTTCTACGAATACATTTAGTGATCACTTTTTGAGTAAGAGACTATCAAATACATTTTTAGGATGAGAAGTAAGTGGACACAGCATCATGAAAGTTTAAGTGTGTTACATGTTATGAAACGTCCTGTTGTTTCAGCATTCAACATAATGTACTTTGTAATAAATAAATAAATAATCAGAATTTTACAAAAACATTGAACGGAATGTGAAAACTACTTTAACGAAGGTAAATTAGCTGACCTCCGCATTTTGATTTATTTCTAATTACATGGGTGTTTAACTAGTCCTTCTCTCACACATTAGCTGTGTCCAAATTTACGGGGCTGCATCTTTCAAAAGATGTGGTCTAGTAAAGCGTAGCCATTGTAGGTTGCGTTCTTTGAAGGTTGACGGGACAGCGATGTCCAGTGGGTTGGTCTGGTCATCACCCTCTTACCCTTCAGTCACAAAGTGCTGCTCCTTTCGATTACACACCCACTTTTTGGGACACACCCACTTTTCGGGACACACCCACTTTTTGGGACACACCCACTTCACCCCTGTGCAGTGAATCTCGGGATATGTTGGGCTGTGAAGAATCCATAGGAGCCAAACATTGGATGGTGAATGAGATGTTGAGTTGAGGTCCATTCCTCTAAAGAAGTGGAAAACAGTCTTGGGTGAATTTGCTTTTCCTGATATAATGGTCAGCTATCACAGCAAACATATCCTTGGGGCAATCTGACTGATAGCGCAGATGTTACACATCGGTGGGCCAGGCTGCACATCGCAGGGACACTCGAGGAAGGACTCAAACCCAAATCATAAGGCAAAGTTCCTTTTTATTTTTTCACAGGCCATGGAAAGAAAAGAGCTTTTATCTAGTCATTGCCTCAGCACTTTCTCAGAACACTTATGAGACAGGATTCCTAACTGAATTTCCTAATTGCCTCGCAGAACGGCCCTCCCCATTAGCCGGCTGCGGGGGGAGAGCTCCATGCGCACACATGCCTCTCAGAAGCGCCCACCACCCGCGGAAGGCGAATGGCCCGGACAGGAGGATGGAGCCGCAGGGGGGCGCGGGGAAGGCTGGCCAGCGCTCCTGGAAGCTCGCTTCCATCTCCAGGTCGCTGATCCTGTGCCGTTCAGTGACCAGCGACGACAGCAGCAGCCCAGAGGAAAAGTACAGCCGACCTGGGGCAGCGAAAGGGGACAGGGGGAGGCAGCAGTGGGACTGTCAGGAAGCTGCCTTGCACACCAGCACCCAGTCGGCCTCCCCGAGGATTCCACCAAGAGGCAGCCCTACCGTGACCTCGGGGGGTCCACAAGAAATCTCCAAACAGACCTTCTCCTTTAAGGTACTGCTGGTTGTTCACTCAGACATTGACATATCTTTCTGCTCTAACGATGATGACTATACAGTACATGCACAATTCCTTGTGCATTGAATGGCAGCAATTGATCTACATTTTGTAAATTGCACTTACCTGCCGAAACTGATCAATTTCAATAAAAAAATGTCCTGGTAGTAGAAATGTGGGAAAAAAATGTGAATTTAGAAGACGACACAGAGAGATTTTTCTCTGTAAAACTGCTTTCAGATTTTGTACGACTTGAAAAAATGAATTAATTTCATTCAATATTCTGCCATAATTCACTCTATGTTCAGCGGAATGTCAATTAAGCAAATCAGAAGTATTTAAATGAAAAGTGACCCAGAATATATCTCGGTTCTTGTGAAAAAAACTGTTTGAAATGGAACGAGGCAAAACAGGAGATAGTTAGTGAAGACAATGACAAACATCGGCATATGGACGAAATGCTAGAGAATTAACAGCTAAGTGTACGGCTGATTTTTCCAGAGTGCCTCTCGACTGACTTTTAATGGCCAGCTGATCATGCATATATTAAAATGATTTATTATTATGGATGAGAACTATATGAGACAGTAATAGATAAAAGATGTTCACTTAATGCCCCCAATGTGAACTGCAATGAATCTCAGTTTTCCTATAGCATGGAACCTCATACCCGCCAGTCTGTCCCCTTGTGCTTGCCATTCTCTTTAAATCGAATCAGGTCACAAGCCCTTGGAGCTCCGGAGCTGTCTAAAGCACTCTCGTCCCTTCAGAAAAGATGTTTCTGTATAGACCATGTGACTTAGACCAGTATGAGAGGCACGGTGGAATTCTGTTGGCCAGCAGATTTTCTTACTCCCAAAACATCGGGCCTTAACCACAGTTGCAGGATACGGTGGATTAGAAGAGTAACACAGTGGACCAACTGTCAGAGAATGTGCACAGAACATGACAGAGTACCTGAGTTTGGATTTAAGAGGCTGAATTTATGAATGTCGATCAATCATGCCACTCCTAAATTGGCAAGACACCTATGTGTCTAGTGGAATATTTATTCCTAGGAAGCGGCCACGTAACTATAAAGAAAGAGGACAGTTTAATATCCGCTGTAACCAGCCAAGTAAAAATGTATGTTCTCATCTTATACTTTGTGGGCTACGGACACCAAATGCATTTGACGGTACTTTACTTGAGGGGACAAAATAATGTAGTATTATGCTATTACTTATGTATTAATTAATCAAACAGTTCATCATTAATGAATTGGGACATCTTTTATATCAAGCAATTATTATATTTGTTACTGTATCTGTTAATTCTGTGAACCTTTGTGAACTAATGAAGGAACAAGCAATGAATAACACAAGTGAAATAATGATCTCATGTTTATTCCCCATTAATGAATCATGACGCATCTTTTATTCCAAGAAGTTGCTAGATTTTTTACTATATGTCTTAATTCTGTAACTTTTTATGAACTACTGAAGGAACGAGTAATGAGTGACAAAAGTGAAATACTGATCTCATATTTATTCATCATTAATGAATCATGAGGCATCTTTTACTATATTTCTGCATGATTTGTACTTCAGTAGTAACAAAGTTACTACTAAGTATTTGTGACCCCTCAAGTAAAGAGTAACCCATTTGTCTAACCAGCACTCCCATTTTAATGAGCTTCGCTTTTCCATTTCTGGCTCCAACATGCTGCTCTGAAGTTCTGGATTCTGGTCAAATGAAAGTGTGCTGTTTACGGTCCCCTTATTTAGCCATTCGGACTCTTGTTAGTGGGAGGGCTTGGTTTTGTCATAAAGAAAACATTTACCGCTCACAGAGGCTCCTTTGTACCTCTGATGATATCCCAACACAGAGGAGCAGTATCTGGAGAATGTGTGTGGCTGGTGAAGAAGGCCCAGGAACCCATAATGGCCATCATAAAACCCTGCCTGCTGAAAGAGGCCTTACTGTACACTGCACCAAAAATGAGGGGGTGCTGCACAGGTAAAGAACCATTTTCACTTGGAGGAAATAATCTGCCCAAATTTATGAAGAAAGTTTAAGTTTTTATAGCAATAAATCGCTGTCTATGTGTGTTGGGCAGAGGTACAATATTCAGAAATGTATCAGCCAGAGTCGGTCAATTCCACAGGTGACATATGCGGCTGCCTAGGGCACCACCTTCTGAGGGGGTGCTGACTTGCCAGCCAATTTCACTTTGCCTCAGACAGGGGGCGCTGGCGATGATGCTCACCTAGGGTGCGACATTGCTAGGACTGGTACTGGCCTCAGCATAGATTTACTTTATTTGCAAAGTTTTGTGAAATTGTTTCTTTTTTATATAAGGTATATAATGTACATTTTGAATATCCAGAAAAAGGGCATAATTTATTCTTGCAGCATGGGGTCACCTAGGTTACATAAAAATACAAAAAAACACTGCTGAAGTGTCAGCGGCTAATGGTGCCTGTGTCGTGTTTCTCTAAACTGCCGGGACAGTTACCTCCAGCCGGGAGCCGATCCTCTTCTAGCCAATGGGAAGCTCCGTGGCGGATGTGCCAAGGTGGAGGAACAGCCAGCAGTGCGGTCATGTGCCAGGGCACCTCACACGCTGGCATGCAGTGAGGTAAGGCATGTGTGAGCCCCTCACCTCCACAGTGTCCTCCAATTCACCCACCCTAGGGGCTCCTAAAACAGGCTAATAGTTACTCCCCCCACTCACTGTAAAATATCACCATAAATGCACCTCCCAGTGTCTCAGCAATAATAGAAGGATAATTTCTATATGCAAAAAGATCCCCGCTTTTTCCTCAGACTGCACGTACGGAGGTGAATTTTCTTCTGACACCAAGCTCTTAGGAGAAATACTTCAGTTGTTTTTTTTCCTCCCTGCCCCCCTCATAAAAATTTCATACATTTAGTGATTTATAGCAAATATATGAAAGTCTCCCCCTTCCCCCCAACTCAACACGGTTGGTAAGTGAGGATGTAGCTGTGGATCGTACTGTGTAAGTCTGTTCCTATTCTTAAGGCTTAGTTCCAGCTCAGGAATTCATACGACGATCTAATGGCTCCCATCCCAACGTTGTTGTGTTCTGGAACCTTCTGCTAGGTGGCTGACTGCACCCCCTAATACTGCCAATACAACATGAATAGAGACAGATAGACAGACTGACTGACAGACAAACAGAGATACTATATTGATCTGGGAGGAAACTGCAGATGTTGACTACAAATGTAGCCTGTACAGGAGAAGGGAACATCCAGGCGAGTAGAGAGAAAAAGAAAAATGCTGAGACATGTGACTAATGTGGACTCAGCCGTACCTCGGCTGTTTTCACAGTGTGCCGGCTTGTCAGCGGCAAAAGGAACTGGCTCCGCTGCCTCAGCTCTGAGGAAAAACGGTCGTTAAGGAGACAAATTAAAAGCAGACAAAATAAAGTCACATGAACAAAAAGTCGCTAAGCATCGAATCCAAATCTCAGAATTGAAATGCAGCTCGTATAAATAATTGAAATACAAACACGCCAAAGCGCAGGTTATTTCTTTGTTCCATACACTTTTTCCTAATCCTAACTACAGGAGTCTTTGATGAGTGAAAATAGTACCACGTTGGTCAACAGTGGAGTCCCATTAATGGTTCCTGCTGTGAGAGACGGAACACACATCCTCACCGGCTACGGTCATAAGGAGCAAACTGGGAAAATGATCACACTGAAGGTGAGCGTCGCCATATATACCAGGGCGGCCAGCAGCTGTCTAGGCAGACTTGTCTCACCAAGGCCTGGCACTACTCTGTTTCTCGAAGGACCCCATTGTGGAGTCCAGCTGTGGGGAGACTGGTCATAGCTGGGATGTGGAGAAGGCAGAGAAGGGTGACCAGGGGAACCAGTCTAACAGTCCGAAGACACAGTCTAATTCCACCAGTAAGTCACATAGATACAAACAACTCCACGATTAAAGGGCAAATTTCCAAAAGTAACTCGATCCATGGAATGTTTTCAAAGAAAATTTTTGTGGAAAGTTCTTTGTTAGATTACATGTGGAGTGAGTCTTGGTTACCATAACTGGAACATATGATGAAGAAGCCTGACTTTAAATCATTTGCAATCTCATCTCAAAAACCACAAAAATGGACTGTGGGAGTTTTGGAAATTTCCTCTTAAATCGTTACTTACTTATTTTCTCCTCACCTAGCTCAAAAAACTGAAGAATCTGATGTAGACACTCTGCACATGCTATCCATGCATTAATCTATTCACACTTCAAACTGTCTACACCCCCTTCTTTTAGCCGTCAGTCCCTACTGGATCGGCGACTTGGACACGTTGATTCTGAAGACTCCAGAGATCTCCCGTGGCCATCGCCAGGGGAACACTCGCTTTTACGGAAACAGGAAGTCCCTGTCTCAGCAGTTGGAATTTCCTCATGGATTTTCACAGGTAAGAAGTCTTTGAAGTTACCAACGTCTTCTCCAAATACATCACATCGATGTCAAGAGCAGGTATTCCCAGAAGTCCAGGTGTTTTCCCAGGTGGTTAGAAAGAAAAACTTTACTTATCAGTATTTATCATTTACTTATCATTTGCGGATAATTCAAGCATGATTCCAACATCTTGCCAGGAGTAGCAATGTCTTTATTGCTAAGAAACCCACTTAAATCTCAATCTTTCAAAAATCGTCAATTCTGTATGACAGAATATACTGTAGAAAGTTAACATCTGGTTAAACCTTGAGTGCCATATAGCATTCCATAAGATTTTACAAGGCATTGAATGACTCCAGCAAAGACGTGTCGTAAGACGCTCCTACACTGTAACTGCGGATTTCTAGGCTGTTCCGAGACCTTCTCGCTCCTTGAGTTCGGCTCACCTGGCCCACCTGAGCAGCAGCAGCATGCAAGCCTTCATCATCTGTAACGTCGTCCTGATGAAGGGGCAGGGAAAGGTAACACCTTAGACAGAAAAGCCCCAATGCTCAGAGAGTGCGCTGAATGTGCTCGGCAGTCACCGAGGATCCCTCTGTTCCCTGACAAGGGTTTGGGCTTCAGCATTGTTGGCGGGAAGGACAGCATATGTGGGCCCATGGGTATCTATGTCAAGACCATCTTTCCGGGTGGAGCAGCAGCCGCAGACGGCAGGCTGCAGGAAGGTACAGTGAAGAAGACCCGGAGTCTTTCGCAATATGCGTTTTTGACCATACTTGTGTTTTCAAATACCCGTTTGACATCATCTTCCGTTGTCGAAGTTCAATAATCAAGAACAGAAGAACAGAGGCAGGTAAAAATCCCCGATCGTCATTCTTGCCTGTCCTAAATATCGAGGATGCATCGGTTGCGTCCTTGTCGATAAGAACATTCCCACGATTCAATGAAGCTCAAGTTCACTCTTGGGAGACAAGTTAGCAAGAATGCTGTTGCACAAGTATGATGTTTGCATTTCTTGGTATTGATAAACAACCCTACTGTTGTTGTTCAACCTACTGTTCCCTCCCCCCTCTCACTTCTGTCATGCAGGGGATGAGATTCTGGAACTGAACGGCGAGTCTCTGCATGGCCTGACTCATGAAGACGCTTTGCATAAGTTCAAAGTGAGTGTGCCTTCGTTGATTTGGTCCTGGGCCTTTGTTGGGAATACCTGTCCATGGCATGCATGTGTAAATGGCCACTGTACAGATTCTCTCAGCTCCCCTGCCAAATGCAGCCACTTACCAGCTACCTTTTTGTGTGCAAAGCAAATCAAGAAGGGCCTCCTGATGCTGGTGGTGCGGACGAGTCTGCGGCCCGGGCTGCTGTCTAGTCAGGCTCAGGCGGCCCAGCTCTGCCGTTCCCAGTCCCTCAGCTCCAGCACGGCGATCATCAGAGCCAGCGCAGACATGAGTGACTGCAGCTTTACGGCCACGCCAGCCAAACCCCAGGACCGCATTGTGATGGAAATCTCACTGCAGAAAGGTCGCTGCCATCCAGTGGGGCAGAAATATTTCACAGGAGCCTTTAAACCACCAGCAGCACTCAAGTTTAAGGTCAAACATCACACAGCAACGTTTGAGGATGATACTTTCGCTATTATGTCATGATATTGCTTTCTCTCACATACTTAATAACATCTTAATTTAGATTGTATTTAATTATAGTCCTACTGTGACCCATTTCAGGACAATTACACCTGTTTATCGTCCCTCTGTCTTTGTGGCTTACAGAAGCCGGTGTGGGACTTGGAGTTGGACTCTGTTGTGTCCCGTCAGGGGAGGGCTGCCCCGGAATTTACATCCACACTCTCTCACCGGGATCGGTAGCCCACATAGATGGGCGACTCAGGTAAGCGACTCCTCTGGCCAGGTCGAGATACGCGCAAAGATCGACCCCCTCTCAGCCGGCCACATTTCCCCATGTAGGTGCGGGGACAAGATCATGGAAATCAATGACACCGTGGTCTACAACATAACGCTGAACGAAGTCTACACGGTGCTGAGCCAGTGCAGCCCGGGTACGGTTCGGGTCCTCATCAGCCGGCACCCCGACCCCAAGGTATGTACCTCATGGACGATGTCGCATGGTTCCCCATCACCAAAACCCTACAATCCAGGGTGTGATGGAAGCCTTTACTGATGGTATAATTGGTTCTTCTGGTACTTCATCTAGGTCTCAGAGCAGCAGCTGAATGAGGCCATCGCTCAGGCTGTGGAGAACAGCCGGTTGAAGAGAGACAGGAGCCAATGGAGTATAGAAGGTAGTGAACCTCATATCTACTTGTGTGATTATTGTGTAATAGCATGAGCCACCCCTCGTGGGACATGAACACAATATATACTGCGTGCTTAAAACCACTGGCAAGTCAAACGCAAAGCTTTTCTGTAAAGCCACAAATAACGATTCGTTCTTGGCTAGAAAGCAGTCATACTTGGGTCTTGTCTGCTGGTCTATTCCTTCCTTAATCACTGTTTCTTTAGCATTTCTCCATGTGGCCACACCTGGACAGAGAGAGCTGTAGGTCTCCAGAGAGACTGATTATTCATGGCATGTTGGCAGGTCTGAGGAGACCATCCCCCTGCTCCCACGGGAGGCTGAGATGTGAGAATTGTGTTGAAAGGAGCTTCTTGCAGCCTGCAGGCCGCCGGGTCCCAAAATTGATGACCCGCTCATGCAGCGACAGCACCTACAACTACCGCATGCTATGCAGCTCCTGCAGTCTGGTCCACAGCTACCCGCAATCAGACCCCAAGGCCAGGGTCCACAGCATGGACATCCCACTGCCGGCGTCGCCAGTATCAGGGTCTGGGTCCTGGCCTGACAGTAAACCACCTTCATACCAGGACTACAATGTTCCCCATAGCTCCTCTGACACAGTCCACAGTCTACACCCATTAGACTTGAGGATCAGGAGCTCGAAGACTCTAGGATCTGACCCCCCAAGCCCCACCCAGGCTCAACTGGACAGATTTAATGGACAGTCTTTTGCTGACTCACAGGAATCCAGCAGAGATTCCCTGGACGATGCCTGGTCTCGTCCCCAATCAACATGCCAGGTGTGATCTTTCTTATGCCACACAGATTAATATTCAACTTGAATTTGTAAAATGATAAAAAAATCTACATGCAGGGAGCAGTACATTTGTAATCAGGAAGCTCAGCACTTTCTGCTGTAATTCAAATATTAGCATCTGCAAAAATAATCCGTTTAAAAATGAATTAGGCATGAATTAAACATGCCTCATCATTTAAAGTTTAGCTCAGATGCAGGTCATTTGTAAGTTTTTGTAAGTGTGAATTACAGGGCCACCACTTCCTGAACTCTACACAAAGCAGTGCTTTTGTGAAACAGCCGTATTTCACTTTCAAAACTAAATAGTTAAAAGCTTTATTTGAAACAAAACTCTTAAAACCAAATGCGTGTGGGTGGTCTGAACAGCTCAATCCAGCATTTTACCAGAAACTCTTACACAATCCTGACATCTGAGTCAAAATCAATTGCTCTCATTCACTCTAAGAACAGCAACTGACAAATGAATGGATTGTTTTATAATGTTGTTTATACTGAAAATTGTCTTTTTTCTCTATATGCCTCTAGTTTTTTTGCAGTATTTACATGGCTTTAAGAAAGATTCCAGAATTGCTATTTAAACATGTATGTTGAACTATTTCTCTCTTGTGACTGACCTGGTGAGCTTTGTGCATGGGGCTAACACTGGAGATGCACTTATCCAGAAGTGCATTATTTACAATGCAGCATTTATACAGCAATTCATCTCATGCAAATCATGCGTCATTTTCTGTGCAAGTACATCAGCTTTTTTCCTATTACAACCTGGTCAAATTGCTTACCTACATTTCATATCAAATCACTAAATCTAAATTACAGACCAAATGAAAAAAATAAACAAAATGGCCAACATTGTTGTATAATTTGTTTTTGCCTATCAGCTGCAGCGTACATATTTAAATATTGTGGTTTTCACATAAATGGATTTTACAGTACGAGCAAGATGCAGATCTCACGATCATTCGTGCACACATGACCATGACCTTTTGAATGTTTTATACGTGGAAAGTGACCATCTAAGTGATTCCCCCAGCACAGCGAGGTGTCTGCATGCTTGGTATGAAAAATGTCTCAGCTTGCACTGCTGAATCCACAGGGGGATTGATGCAATTTGTGGCCGTCGTCAGTAATGCATGTCAGATTAAAGCCGACCGGATGCGTTGCTTGTACCTTCTGCGGTTGCTGCAAATGGAGCTAGAGTGCTATATTTCCTGTTTCTGTTACAGGAAGCAGCCGGCGGGCTGCCTGAGACACCGAAGGCGACACACAGAAGTTCTTTAGCTGTCCCTGCAGCTTCAGAGGTGACAGATCTCTCCTCCAGAGGAGACAACAAGCACAAAGGTAGGACTGATGTTTAACGATGGGATCCTAGAATAGATGGCATCTGATTTGCTGTTGATGCTCTCCTGGGAAAAAAAAAATCCTAAAAAAAAAAAGGAAATCATATTTTTATGTAAAAAGTAAAACATTGCTTTCATATGAATAATATTTAGCTTCTGGAGGCTGCAGTAGAGTGGACAGTAGAGTGGATAAATTATCCAACATTCACAGAAGAGGTAGAATAAATGCTGTTTTCTGTGCTTGTTGTTGGCAGGTCTTAAGCCTGCCCTTCACGTGTGCTCCCAGAGCAAGAGGCCCCTGTTGAGGAGGCAGGCCTGTGTGGAGCTACACCAGGACAGCCAAGCACAGGAGTCCTGGGTGAAGGTGACCCCCTGCATCGGGACAACACACAGCCCAGCCGCCATGAGTGAGGAGAATGGGATGGCAGACGTCAATGGTCCCGCCTTGCCTGAGAGCACTGAGGTGGACCAGGACCACAGTACAGCCAAGGCCGATGAATCGCCAAGTGTGAAAAAGGGTCCGCCTGTGGCACCCAAGCCCACCTGGACTCGGAAGAGCCTGGTAGGGAGGCTACCAGCAGAATCCAGCAGAGTTTCTGATAAGAAGCCCCCTGATGTGGCCAGGACTTTTGGGGTGAGCTTGAGAAGCACCTCAGCATCGGCCAATCTGTCATTCAAACAAAAGATCCACTCATTCGAGTCCTTCTCTAGTCCCGAGGGACCAGAAAGGGGCAGCCGACGTCTTGCTTCTTCCACATCGTTGCCTTTAACAGAAAAATTGCGCCCTTGCAACACAGGAAGTGGGCCAAGCAGCAGATCTACAGTGGCTAACTCAGTCAATGAGCACAGGGCCTCCCCATCTGTTCCCACACAGCTGGTCTCTGACTGTCCTCCAGGAAACACCACCACAGCAGGAAGGCATTCTGTTGTTTCCAAAGTCATATCCAGCTCAGAAAAGACCATTCCAGAGGAAACTTCTCAAGAAGCTCCAGCTCCAACAGCAACTTCTCCAGAAGCACCTGCTCCATCAGAGACTTCTACAGACACAATTTCTTCAGCGACAACAGCTCCAAAGGCGTCTTTCACAGAAGCACTTACTCCAGAAACAGCTTCTCCAGATGAGCCTGTTCCAGAGGCAGATCAAGTCTCCATTTCAGCTCCAGAGCCTAAGGTTGAAAGCCTGAAGGATGACCTCTTGGACAGGCCTTTCTCATCCAAGGAGTCCATTGCGATTGCCAAGCATCAGAATCTGCGGACAAGAAGCCTGCCGCTGACAACTCCTGAGCTCTCCGCTGAGGCTCCCACCACCCGGCTGTTTGATAATGAAAGTCTGGGGAAGATCTTGTCTTTCAGCAACAAGGTGTCACACGCATTGATCCGCTCAATGCGCTCCCTACCTCAGTCCCCGTGCGTCCGCCTTGGAAACCCTTGGAGCCAAACTCCAGGATCCCCTCTGACCAAGACAGACGAGGACCCTCCAACTACGGAAACCGCCCCCTTCTCCCCTGGAGCTGACTGCAGTGAAAAGGGCTTCTCTGTAAGGTATGTGGGTTTTTTTTCTCGAGAACGGTTTTGAGTGCCTTGAATTCAGTTACATGGCCACTACAAACTGGCTGCATTGATAGATATGGTGTGCAGCCATTGGGGTGGAAACATGGCAGCGAACAAGGAAGATGATTTCTCAGATTCGAGAACAAGCCACAGTGGAGTTGGCAACATGATAACACCGGAACTTAGAGGAAGTTTCTGCAAGGTTTCAAGGGCAGCTTCCTGTGAACTTCCTGTTCAGAAAGCTGAACCATTGCAAGCGTTCTGTCAAACACAGAGAGATCTGTCCATTCAGACTTTCAAACAGAGCCGCGATTTATCTGAAGCACTCTGTAGTTCGGTGAATTAACCACTGAATCCAGTAAGTTTGATTAGTATCTGTAATTCATCTGCATTACTCCGATATCCTTGGGTGGGGAGGATAACTAGCTCACTTGAGTGTACCCCCCCAGCCTGGCGGAGCTCCGTGAGTGCACCATAAAGTGGGAAACCGACGCCAGCGAAGATGGCAACTGGGAGAGAACCTTGCCGAGCTCCTCGACTAACTGTGCCCAGTCAGTCATCTCTGTCATCCTGCCCGAGGAGATCGAAAGGATGATCCAAGAAGTTGAGGCCCTGGATGAGGAGACCCTGAAGGTCAGTCCTGCTCTCCATACAGTACCAATGATCAAGCTTCTTGACCGATACCCCTAAACTGTGCATACCTGGGAGCTGGTGATTAGTGGTTATGAACCTGGATGTATAACCTGAACATGGCTGGTTCAAGACCCTAAGCCTTCACCACATTATTTTACCTAATCGAATATCTAGTTATACATATCAGTAAAACATGTAACTCTTTGGATAAAAGGAGCCACTTACCAACTATGGAGCAGTTCAGGTTATACACCCCGATCAAAGGTATAGCAGCAGGTCCAGATCTGCTGCTCGACCTGATAACCATCTGGTTACACGTCTTTCCCTTTCACACCTTAACCATGATGTTAGTTCAGTATCAGCTACTGAAGAAGCCAGTGCCTTTAGATCCCCATGGAAACCTCCCTTTACCTCGCAGAATGACAGCTGTTTTCACTACTTAAGTAACTGCTCTTCAAGATAACATCTGTGTTTCCTGTGTCACAGTCATTTGTTTATTCAGCTCATGAAGTAACAGGCCTTGGACTGAGAGATGAGAACGTCTCAGATTTAGTTTCCGAGCACTTAAGGCTGTATTCAGCCCTTCAGAATGGACATAAACTTCCCTTTCACGCTACACACTCAGACGCAAACCCAGAAACACCCAGGTGGGGGCACCTAAGAGCTACCGGCTTTGCTTGGTGGCTCATATTTGAATTGTACTTAAATCCGGCCCATTGAAAGCCACACTGATGTTATTATTTAAGCTGCAGAAATATATATATATTTAGACTACCATCTAAATTTTGGAGACTTGAATTAATTTGCCGGAGAACATACAGAGCTGCGAGCTGGAGTCACCAAGCAGACTGCGAGCTGGAGTCACCAAGCAGACTGCGAGCTGGAGTCACCAAGCAGACTGCGAGCTCTGGGG
>JAODJX010000007.1:6565197-6579923 GCA_026776945.1 Isichthys henryi
AATGTCAAGATGATTTCAGCAATTTCAGCTGTTCTTTAAAAAAACGGTGAACAAAGGCCAGTGTCATGAACACGATGGCTGCATCTGACAAGTTTACAGTGAATCGCAATCATGTGCTTTATTTCTATTACAGTAATTTAAAAACGCAGTGATTTTAGATTAAAAACACCAATTTCACATCGTGATGTAAATATTTTACTATACGGGTGTGCTAAAACTTGAGTAACTAAAATAATTCTACTTCAGACATTAATTACAGCATCGTCCACTTTATATTACTTTGAACATAACAGTATATTATACATCTCGGTAGAATAAACTGTAATCAGTGACAAGAGGGCGACAGATGAAATCAATGCAAAGGAAGCTGTGTATCATTAGACATTGGAGCAGACCAGGTCTTTGGATCCCGCTAGATTTAAATCGATACTGGCTTTGGACTTCTTTTTAGTCACCTTGCCGCTTGTCTTTAAGTATTTTTCCTTGTTGTGAATGACCTGGATGTACTGGTCGGTGCTGCTGTTCTGCTGGTCGCTGCTGGAGGCAGCGGAGGCGGAGTCGGACTCCGTGAGGGATGGCGCTGCCTTGTGCTTCGTCTTCGTCTTTACCTGCAGATCACCTGCAGCAGGCCTGCTGTGGAGCTTGCTGCTCTTGGCGTTTGTGTAGGAGCGGGACGGTGAGGGATCCTCCTCCCAGCCTACCTCGCCGCCCTCACTGTGCTGTCCATATAGTCCCCTGGCCGAGTCCCTCTCTCCCTTGTCTCCGATGTAGAAACGAGCAGGCGGCTGGAGGTCGGACAAGGACCGCGGCCGGTCGCTGTGGCCAAAGGAGCCCCTCCGTAACACTTTGATGGCATCTTCGTCCTCCTCTTCCTCGCAGAGGTGTGGCTGGAAGGAACGATGCTGGCCGCGGCTCCCAAACCTCTTGATGTTGCGTGGGTAGAGCTCGACGATGTCGCCGGGGTCTTCCAGGCGGTAGTGGCGGGGCAGACGCACAGACGAGCGCAGTAGCTTCTTGCGGGCTTCGTGCTCGTTGATGATCACGTAGCGTGTGGTGTGGCACCGTCGGCCTACGAAGCTCGGGCCCGGAGCCAGCCCTATGGCGTCCGCATGCACGGCCCGGAGACCCTTCCGGTACAGCGGCTCCGAGTGGATGTGCTCTGTGTGGCGGGTGGAGGGACTGTACGCCACCTGGTTGAAGGACTTTGACCTGCCAGGGCCACTAGCCCCACCAAAGTATCCTGGGTGTCTAATCATGAGGAAGAAACACAAGGGAGGTTTTCCCAGATAATATCTGAGATATCTTCAGAGAGATCTATTTATTAGACACCTTGCAGCATGATTTGGGATGACATCCTACCCTTAATATTACATATTGCACGTCTTGTCTTGTGTCTTTGTATGCTAACTGAATCTTGTTGTGTTGTCATGTACAATAACAATTAAGGATCAAATCTTGAAATCTGCTGTAGCTGGTAGTGGCTGATAAATCGATTGGCATGATTCATGTTGTCATGTTAGCATGTCGAATGTTACCCTTCTAAGTCGCAAAGTATGTGCTGCCATTTGCATCGGCCCCGGTGGGGGGCTTTATGGGGTACCTGCTCGGCATGTGCTCCATTCTTTGTTTCTGCACCAGCGGGATGGAGGGACTCTGGGCGGAGGTCGTGGCCCTGTTGACATCAGAGCGTGAGGCTGACTGGGTGATGGTGCGGATGCTGTTGCCCTGCCTCACTGGGGACTCAAAGTTGGCCACGCTGCCGTTGTGGCGGGGAGATGAGGAGCGTACGGAGGACTCCTGGCTAGTGGTGACGTCATTCTCTTGTTCCTGCTTCTTGGCTTCTGCTTCGGCAGGCTGCAGGCAGGCTGGGGGAGGAGTGGGACAGTTTCAAGGGTCGTGATGGGTCCCAGGCTCCACCCACGGCACTCCCTCATGTGACTTCACCTCCAACCTGCCCTCAAAAAGCCCCACCCCCAGGAAACAGGAGGCTCCACCCACAGCACTCCCTCACATGACTTCACCTCCAGCTTGCCCATATAAGACTCCGCCCCCAGGAAGCAGGAGGCTCCACCCACGGCCCTCCCTCACGTGACTTCACCTCCAGCATGCCCTCATAAAGCTCCACCCCCAAGCTGTCCTGCCAGGGCCCTGCCCTCATACTGCCTGTCCCTCTTTGGCCGTGCGTACACCTCACAGTTGAGTTAACTTCAATAATTCAATCATGAGATCTCAGAGTTACCTGCAGTCCTTTGAAAAACCTTCCTTTTGTCCTCTGTCCTTTCCTACATCAAAGAGACACAAGGAGATAGGGTAGGGTTGTCTGAGCAAATTTGCAACAGTCAAAGCAGCTGTGAGCACCCATGATACCTCAGTGACATGGTGACATGGGCGGGGAAACCTGCTTATTTCCAGAACCACTCTACCGCCCCCCTATTCCTGCCTATTTCTTCCACTTCTACAACCTCAAAATTCAACTTGTTCGCACTTACAGTCTGAAGCTGCATCCGGAGCTGGGTGTTGGTGAATTTCAATGACCGTGCGATGGACTGGAGATAATAGATCAGCATGCTGAAAGAGGGACAGAGCGAGCTGTCAGATGCCGCCCTGGGGACGCCGAACGAACCATGTGCTGGAAGCAGGTGGCGGTGAACCTACAAGAGTAGGAGCAGAGCTGGCAGCACCACGACCGGGCTGGTGACGTAGCTCATCACTTTGCCGAACCAGAGTGGGAACTCATTGGCTATCGTCTCTGATATGATGTCATAAATCTTCTCCTGACCGCTATGAGAGCAAAGCAGAGATATGGGGTGTTTCTCAATACCAAGAACACAAAGATTGAACTTTGGGTGCAATGAATCATGGGATTGGCCTCGTTGGGCAAGGATGCAATCAATGTATGTTTCATATTTGAGGCAGGGCAAGTGCAACATCTGGGGATTTTTACCGTCTTCGGTATTTCAGTGCTTGAGTATTGGAATTGGCCCTTAGCAATGGAAGATGACATAAAACGGGTATTCGAGAACACAAGTATGGCCAAGTGCACTTATTGAGAAAACCACAGAGATGGACTGAAGATCCTTGGCGTCTGCGGCTTGTAGGGGTGGGGCGGGGTGGGGCCTGCGGGTCTGCAGCTTACCTGAATGGCCCACAATGTTGTGAGGGCCTGTACCGCACTATGGCGAAGACAGTGGGGAGCATGCAGAGGAAGAGCATGAACAGAAGCATGGCAAGGTAGAAATTGTTGGACCTGAAAGGGAAAACAGGTCTAAAATCGCCAACCAAGCAGTGAAAAAACCTTATTTTGGGTATTAGGAACATCATACACCACATACTGCAGTGTTTCCCAACCCGGTTCTCGGAGACCTGAATACAGTCCACATTTTTGCCTTCTCCCAGCTTCTGGCTAACCAAGAACACTGAACATCTGCTATTGGTGCTCTGGGAGAGGACAAAAAAGTGGTCTATCTGGGGGTCCCTGAGGACTGGTTTGGGAAACACTGACATACAGTATAGTACTAATATTTACTCTTATTCAGAGGAACTTGTATCTAAACAGGCTGAGCATTTAGATGAAGTACTTACTACAAATGAGGTATTTACTACTAATTTTCTAAGCTAATTTGTTAGTCCTTCATCACCTGGAAGCCCGGAAGACCTGCTGGTGGGGAACGTTGCAGGTCAGCACGGCCCAGCTGCGCAGGTACATCAGGCCGATGAGCTTGAGCACATTGAAAGCTGGCAGGCACGGGGAGAAGAAGGCACCCATCCTGGGGGCAGGAGGGAGGGGCAAGATTTACAGCATGTGATGATAATCCCGCCGACTTCATTTTCCATTCCATAAAATCAAAGCAGGCGATTAATGGTTCACGAGAACAACACTGCTGCACAGAATAAACGTTTAGGAGAAGCAGCCAAACACGGAGACACAGATAAGCACTTGCTCCTGACTTATTGACCTGAAACATGTCAATAGATGTCTGGTTTTGCATTAAGACACAGAAAAAGGTCAGAGGTCACTAGATACCAGTTAAAAACCAATCTCAAAAATGTGATGCTAAGGGGTTACTAGGGGCAGCAGGACATCCCATGAATAATGTAAACTGTAATCTGTCACCTACCATATCATCCCCTGGTTATATATCAGGTGAAGGACGTTCTCAGCAATTTTGAATTCTCCGTATTCTGGCTGTAAATAAACAGCAGCACGGTAGAGGGTGAGCGGAGGTGGGCTCTGGGGGGGTCTGCCTGCCGGGGCAAGGCCTTTAAAGGCGCCACACTCACAAACTTGCTCTCCAGATCCCAGCAGCAGCAGTCGCTTAGGTACCGGACACAGAGGCCGCGGATGAAGTCGATGAGTAAGATACTGGCCACGGTAAATATCATGTCGATGATGGACAGCTTTAACATTTCCTGTACGGCCGGGAGAAAAGGCTGGAATTTATTCATATCTCTGCATGCAGGACAGCCACAAACAGCAAACCCATTCCATTCCCCTGTTCCTTATTCTCTGGCTTTATAAAAGAGAGATTTTTCCATATTCTCTTGCCCTGTGAATCCTACACAGTCCGTCATGCCCACCTGCGTCCCAAAGCCCTTGTTCATGTTCTCAAACCTGACGGATATACAGGTTTCTCTAGTTTGCTTCTCCCTACATCATTTCTATATGTCCATGTCAGCCTCCCTTCCAAATGAAGTCCCTCTTCCTTCCTCCAATTCCTGTCTCACGTGATCCTACTCACTTTCCCGCTCAGAATGACTCTTACGGGGGAAATCCCCTAGGCTTTTTCCAAATGAGCTCAAGCGGCTGGGGAATCAGTATTTAGGGCTTAGATAAATAAAACGATCCATCTGCCATTAAATCCACTCTGCCATGTCATTAAAGGAGCATCATTCTGGCAGCCCTCACTAGCCCATATACGTTTCAAAGCGGGAGACAATAATTACCGCCTGGTAATTCATTCTCATTTCACCTGTCAACATAATGCTTTTAGAAACTACTCAATAACCACCATTTTTCAGCAAGATGTGAGTGTAGCCTTACAGCGGGGACACAGACTGGATATCCGTGGTTTTAATTCAGTTAGCAGGGTTCATTTGTATCGTGTAGGATGTTTGCAAAGACCGATAATAGAGTTATTTTAGAAAAGTCGAAAGTTGCGTAAAAGGGGCAGACCAGGCTGCAGCGAGAAGCGGAGCTACCTGCCCGACGTACGTCTCCCAGCACTGGTCCTGTTGGGAGCGCATGTTGTACTCGTACAGCGCCGTCTGGTTAAGGATGACCGACACGGCGCTTCTCGTCCTGCTGGGCTCCAGGACCGGGCTGGGCGTGGAGTTCCTCCGATCCAAGATCTCAGGCACAATGGTGGACAGGTTCTCCTCTATAGACAGGGAAATGGTTGCCAGGAATCCAGAGGAGTCAGACCAATTCCCAGGAGCCACGGGAACCTGAGTGCATGCAGGAGAATTTACTTGTTACCTTCCCATACGGTCAAAACGGTTTCATTAATTTCTATCTCGATGCAATACATTAAATTAATTTAAAGAAAATATCACCACAATCTTTACACCTCAAATGAATAGATAAAAGGTTCTGACCGTCCAGACGTAGCACCACTTAACAAAAAGAAAAATCAGATTCGGAGCACAAATCGTAACTTCACCGTTATTGCATTTCTACCACCTAGTGGTAAGTTGCCGAATTGCAAGTTTTGATCCATTGTTACTGTTGCCGCCACCATAAGCGCGCAGAAAGGAATGCAGATTTCATTATATCAGCCATCAGAAAAGGCATCAACAAAATGTATACATCAAGGGTCCGACAGCTACATACCGCTGAGCTCATACTGTTCACTTTGTCCAGCAGAGCAATTATCAGGCTGTAAAGGTTTCCCAAATACAAGACCAAAACCCTGGTGAGATAAACGAAACAGGCGTTTCAACCACAGCAAAGATGACAAAGAGTCAGGTGTCAGGCCTGAGTTTATTCATCGCTGGCGTCCACCTTGGTCTGCACTCCAGCTTCTACTCACCTTCCCAGCTGGAACCTGAGGCTGGTCCTGGGGTGGTACATCTCCAGCTGGGACACCAGCTCGAAAGCGGACGGTGCGATCATGGTGATGAGCGAGACCACTACGCTTACCTGGAAAAGGCAGCACCAAGAAGGGGTTCCGAGCACAGCACTAGGGCATCACAGCGGAAGTGTTTTAGGCCACCGGTGACCAGTCTTATCCGGAAAAGACCAGTGCGTGTGCAGGTTTTTGCTGCAACTCCCAAATCAGATTACTAATTCGAGGACTGATTGGCTGAAGAGTCCTCACAACTGGGTAATAACAACTGACCTAAAGCTTACCCCAAAACTGGCCTTTTGTGGATAAGACTGCCCACACCTGTTTTAGGCTGGCAAAACTAAACTGAAAAATACAAAGAACAGACAGTTTAGCATTTAGGTTCAAAACATTTCAGAGGTTAAATATGGAACTGGGTTTATGAAAGTAGCACGAAAGGGGCACACAGAATGGAGCAGGCTAGACTAGAACAGATGGTATCTTAGTAGTTAGATCAAGCAAAAAGCTGTGAGGTCTAATGCCACAAGAGGTGCTGCCCCTGTAACATGGAGCAGGTCCTGCGTATCTCACGCTGCCTGCTTCTGTTCTAACTACATGCGCCGAATGAGTAAAACTCAGCCTTTCAAACACACAGTTGAGTTCTCTGTCACTGTGACTCTTTATATTCAGCTGGTTGGTTCAAACAAAACCTTGGTCTGGATTTGTACTTTCTGGACCTGAACTTTCCATCTCCCTATGTAAAATTCCCAAGGAACAGACGAAGGAAATTGGCAGGGACTGCAGATGGCAGGAGTCCTTCCCAGCCATCGTCTGGCTTTTATGTCTACCTGGAGGCCAGTCGTCTGGGTAGCTGGCCTTCATTTGTGGACCCCGGTCCTCCTAATTATGGGACGGGGACTCCTGTTTAGTACATGCGCTTCCCCAACGAGGAGAAATCTCAGACCCCCGACGGCGTTCGTCACGTCTGTATCTGCCCACCTCGTTCTTCTCCCAAAGCGTCAACTCCGGCTTCTCCTGCTCCAGCTTCTGAGAGCGGTCCACCACGAAGTAAATGATGTAAATGCTGCCCGCCAGTGACAGCAGCACCAGTATGTTTGCCACGATGCGGAGACTGACCAGAACTGCTCTGAGAAAGTAGGGAAGGGATGGATAGATAAACTGGGCGGAACATTATTCAAGCACGTCCATTACATAGACCTTGTGGGACGAGGTCATTTATTATGATTATAGGACTGTGGATTCGTCAAAATGAAAACTAAAATAATTCAATCTCTAATAAAGCATTTAGTTAATATATCATTCATGTCATAACTCAAAAAAAAATAAACTCTGGCTTTTATTACAGTGTTGCCAACACAGAGCATAACCTCAACAGCAGGGCTCAGATACTTGTGAACGTTTATGAACCAATAATTTGGAAACTGCTGCAAAACTCTCTTACGCAGCAGAGGCGGGTGGGAGCGATGACATGGGCGTGGCCACAGTGGCCTCCTGTGGGATAAATACCCAAACTGGCAGCCGAAGACAGATCAGCGAGCGGTGATCGGTGACTTAGGGCTAGCCGCTCGCCGCAGTAAAACGCGGGTCATGTGAAAGACAGCGGGCGGCACCTGGCCATGTGCATTTTGCTGCGGTTGCAGTGAACCGGCTGGGGGTTTATAAATCAGCCTGGGTGGAGGCGGACTTCCAGCGGCCGGGGGTGGATGCGAGAGGGAGCGGCTCACTCATTAGATCCTGCACCTTGGGCCGATAACAAATCGCTGCCTGGATTTTACACTCTGGCACATGGGCGTTTCGTTTATGAAAGTGATGATGTCATAGAAAGACCATCTCGACTCTACTATCAAGGCGTTTACCACAGATAACGGCCGCTTGCTGCTCCCCCCAACAGCCACGGAGAACATGATATATAACCATGCTCCTCAGCATCAACGGGGTTAGGCTTACATCAAGGTACATCAAAGAGCAGTGAGATGGGGGGGACCAGCATTAACACCTACAGGCTTGTGTCCTTCTTCTTCTCTTGCTCCTCGACAATCGCCTCCTTCGAAGGAAAGACAAAGCGTGTCAGAAGAAGTGAGAATCTCAGCGAGAACCAGTGGCCTAATTCGTCAGCGGCTGCAGGGGATCTTGTTGATGTAGCCCTTTCGGGGTGCAGATAAGCTGCGATCGATGGACCTCCCAGCTCTGGCTTCGCTTCACGCACAGCAACATCCTGGCAGATCGCCAAGGCGACAAGGCCCCTGCACTGGCGACCCTCACCCTTATGTTGTTGACAATGGCCGCGCCTTTGCTCTCGGCTGCCTCGGGGTTGCCGATCAGGTAGTCCCACGCGCAGAACACCCTCCAGCAGAAGGTGTAGTTCTCGTCGGAGGCGCTGGCCAGGCTGAGTCGCGAGTTCCTGGCCATCCTGAGGAGAAACGAGGTGGTAAGATGGCTCAGGTTGGAACACAACGTGGGTCAAGGCCTTAAACTATCCATACATGTAATGATACTTATATATTAAACATGTAACTGCATTAATTTGTAACTCAGAATGAGCAGGAATTTTTACTTCATCCTGACCAGGCTCAGAAGATGTATATATGAATAGATGGATGGATGGATGGATGGATGGATTGATATTTAATTAATGTAATTATACGCACATATGGGTGTGGGATATGTACCCCCAATCCTACTCAAACTTCCAGAACAAACGGTAGCGGTCCTACCCCCCACAGGAATTATATATAAACATTTCCAGCACCTGGAGCACCGAGATAAACGGAGACGACGCACAGATTTACTTGCGGAGCAGAATGATGAAGCTGTAGGCAAAAACAGCCATTCCGACCAGAAAATACGCCAGGGGGAGCCTGTAGCCGGCACTGCCAATCTTCCGGACACTTCCATAGTAGCCGTAAAAGAGCACAGAGTACTGGAGGTAACCCTGAGGAGAGCGGCACGCAGAAGGGAGTGATGAAACGCCCGTCTGCTGCCGAGGACGCCGCGCCATCGGCACAAGCATAAATGTCACTTACCCCGAGTGACCAGATGGTGTCCAGATCCTGGGCTGAGGCCAGGTGCTCCTTGGGAATGGTCTTGCTCCGGGTGGTTCCAAATGGGGCTCCAGCCAACAGCTGGCAGAAAAACCAGGAACCCCCCCGCCCCCCACCCCCTGAAATCACTAACCTTACTACTGAGGGCGTTCATGCTGTGTAGCTTTTATACCTACACTGTTCCAGTTCCATCTGGGTTCTCTTTTATTGCGGCCTTTATCATAATAACTACATACGCGTATAACAATAACCTAACAGAGTGGAGGCATGAAAAGGAACCAGAAACCCAAACGGCGGACTTTTAGAAGTGCGTCACACCAACAAAGTGCTTCAGGACAAAGAAGACGGGCTTCGCTTTGCGAGTGAAGAAGGGGGCATAAATAGGCAGAGAAAACAAGGGAGGTGCTGAGTTTGGGAGGTCAAGGTAGTGAGGTCAAGGCCGGGCGAGAGGGAACACGAGTGTTTAATAACTGCTTCCAGGTGAGCTTATCATGTGACTTGGCCCCACCACTGGAGGTCCAGGGCCTCCCCCCATCTTACGAAGGCCAGCGGAGCATGCATTCTAGGGACGACTCACTTCGGGCAGGACGATGAAGGCTCCCGTCATGACAGTCAGAACAATGTTGATGCCGAACAGCCATCTCAGGAAAATGAAGTACGAAGCCACCCCTGATCCGAAGTGACCTTTAAAAATCAGAGAGCAAATAACAGGCCCGCTTCACGGACACTGGGCACCAGAGCTGAAAAATTTAGCGACATTTAAAATTTAGCGTTTAGCATTTAGCGACAGGGAAACAGAGACACATACTCACTCTCAATCTTCTTAATTCTCATCTCCCACGGAACAAACAAAACTACAATATTATACAGCAAGCGGGACAGTTTCTTCAGGAGCTGAAAAGACGAGCAGCGGATTAAATCATTAGAGCGCAAAATTGATTTTGCTCTTTTTAATTCCATCAGAGCTACTATTACAGGAGATCATCTCCCTCAGTCTGGACCACATCACAAAATATCAACAATACCACCAGTGTGACCTTTGATTATTAAAAAAAAATATATTGAGCTCAACTAAGAAGTAAATAACAGCAGATGACTAACTACTAAAAATGCATTTGATTTCCTATATTTTACCCAAAGTAAAGCAACAAGGAGGCATCTCTGTAATTAATACAGCATCATCAATCTACTTACTATGACTCAATTAATTTTAATAGCCTTCAGGCTATGCCATGGGACCATTTTAATTAAGCTCAGCAATAACAATGGGCTATAAATCCGGCAGACATGTGCTCCTGAGCGTGTGCTCCGCATGTGAGCTGATAACGCTGATCTATAAGCTACCAAACGTGTGGACAGAGGAGTGAGATCGTCCAGGCTCGGCCCGGCCGGAGAGCAGAACCAACACCCACAGCCTTCCCTTTCCCGGACGCCGTCTTTTATAGAAAACCCTCAAACAGACGTGCCGCAATGATGCGCCGTTTAAAGTGAGAGTTTACGCAGGGCTCGCGGCTGCGGACTCTGCTGTGCTGCAGGGCAATTAGCGTAAGTGGAGCCCAGGACATCCATTTCAATTCGCAATAAATTCAAGATCTGCGCTCCGTGCCTCTAAGTGGATCTTCGCAGCCCAAAAGACACAGATGTGCGCATGGCTACCCGAGGTGGACACTTTAAAGGGGGAGGAGAGGTCAGAGATAAAGAAGGTGTGGAAAAATATGACTAAGTATTACAGCAGCGAAGTCACACCACAGGACGATTTAATCAGACTGGAACTGATTTACTATCAGCCTCCATATACTGCGGTATGAAATGTCGCCCCCCCCAGGGCCACGGTGCAACGTACAAAAAGTGACAAGGGTTTTCACAGGACTTAAAGTGCAAAATTGGGGGGCTGGGAGCAAGAGTTTATATTCACAGTGCAACAGTGTCCATCAACTAACAAGAAACAAGTAATAAATTAAAATCACCAGTGCCAGTTGGGGGGGGTATTTATTCAGGAAAGACTGGCGGCAGGAGGGACCTACATTGGCTCCGGCAGCCTGATAGCCGCGGGTCCTGGTGAGCCTGCCTTCGTACTTCAGGACGATCTCCCTGGCCTGCCTGTGAGGACAAAGGGGCGCCGGTCATGACCTCATTCAGGGAGGCTGGCTGCCTCAATGCACACAACGCGAGATTTACTGCGCGGGGAAGAGGTGCTAGAAATGGGGCCGTCTCAGCTACACTGGCCCTGCGCAGACCTCTGCTCAACCACACCGGCCTTTTCCCAAGGAGACACAGCTGACGGTGTACCCCTTTACAGAAGCTTCGAAAACACGCAAGGGCGTTTCACCTGCAGATAGAGTAACAGTTAATCTGATGATTTTTTTAAACCGACCCACAGGGGGCGCCAGCTGTTCTGCCCTTGAAGTACTTAACCCGCATCGCTCTGGCGCTACACCCAGTTCTATAAACCGGCAGTAGCAATAATCAGCTTTGGGCAAGCGAAACGTAAATAATACGAACAAACACATTAAGGAGAGGCAGATGATTTAGGCGCATTACAAATGGAGCGCGTAAGGGCGGACCGGGGGGCATCGATCCAGAACACACGCCAGGCGTAGAGCGGAGGCTCTCATCTCATTGGAGGCGCAGGAAATAAAGCTGCAGTGAGGTAATAACGAGGCCATCACATAACGAGCGCCCCACTGATGATGGGAATCAGCACTTTTTGGGATGGAGGAGTGGGGCGTCTGGTTTGCAGGTTAGAGGCGGAGCCTGGCTCCTCCAGATGAATGGGGGGGAGAGGGACCTGCTAATGAACAAATGATGCCGCTAACAGAATTTGTTTTTGCCCCCCCCGGATGCTGGAAGCGGGGCATATTTCCTGCGGGGACGCTAATCACCACTTAGCGCTCCTCCTTGCCGCGCTAAAGATCCTGTCTTCCTGCGCTGAGGCTGGGCTTCCTAAGTAATTCGGCCAGTTAAAGTCGTTCAATTTCCCCGACAACAGTCGCAGTGCCACAACTAACCACTAGGTCAGACTAGCAAGGAATGCGGTCACACGTAACCGTGGAAACACTCCAACGACCATTCAAGGTACACCTCATGTCACGTGCCCATTTTCAATTCGATCAAACAAAAACCAGGGAGAAACATCATTAAAAATACCAGCATATTTAGTCTCCCTCCATGCTCTGTGTGACTATGCCACAGGCCCCATCTCTGCGAGGGTCACCGGGGGGCATGCCGACGTCCCTGCCACCCAGACCGGCTCTTACTTGAGGACTTTGAGCTTGTGCCTCATAGGCCAGGGTCTGGTGCGAATGTTGGCGATGATCTCCTTCTGGAGCTGAATGTTCTGGAATATCTCCTCCGGGTCATTGCTGTCCACCTGCTCTTCTGGCTTATCCTCTTCGTCGGAGAGCCTGGAAGAAGAGCACTGGGTTGTTTCCTTGCTCAGTGCCGTGTGCAGTTCCACGTGCTACTGGGCGCATCAGCGCGACGCGAACCTCTCGTCTGAGTTTCTCCCTCCTTAGTTCAGTCCTTTAGCATCTCGTTCGATTCTGTATTTCACAGTTTAATCCCGACCATTAACTTCCAGATGAAGAGAAACAAGCCACGTTAAAGGCAAATCTGCTTAAAGTATTTATCTCATCAGACGTAGCAGAATTTTCTGGTTAAGTGGCATTTGATGTCATAAAACAGCATTGCTCCATAAACATTTCTTTTCTGAATGAAAGCTTCCTTAATTCAGTGACAGGTCATTAATCTTAATCAGCACCACGGTAGCGGCTGATCATAACGTTACTGAATAATCTGCTTGGGTTTTGGCGAAGCCTGATTCCCCATGGAGGTGGCTAAACAGGACAGGCGGTGCTGCTCACCCGGACCGCGGCTCCTGGTACTGCGAGTATAATCTGCTGGAATTCTTTCTCTGGCTCCGGTACCTCTTGGAGGAGGGTGGGGGTCGGGTGACGGCCACAGGTTCAGCTGCCGAACTCATGCTGGGGTGGGAGTCCTCCGCAGGGCTGTGCAAAACCCTGAACCCAACCCCCTCTGTCCCCCAAGACAGGGCTGCGTGTCGGCTGCTCCCCGCAGAGCGTCTGGCTGCTGGGGACAGGAGCCACCTGTCTGCGTGCACTCCCTCACTGGAGAACCCCACAGGAGCCCGGCGGCACTGACCTCTTAAAGGGACAGAGCGCCCAGCGACAATGGGAGCTTCGCCACGCTGCAGACTAAGCTGACTACCTGAAGGTAGCTTTGGGGGAAAAAAGAGGCACTTTACAGGACCCAGTCAGATCACTCCTCACAGCATCTCGATGTCCGGAGGACAGAAGCAACTTCCATTCTGGCACTTTCATTAAAACTTTTCCTGAAGGGATGCAAACACCGTTTGTTCCATTATGCAAAATGCACACATTACACCTGTTTGCCAATGTGCATAAAATTAAATGAAACAATCTCTTCTTCTACATTTTATTTTATTTTTTTGACAATTCCTATTGCACTACAGTGCAGCAGTAAATGAACACTTTGGCATGATATATAAAAGTTACATCTGAGTCATAAGTGAGCCTCTGCCTGCTGTGAATGCTAAAGAATAACACATGGGGGTATTAAAGCCTGAGTTAGTGCCTTAGAGATCCTTTGGGTGTGCTCTGCTGCTTTTAAGCGATGTAAAGGAGGACCCCAGCCAGTATGTCCCCTCCAGGAGACGGCAAGCCGTGCTTTAAGGCATCATATGCCCAGCTGGCATCCGCCATCACTTCTGTGTCCTTTAAAGTGGGCAGACGGTACCACGGTGTCAAATTAGGCCTTGAAGGATACCTCCGACCCGAGGCGCTCCCTTATAACAGTCCGTCTGGGCCACTGCGGTGCATTTTAAAAACCTGCTGTAATTAAACGTCTGGACAGGCACCCGCAGCAGTGAGACTGTGTGAGGATAAAAAACAATAAAATGTAGTGCCCTAGTTGTAAATGATGAACATTAGTGTATATACAATCAGAGGCACAGGGAGAGGACAGGCAGTGGCACAGGGACAGGACAGGCAGAGGCACAGGCAGAAGACAGGCAGTGGCACAGGGAGAGGACAGGCAGTGGCACAGGCAGAGGCACAGGCAGAGGACAGACAGAGGCACAGGGAGAGGACAAGCATAGGACAGGCAGAGGCAGAGGTCAGGCACAGGCACAGGGTGAGGAGAGGCACAGGCAGAGGCACGGGGAGAGGACAGACAGAGGCACAGACAGAGAACAAGCAGAGGACAGGCAGAGGCAAAGGTCAGGCAGAGGCATAGGGTGAGGACAAGCAGAGGCACAGGCAGAGGCACGCGGAGAGGACAGACAGAGGCACAGGGAGAGGACAAGCAGAGGACAGGCAGAGGCAAAGGTCAGGCAGAGGCACAGGGAGAGGACAAGCAGAGGCACAGGGAGAGGACAAGCAGAGGACAGGCAGAGGCAAAGGTCAGGCAGAGGCACAGGGTGAGGACAGACAGAGGCACAGGGAGAGGACAAGCAGAGGACAGGCAGAGGCAAAGGTCAGGCAGAGGCACAGGGTGAGGACAGACAGAGGCACAGGGAGAGGACAAGCAGAGGACAGGCAGAGGCAAAGGTCAGGCAGAGGCACAGGGTGAGGACAGACAG
>JAODJX010000007.1:6595460-6606206 GCA_026776945.1 Isichthys henryi
ATTGCTTCCAGGATAGGCTCCGGACCCCCCGCGACCCAGTAAGGATAAGCGGTTTGGAAAATGGATGGATGGATGGTGGATTTGATTAACAGCGGTATTGGTATTGTGGAATCACATCGGAATCACATGTGGAACCAATTACTGGATTTATTCTGGTGATGTAATTAAGGCCATTTCAGCCGCCAGGTTTCCTTCTGATCTTAAATATAGATGCCTTCAGAGGAGAGACACGAACAGGAACAGAATGATACTGCAGCTACCTGTGATTAATCGCCGTCCGGCGCTGCCTTTCATATGATGTCTGCCTTTGATTCAGAAACAGCCAGTTCACTGGCGCGCAGGCCGCCAACCGCTAACCGAGACCTTCCAAGAAACACGTTTCCTCTCCACTCTGTGCCTCTGGCCCGCGACCAAGGTCTGTAAGTTTAGAAGGGCAGAAAAGAGAGGGAGGGAGTGAGGGAGGGGATGCAGTGGGGGGTGGCAAAGTAAACGTGGAGAAGCGCATGTTCTGCGGGCCCAAGCAGAAGGTGACGGTCACACCTGCCACAGCTGCGGAGGGGGACATGCGGTTTTGATCAGGCTTCCATGTTGTCAGCAGCCCAAACGACCCGGACCGACCTGGCCCCGACTCCACCGCGGCGGTATTAGATTCCACGGAAACAAATTAAGGGCCCCCCCCCCCCCCCCAACCTCTCCTGGAGAGTATTGTGCTTTCCACTGACGGAGGGACATTACAGGAGATGTGGAGTGCCAGGATAAACACAGTGGCGGGTTATTCTGGAATGCAGGAAAATGAGAGGCACCCAACGAACAAAGAGAGGAGCAGGAGCCATCTGCATGCGCGCGGCGGTGATCACCAAAGCAGGTCCTCCCCGAGTGAGGCTCCTGGACAAAGCGCAGCCTTGTCGTGTTACGGCTCCGCACGGCGCGCCCCGGCGTGTTCCGGGCTTTAACGGCCTTGGCTGTACGGTCCTGTGAGACCGCCGGTCCACGGTCAGCGTGGCGATCTGGGCCAAAGGTCGTGTCGGGGATTGCGGCACGTGCCGATGTATGTGCCTCTGGGAAAGAAGCAGAAGAGCAGGAGGCCAGGAAATAGGCAGCAATAGTAACCATCTTCATTCCAAAGCGAGGAAAAACATAACAACAGATAGACAAGACTGATAAGAAATTAGATAATTAAAACTTTTTCTTAGTAAAGTGATATCAACATATTCTGGAAACATTTCTTTAATCTTATTGTTTGATCTTTTTTTATGTTTTGTAGTCTCATATCTTCAGGGTCTGTGTGTGGAGTTTGCATGTTCTCCCCGTGATCACGTGGTTTGCATGTTCTCCCCGTCTTCATGTGGTTTGCATGTTCTCCCCGTCTTCATGTGGTTTGCATGTTCTCCCCATGATCATGTGGATTACAGGTTCTGTTTATGTGGATTACATCATATCCCAGTGTTCATGTGGATTGCTTCCTAAGGCATAAGTACATGTGCCTCAGATCTCTGATATTGATGAGGTACACCAAGTATAGGTACGCCAGCACTGCAAAGGTGCTAATGAAAATGGTTTTCTACACACACACACACACACACACACACACACACACAGTTCTTGTATTCCTATCAATATGGGGACTCTCCATTCATTTCTATGGGACAAACCCTAATCCGACAATGACGACCTTAACCCCTACCATTTCAATATATTTCCATTTCCAATAAATTTCCATAAGTTCCATTTCAGTATATTTATTGCACTGTAATGTTCCAAAGTAAAATTAAAAGCAATGGAAGTGAGCAGGACTGGGATAAACCTGAGGACTGACAGGAACAAAGTGCTGACTGGATCTGGGGAAAATAAGCTGATTATTCATTCTGTTGGCCCTTAAGAATGGAGGAAAGGGGCGACACGGTGAGGTGTGCTTATTAAAATAGAAATATAATTAACATTTCAAATGAAAACTTCCAGCTAATTGGATGGTAGCTTCCCTCCAGAATGTAACACATTCTTCAAAAGTCTTCAAAAGTCAGCTGGCCCACCAGCAGTTCCACCAGGCCACAACAGTTCATGATAGAAGTCAGCTCCTTTGTACCTTCCCAGAATACAGTAGCCGTGCGGCTAAGCCGACCTCTTTGCGTAGCTATGTCTGTCTATCAAGCGTAACTCCGGGGGGGTCTACTCAGCCGCTTACAAGCCTGGCAGCTTGTCACAGCAAGTGAAAAGTGTGCACCTCCTCAGAGGGTAGGGGGGCAGTGCATGAAGAAGAGGTAAAGACTGTGGCCAGGACAGGATGGATGGGAGAGTCCACCACACCGAGAGTGGTGATCCATACCTGTAACCTTCAAATTCAACAACTTTGCCCAATTACAACCACTAGCTATCTTACTGGAATAACTCAAAGTAGGTTTCCTGCCCAAGGAAAATGCCCTAGGACTTAGCAGCTTTTGTCCTTAACCACCATGCCTCCTGCTGGCTCCACTTGAGACGTCACAAGCCAGCAGAAACTTAGCAGGTGTGAACATAACTTCAGCAAACTCCCCCAGCCTCCTGGAGCCTCCTGACAATGACGTATAATTCATCAGCGCATCACATGACCCTCACCGAAAGGATCCTTTGGCTGTTCGCCGGGGGAGAGTGAGGAGCTCTGGAAAGTGGAGCACCACAACTTTTCCTTCAGATTACCATCTGTTCTCCAGAAATAGATGACGGCGAGGGAGAACGCGGAGGGGAGGAAGCCAGCAACCTGTCGTTCATGTTTGGTTAAGCATGAAATAAAGAGAAGGTTTCTCTGCGTTTTTTGGCTCCGTTCGCATCTCGTGCAACGGGCACAAATATAAATAATGCTAAACAGAGGTACAATTCTCCACGAACTTAAAATAATTATGGATTTACGTTTCCTTTGCCCATGCCTAAACACACAAAGCAGAGAGGTAATGTTTAATTCTGAATATGACCGACTGAAGAAAAATAGAATCTGCCAGAAGAGCATTTACTGGGCGACACCAGACAAAAGCTGAGTGCATGTTTGCCTAGATAAGGCAGTAAAATTGTAGCGAGCGACAGTAGGGCTGTCGCAGGTGAACCAGAAGGTGGCTTCATATGAGCTCAGCTGAGCGTCACTTCATTTGAGCTCCTCAGGAAAGGAGCCAGAGGTTATTTACTGGCCACGGTGAGAAGTGTTAGTGATGGCGTTAGGCTGGATAAAGCCCACTGTTCTCACGCAGAAACAGAAATGTTCCGTCTACACAGTGCCCGTGGCAAATTACACATCTCCCATTCAGGAAGACTTGTATTTCAATCAAACGCACTGCTGGTCTCTAGTACCACATTATTAGGACATTATGACCAGAGTCTCCTGGTATTTGTAGAATCCAGACCTTCAGATGCAGCTGGTTCAAAATTTACAATAATGAAATGGAAAGAGGTGGAAGGTATTTTAGCTGAATTATCATTATTTGACATGCTGGAGGAAAAAAAAATAGGTTTGGTTGTAATTGACCCCTTTGGTGAAAATTAGGGAGAATTGAACTAGCAGAAGGACAGGAAAGTAAGGTTTGTGTACCTGTCTGATGCCTGTGTGCAGTTTCTTAACAGAGACTGGGTACAGTAGCAAGACTGCGAAGGTTTCTCAAAATTAGCGGCCCTCAGATATGGGTAAGAATGACACGTGAGAAGAGGGAACATTGGGGATTAAACAGACCCCATATGTAGGGGGGCATCCCTGTGTAAGCAGGCGCTACTTCCAGGCCCAGCTCAGGCTTCTCGTGCCCCTCTGGAAACTCCCCCAACTTGGAGTCTCACTGATCCCAGCCCCAGAAGGAAACTCTGCATTTAAGCCCAACCGGGTCTCCACTTAAATTGTGCCCAGAACAGTCCTTACCCAGCAGGAAAGAAGAGTACCAGGAGGTCCAAAAAAAAGGACCAAGTCTGATGTTTTAAGGCTCTGTTGATAATTTTGCATTTATTGATAGTGAGACATACTACGCTGCAATGGAAAGCAGAGGAGTGTTAGTGACCCAGGATATGGCGCTCGCGTTAGCTAACTACGCAACAGGTAAGGTTAGCATAAGCCACCGTCTCCTCTCAGAGCCCAAGGACCAGTTTCCTAGCCATAAATCCACATCCCACCAGCCTATCTTTAAATAAACTGACTCACAACCTCCGTAATGTACTGCGTTCACCCGCATATGGCTTCTCCATCAATGCAAAGGGTACATTTCAACAGCAAAGCAGCTTCTTACAAGATTAAAGAAATCTGAATTTCACTGTCAGTCAAAACAGAGAGTGGCTGTTAGGTGCCACAGTGGATGAAGAGATATTATTACTCACAAATCCTCTGTCCCGCAAACAATCCATCAATGTTTTGACGGTTTTATGAAATCCGAAAGTGTATGTTATTTAAGAAAATGCCATTTATTCACTAGATGTCACCAACAAATTTTAGCTTAGATTAGACATCTACCATTCATTCATATTATACAGAAAATACAGAAATGCAAATCCTGCATGCAGGAAGCTGAATGGGCTTCTTGTAATTTTCCACTGGAGCCCAGGAGTTTCAAGCCTGAGATGTTTCTCAGTGGATGCTGGCTCCTTACCGGAAGTGGACCCCATGGTATGAATGCAAAGTTGGGGTTAGCAAACAGGATCATGTGACACTGGGAGGGGAGGATGACGGAAGAGGGACTTGTGATTGTTAAAACATGATGGAGAGTGAGCAAAATGAAAGGAAATGAACAGGAGGACAAGTCTGGGGAAAGACTGCGATGGAACGAGGGACCAAACATCAGGGCCTGGGTTGAGTTACTATTTTATACTATCAGTAATCAGGCATAAGTGAATTAAAGAACTCATCACCTGACTTCAACCCAGCATGGGAGCCCTTTGCTCCCTGTATAACAATCACATAATGGGGGGGCTCTAGAGCAGGGGTTCTCAAATGGCACTTTTCCACTGGCATACAGGAACCGGCACTTACCGGAGCCGAACTGCAAAGAAAGACTAATTGCGACACAATTCTAGCCTGCTCCAGTTTTCCACTGCAGAAGGGTTGGCTCGGTAAAGGCATTGGCGAGTTCGGAGAGTGACACTAACATAAATCAAAAGAGTTGCTTATTTACTGTTCACACGGCGTACACTAAATGATTTACTACGTGCATTTTTTTTTCTTTTAACTGTGTGCTAATTTCCGCCAGCAGGTCTGTGAGAATCAGCATATTATGCAAGTATCAAATGCTAGTGGAATTAGCATTTGCTTGCCGAAATTTTAATTACAAATCCATTCTGTTCGGCTGTTCTGTAGTACTTTTTTAAGTGGGAGGTAGGAAATTTTCAAGTTACGAGTTATCAGGAATGCTTTAACACATTGCGATGTGCAGAATTTCTAATAATTAATAATATCCAGAATATGCCCTTTTTCCCTTCAGATAATCCATGCACAGACCACTGACATCTCAGTGCATTTTGACCAATCAGATGCTGGTGACACGGAGCCCTGTCAGTATTGTTCGTTTGACGTCCTCCGCTGGCCCCTGGAGGATGGGCTCCCACTTTGAGTCTGGTTCCTCCCAAGATTTCTTCCTACTAGGGAGGTTTTCCTTGTCACTTCTGGCTTGCTCACTGGGGGCTTTGGGCAGAGATATTGTAAATTACTTTGAGACAGTGAGGCAGGGAGCAGAACAATCCAGCACCTGTGTTGCCGCTCCCAGTGAGCAGAGCAGAGGCTCCCTCATGCTAGTGTTGGAGAAGGACTAAGAGATAGTCCTTCCCCTGGTTATCTGAATGCCAGCGCCCCCTGTAGGTCCCTTGGTGTAGATGCTGCCTCGTAAAAAAACAGGATCCTAATTACTTTCAGCGGCAGAGCCCAGGGGGTGGTTTTCAGTGAGAGACGCGCCATGATGCTCGATGTCTCTCGCTGGGTTAGACAGCCATTGTCACAGAAGCAGCTGTAAGAGGCTCCGGGACTCTTCTAGCAGCTTGTTAACACTGCGGGAAAAACAGCACAGGGGGGAGTGCTTCCGCTCAGGTGTCCGGGTGACCTCAGGACACGGCCGCACTCACTCCCCAGAGCTTATTCCCTGTCGACGATTTCAGAGCCCTGAGTTTGTTTCACTGACTTAATATTCGTTCGGAGAGTACGTACGCCAGAGCAAAAGCTTCTGTTTATGTTTCATTTTCAGAAATACAGTCATGCACACAAACTTGACACTGTCTGGAGTTTGTTAGATAAGCTCTCGGGGCTGAATCGGAGCCGAGGGTTTTGGCTTAAACCCATAGTTTGTGGCGCACAGAGCCTGACTGTAAGTGTGTGGAGATTGTGATTAAGCCCCGTAAACCAGAAGTCTGACTGAGGCCAGCTCAGCCCCCGCTGCTGGGAACGAAATGCTACGTATGCATAAAGCTAACGACAGAAGCGGGCCAAAAAACAAACAGGACTCACTCCGGTCGGGAAGGCGTTGGAGTCCGTGTGACACCAGCATGGCAGGACAAACTGGGAACCTGAATGCAGCTTTGTGAATAACATCTGAGGCGGGTAATTGACACAGAAGGATGGCCATTTTAGATTTATCCTTGGGGAGCAACAGGCAAGGAACCAGGCGTGGGGTCACATGGTCTGGGTGTCTCTCTCACACGGGGTGGTATGTTTTAAATTATATTAGCTGCACGGGAAATGGTCACCTGATTCACCCTTAACTCCAGGGCTTCCAGACTCAAGTAAGAACCACATAACCACAGGTGTTTTCATAGGTGACTTTACTGGGGAGGGCAGGGGTACAATCTATTGTAGGGGTACTATTGGTCAGATGAAAATGCAGTTTGAATATATTAAGTTCAATAAAATGAAATCATACTATAAAGTTATATTTGAAAATGTGGCTTGTGTTAGTCATATCAATGCAAATGTTTTTATCTATCTATTTATTTATTTATTTATTTTACAAATTAACATATGTAGCGTGGTTTGGCCTAGCCTGTGATTAATGGCTTGCTGGACTCTCTTACCCCCGGGGATAAAAGCCTGGAGTGACCTGTGGGTGTTTTCAGGTGCTGAACGGGTTGTATTTCAAGCCATGGACTGGGACCATATTAATCTACCAGAAAGAATTAAAATGAAGCGACAGTCGTGGGGTTGGGTTTGTTGGACAGAGACGGCTGGTGGTGTTGGTTCTAGCGCGCCCGTCCATTCAGCCCTGGATCGGAAGACCTCAATCTTAATTAGCTGCTCACGCTTCTGGTTGGGGTGTGACGCACTGTTTCTGTGTCACACACGAGGGACAGGGTCTATAAAAAAGGCCATCAGGTCGAAAAGAGAAGGACCTTGGATGGCGTAGAAGGTCACCATATTCAAGGGGGTGTCATCAAAAGAAACCTGCCTAATTGGTGATGACTTTGCAGGGCCGGTCGCTCATTTTCATCACACCTTTTGACGTTTCCCCTGCTGCAGTTTCTCTCACCCAGTCATCCAGGGCCCCTAGACGGTCCGTGTTTTTGCTTCCTTCCAGCTCACTGCCGGGCAGTCCTATAGGTAAGTGAGAGGGAGCAAAAATGTGGACTATCTGGGAGATCCCGAGGACCAGGTTCAGAAACACTGCCCTACAGACACCTGCATTTGGGTCTTATATGGTGGACTGTGTTTTCTTACCCAGGTCCAGAAAACAAAATGATTATTCTCAAGATGAGTTTGGATGCATGTCGTTCTCTGTCTTCACATCGTCCTGGAGACACAGAAATGGACCCAAATCGTCTTAGAGGTCACCGGGGGTGATGAAGGAATTAGTGCTTTGCCTTCTTGGCTTAGCTAGTTAGTGGCATCCTTTGTCCTCGACTTGAGGTAACGACACATTTCCGTCAATTTTGAAGTCAAAAAGAAAGTCAGCGTTCTCTTTCAGTCCTTTGTTGTGGAGAGCGAATGTTATTTTAATTACAAGACTTTTTTTACACTGGAGTAGGGCAGGTGTACTTTTTGGTGGAAAAAAAAAATCGCTGTCCAAACAAAACACACCCCAGGGAAGACAGCTTGAGGGACCTGACAGGAAGCCTGAGGTATCAGAAGAACGCGACCGTGGTGTCAGGCCTGCATGCAAAGTCTGATGGACAGCTCCTGCGCAAACATTTTTTGTTTTTTTCCTTCTTGTGCCAAAGGATGTTTTCGAAGAGATGCTGCTACAGGTACGTTGTAGATAGATAATGAGTGAGACTGAGAAGATGGAGAAGATAATGCTGGAATATTTACCCTGTTCTGCTTTTTTTGACCGCAGCCAACTGAGCAGATGTTTGATGGGGAAACACGAGGTTCCACCTCTAGGTGTCAACATGGTGCATTCCCACCTTCACCTCATAAGCTTGTCTGGACTTCAGTAAGGTGTCATCTCCAAAAGGTAAGACAACGGACATGAATGCAACCTCGAACCTCTGGAACATTTCGGTTGCCGGCCCCAGACTGCAATACATGCTGAAATCTACAAAAGTTTGCATTTTTACATTCTATATTTCAACAGCTGCTTAGTTGAGTACCGAGCAAATCATAAACTCCACCACCGTCACACATGTTATCTGCTCTAACAATCTGTTAAATATCTGTGAGGTGAACAATGGTTCTCCGGGTTTTGTCACTACTGCTGGTCTGCTCATTAGGCAACGGTGAAATGATGCACCATGTCGCAGGTTGGGCCAAGCGCCCAATCGCCTGAAATGTGCAGGCAGGATATCCCCCCCTCCCCCACCTCATAAACTCATGGCCTCCCTCCTGTGAGATGAATCGGTATGACAGAGTAGGACATAATCAAAAAAAGGCTACTGGTCCCATCATGCATTGCGTAATGCTAATTACTAGAAGATGCTGGGACTGGGAACAGACTGGAGAGGACTCGCTTGCAGACCAGACAGCATGCTGCTTGTACCCTTCTAGAAAGATCCTCTCGACCCCTCTAGTAGCAGGAGCTCAAGGCGCAGAGTGAAGGAGGATGACTGGACCAGCATGATACATTTACATTATGCAGCTACCAAGGAAACCTGCTTTTGTCATAGTTTCCCATAATGCAATGCTACTCGGAACACAGCAATACCTGCTGGGGGTGTATGTTGCCTATGCAAACACCTTGTGGAGGCATGGCAAGCGGGCAGGGCACGGGGAAATAAGAGACGATCCCTGGCACATGGAAGAGAATGACACCCTCAGGACCGAACACACATCATCGCTTTACAGGCTCAGAAAGCCTGACGGGCAGAGGACACATAAAGCTCAAGATGAACAGCAACATTTGTATTCATAGTCTATATTGGAGTAGACCCTGAGAGCATCCAAAGTGGTGTGCGGCTTGGTAGGTTAGGACCATGATCAGAAGGTTACTGGTTCAAATCCTTTTGTCGGCAGAGCGATTCACCATTGGGTCCTTGTGCAAGGCCCATAATCCGGGTTGCTCCAAGGACGGCTGACCCTGCTTTCTCAACTGCATGTTGTAAATAAATATCCAACTGTATGGATTATGGTCACAAAACCTGGAAGCAACAATATGTAACTGCAGCTCGTAGGTCTAGAACTGACTGATGAATTCGCAGATGTTGTGCGACGCTCGTTAAAAGTCTTCTTTGTGGAAAACGAGGAAAATTCAACGGATAAGGTGGTGTGTACAGGGGCCCACAATGGACCAGTTTCAGCCGCTGAGATAGCAGCGTGTCAGGGAGAAATATGATGGAGGACACTGGACAAGTGCATCAAAGTCAATTTGAATACACTCTACGTGCAATTCAATTTCACTGAGCTTTCCACTGGAAGCAGCTCACAGGCTCAGTAAACATTTTGCTCGGCGATGTAACGTTCCTGTCTCCTTTATTATGTGAAGGTACGCAGCTAAGATCTGAATGGAAGACCTCGTCCTCTTTCTGCTGTAAGTACAGATGTATTTACTGCAATCCAACATGAGCCTGTCGCCTCAAAAAACTGAGAGGCAATGATTTACGTTTGACAGCCATACACAGTGTGTCGCGAAGACACCAACACTGTGTAGCTGCCAAGGGGGAGGAGAACACATAGAAGTATGAGGCATTCTGGAAGAAAGCTTTTATTGTTCTATAAGGGGCTTGGATCGCAACTGGATTTATCCTGTTTGAAATGAGTGGGGGGCTGAATATAGACCATACAGTATCATACAGTAGCGTTAATCCGAGATAAGCAGGCTTGTATAACTAGATTTAAGCTTAAAGTATAAGTTCAAATAGAATCTTTTTCAGGAAGTGAGAATCTCTCCCTCATTACAGATAAAAGTGCAAAGGAGATCAACGCTTCCCCCCAGTCTAACATGCGAAGAAAAATCGAGTTCAGGAAATGTCACACGTGGTCATGCTCAATTCAACACCCAAGACAAACACAGGTACGATCCAGGAATTATAAGGCATGGATGAAATAACAAAGATAACAAATGGCTTGCAAAGAGCGAACGTGATCCCCTGATCTCAAGAGCTCGCTAAGGATTCGCAGACTACAAAGTGAGATATACATTATTTACATTCACACTGCCAGCTTTGGTGTTGAGAGATACAGCCTCTGGAGTTTTCTTAGCAATTAACATGTCTGGCTTATGACTGCTGCTATACTCATCCGGATATATATGAGGAATATACTGTATTTAAGGGAAAATATTTGCATTATCACTGAAGGGATGAAATGCCGATACCCACCAATACTATTAAATCTGTACATATTTGCCAAAGAAGAGCGGGGGGGGGGGGGGGGGGGGGGGGGCCGGGGGGGGGGGG
>JAODJX010000007.1:6646697-6657455 GCA_026776945.1 Isichthys henryi
TTGCAGCCCCCCCCCCATGGTAATATTGTACCTGAAATAACTGCATCCCTGATGCTTTGCTGGAGTTCAGCTGGGGCTGCCCCCCCCCACCCCACAGATCTTCCTGATTTTCTCATTACAGTTTTGCTCAGTGGTTTAAACGATCTGAATAAAACGGAAGGACTTTCCTGCTCCGCTGAAAGCGATCATGCCATGGAAACAAACCATAATATTTATGCCAATACTTGACGACCTGAGTGGGTGTCATGGGTGACATCGATATCGTAACTCATCCACAGTAATAAAAGGAGAAGATGATAAATAAAAACAGCTGTCATACATACTTTTGTCATACGAAACAATTCCAGAAGATTCCCTAAACAAAGCTGGGTCAGATGGAGTTAATCAGGCCGTTTGACAGGCCAGTATTGACTTAACAGTTAAGAGAAGCTGAGAGATTTATCAATGAAATTTAGGCAAGGTGTCCAGTGAAGTTTTGGGGAAAAAGGATGAAATGAGTTAGCCCATATCTCATGGTGCCCCATGTGGGTTACGGTCTGTGTCAGCTGGGGGATTCATCTGAATGCTGAATGGGACCAGAGTACTTACCCATCATGCTGTGCTCCCAATGATTATAACGTCCCAGTCATGTTTTAATAACCCCTGGTGTGACAAGACACAGGATCCCTGGGCCCCGGAGGGGCCTCCTATATGCTGGTACTAACACACCTCCCCAAATCCTCCGCTCTCATCAACCAAGTGCCTCTCCCAGCACGTGTGAAGGGCTACACCAAATCAGCCCACTTTCTGTGCCACCCTTTCCGTCGCCACCGCGTGTCACAATCCTCAGAGCAGCGGAAATCAGGACGCAGCAACGTGCTCAGAGCCACGAGCGTTAATGGCCCCAGATGCCCTAAAAGCGTCCAGTTCCCTGAAGCAGCTGCCGCCCTCAGCGGAGGGGGCCGTCCCGGTACAGAGGTGACGCTAATCCACCGCTGACCTTCACGTTCAAAGGGACGAGGCCCCACTGCCGCCTTGGCGAACTGTCATCCGGCACAGCGGCTCCTGGCATCTGTTTACTGCTCAGCCCCTCTCCACTGCATCTCCATCTGGAGCTCAGGGGCCACCTGCTTCCCTGCCCAGCCAACACCCCCCTTCCACAGCTCACAGCTCCAGCATGAACCAGTCAAATCCCTGAGCCACATCTGTCTCTCCGTTCAAGCCCTCAGGCCCTCACTGTTCGGCAGCCACAAGTTTTTGAATAATTAAAATATCCAAAAAAAAACTCGCTCGAAATGTAGTTTTTCTGTGATGCAATTATGACGACACATAATTGTGTCTTAATTATAACTGCGGTGTAATTGTTTACAGAGTCACAGTGCACCCCAAAGGGCCAATTGCTTTGTCAAACAGCAAGATGACATGTTTATCTACATTTATCGGTCGACTGTGTTTGTTTCTCTCATATTACTAGCGACTTGAAGCGTAAAGCTGTTTCTCACAGACTCTCCCTGTTCTTTAAAGTTTGGCCCTTTTTTCCCCTTTTACACGGCATGTCTTATCACAGTTGTTGAAATCACAGAAGATAAAACGGCAAAAATAAAATCGGAGCGAATCGGACCCCCAGGGGGGAATTCCAGCGCTTACTGGGTGTTATAATCCATGTACAAACGTAAGACTTGTACAAATTAAGAGTTGCGTAAATCCGATATGCACAGCGCTGAGGGTGAGATGCCGTTAAGCAGCTTAACGTAGCTATGCCGTTTATTTACACAGCTCTCTGAAGGCCCCCGCCTAAGAAGATGAACAAAGAGGGGTCACCTCAAAGATTTAGGCACTCACAGGAAAGGCAGTTGACTTCCTTACATTCCGCACATGCATCGAGCACCTAATCCTCTCCGATTTCACACATTCCAGTCAATAACCACTTCAATTAATGTATTTTGATAGACTGCTGGATGGGTGTAATTCCAGTTTTAAAACAGCCAGGACAAGGCAGTTCAAGTTACAAACACATGTATGTGCGGGAAAAATCGGAATGCCAAAATGAACTTTTAATCCAGTTTTGCAGGAAATTGCGGCATACTGTAATACTAAAAGAGGTCAGTGTATAAGACGTGTACATTAATGGCAAAAAAAAAGTAGGACAAACAATGTTAGAACTTGTTTTTAAAAAATCGAAATTCTTACTTCTTGAATCTTAATGCACTTTCAACATACAATAAATGAGGTCCCACAGGGAGACAGGCGATCCCCAAAGTAACAACGTGCTTGGAGATTCTTCATGCCTTTTTCACACTAACCTCTTTCCAGGCCCTGGCTGGGCCTCTGCCAGCAGCTTGTGTCTGCAGGGCATGAAAGCTTCACTCAGACTCATCGTGAAATATTAAACAGGCTGAAAACACCAGGCTGGAAAAGCAGCGTGAGTTTCTGAAGGGTTCATCAACTGACAGAGCACCCTATTAATACTATACTTGCTACGGAATGTGAGAGAATAATGCGAGATGTGCGAGGGTCGCGACGGAATGACGAAATGTGAAGCGTGAGTCTGGGGAGCAAATCAGCTGAGTGACATGGGGGGCAGAATCTGAGCAGGAGCAGACATGGCAGCATGCTTCCTGTGGACTCCGTGAGGAGGTGGGCAACACAGTGCAAAAAATGGCTTGTGGATTCAGTATGGGTCACTCTGCATGCACCGCTGAAGATGGATTGAAGAGCAGAAATGGTGCTTATGTTTTAGTGATTATTCGTTATCCAATAGTAGCAGGGAGATTTCATACATTATTACAGCTTATTATTACAATTTTTATCTCCTAGCTACACTCAACTGAGCATTTCAATAGCTATATCTCAGATTTTAAGATACACTTAAACTTTGGAATCATTTTTGAGCCAAAAAAGATGGTTGCAAAAGATGGAGCTGAAGGTAAAACATGCCATCCTTCAATGAAAGCCCAGTAAAATTAGATTATTATTAAGAAATCTTGCTCTTACAGAAGTGTGCCTATACTCACTCCCTGCCCCTCAAACACAGTCATTGTAATTCTATTTCTATGGGTCTAATTCTAATGCTAAAATATTATTTCTGTTCCATGTACAACAATTTGGTTTACTAATTACACATACCTCGAGATTTGTAAATTATGTCTCATTGCTTTCAATTTAAATTTCTGTTCACATTTAATTGCCAGTAGCATTTACACGGTTGCATTCTGTGTGAACAATGTTTTCTTTATCAAGCATCTAGATGCAATTAATATCACAGCCTTAAACAACTTACCTAATTAGAATGCCTAGATACAATCTATCCATCCATCCATCTATCAATTTTCCATACTGCTTATCCAGTACAGTGTTCTGGTGAGCCTGGACCCTATCCCAGGACCTACGGGCACGAGAATGGGGAGTCTTTGGACAGGATGCCAATACATCACAGACACATGTGGGGTTTTTAAAGCATAATAACAGAGAAATGTAGGATCTCCTTTCCATGTGTGACTCATTTTGAATGGGAAATTCCACTCTGTAACATTAAGTCTTTTGAAAGGATGAACTGACGAACACCAAAGGCAAAAATACCAACACATCAAATGGATTTTTAGAATTACATTCCTCTATACTATTAAAACACCCTGCACACTCATCTAGGAAGTATTCACCAGGATCCATCGACCACCCTATCCCAGTGTTGCCCATGCTAGGAAACCTGACCATGGAGAATCCTGTCATTTTTATCACAGCAGGAGTGAAGTATTGAGAAGTGGAACAACAATATATATTTTTTTTTAAGCGGACCTCAGACACCTCAAAGTAAAACACTTCACAAAGAGACTGAAACCTGTGGCACAAGTGTCAAACCTGCAGCCCTTTCAAAACACCTTCACAAGAACAAGGCGTGGGACCCAGCGGCGCGCCATGAAGAGAACAGGACGAAGCCCAGCTTCACACTGAAGTGGGTCGACTCAAACGTCCCTCTGTTTCAGACATACATCACCACTGCCGTTGACTTCCACAAATGTATGAACATAGAAAATGGCCAGTTGCTGCAGATTCAAAGCCCGGTTTATTTTTTACACGAACGACTCTTCAGCTTTGTCTGCCTAACAAGAGGATGACAGGATACTACACGGCTTGAATGACAAGCGACCTGTTGTTCTCATATCATTACGATATTCCGGTTGTTCAAAGGTCCTTTAGCTAATAAGCTTGTGGTTTTTGGTAAAGGCAGTGGTGTAGGAAGTCAGATTAGTGATATGCAGAAAATGAGAGCAGCAGATATTTTGATGTTAAGATACAACCTAAACGTAGTCCAGACATCCATTTCCGGTTTTCCCTAAAATCACATAATGACACATATGACCATTGACCCTATAACCTTTGTTTAGCAGCTATAAGAGGTTCTGAATGGAGAACAAACATCCAGTCAAAATTACCGTATATGGTTTAACAAAGCGACGCATGTGTCCTCAGAGGACAGAGCACACTGGGAAAATGAAGGCTGATCCGGGATTTCACTGCTCAAGTTCAGACTTGGTACAATGATGCAGGGCAGGTAATTGTAGGGGGTATCCATTCCTCAAGCTTGTGTGATCCCTAATTTGTTATGAACGAGTAATAATCATAATCACGCTCCGTGAATTTTATGAAGTGGTCTTTCTGAAATGACGCCTAATGAAAACGTCGTTAAACAAGTCATGTGATGGGAGAATCGAGGCCTCAGGCGAGTAAACACCACGCCAGTCACAACTCTCGTGTCCCTCATCTCACTCTGCAGTCTCTCTCTAGGTATATTCACCATAATAGCTCATAGACCGTAATTAGGACACAATCCATCCACTTAGTCCCTTTACAGGAGTTTAATTATTTTAAACAGAAAAGTCGTTACAGCAGTTGATCGGTGTCAGCCTAAATTAGAACCGGACATGGGTGTCGTTGGGGCTATGGCCCCAAGTGATCAGACCTAAGTATTTTATACCTTACTCCGAGCATTTTATCCCCGATGCCAGCCTTCCTTCAAAACAAAAAATTCAAACCCCAAAATTAACTTAGCCCCTGATTTTTCCCAATAGCTATAAACCCCCCCTGGACCCGGGTGTGGTCAGAGTCAGCCAATCACAGAGCTCATGTACTCAATAATGGGCAGAGCTTGTTGGCTCCACTCCTCTTTCTGTCTGGTTTTCCTTCGATTTGGCTTGTAGGTCCTTGCTGCCCACAAGACAGTTTGCTTGCAGAGGAGGAGTAGGGCTAGGGTGAAACAGGCTAGCGCACCACCAGAGCGTCGCACCTGAGCTGGAGATGCAACCTTACCACCTCATTCCGCCGGCAACACCTACTACATTGATTTGTACTTGCTCAATTGGACAGGACTTCTTTGTAAATTTAAATATGAGGAGCATATCTCCAGTTTCCTCTGTCTGTTTGTCTTTTAAATTCTATATCATAAACCTGGAAACATAAACCAATAAATCAGACAGATTTGATCAAACTGCGCTGGACCGTGCAGATTTTTTGAAGGAATGGGCTCATTAGGCAGTCAGACCGAACGGGCGAAGCAAACCTGTCAGATACAGATGAATGTGCTCCATGAGGTGAAGAAGGATGAACCATTTAACCGGGAGACAGACATTAAACAGCCAGGAAAAATAATCCCGTGTCAGTATACTGTACGTGTGATAGACTCGCTCATGAACAGCCTCTGTCAGATTTGTGGAATTTGCAGGGTGTGGGGAATTATGTTCGGGACACTGTCTCACGTTCAGGGACCAAGGAACTGACACATGCAGACTGAGGCAGCAGCAGCTCTTACAGACGCAATGTCATTTTGTACAGTGCTTATCCCTTTCGATTGAAAGGGGGTGTTGGAGCCAGAGAGCATCACACATAAATCAGCAAAGGCAGCACTAAATTTAGGGTTCTTGGTCTAAGGGACCACCTGGCTAACATGAAGCTTCAATAAATGTCCTATTGTTTTATCAGTGAATTTGGTCTATACACAATTTTTCCAAACTTAACCAGAAACAGACCTTGCGTTACTAACTACAAAATGTAGTGCGCTTCCCAAAATACTTCAAATTAGTACTCAGCTTGGGCTTAAATCAGTCACGCTGCCAGACAATTGTTCAGATGTTAGAAACAATGAAGCGACGACTAATGATTTAAATAACTCCTTTGTTGCCTGCAATTTGGTTTAATGCTGTTCATAAATATTAAGGTGTTGATATTAAATGAAAATTATGAGGATTCAGTGAAGCTTTAAACAGAGCTAGCTGGGGGCAGAGGCTGCAGGGCTGTTCAAATCATCCCTGAAAATGACAGAAGGGCCAGACGGGACAAAGCACTGCTTCCTCTTCATTAAGCTGCATGCTGTGTTTATTCGATTAGCGTATAGAAACTGGGCAATACTTTTACAATCTTTGACTTCTCCATCTGCTATTCATTCCTGGCGTTTATGAGAAGCAATAAAGAAAATGTCAGAGATACTGGCAAGATGTAAGCAGATTAAACATTGGAATGTTCAAAATCATTGCATGCCAAAAAAAGCTTTATGTATAGCTATGCAGAGAAGAACAGCTCATGAAAGGAATCAACATGTCCACCTCGAATTTCTGTCATGCAGATACATAGTGCCCTTCCATCCAGGATACGCCCAAGCCCCGAGCCACAGCTACCCTGATTGGGTAAATGGATACTGGATATGCATGTAGAAATTCATCAGCTACAATAGTATGTTTGTTTTTGTTTAATTTAGCCCTGCAGTTAAGCAAGATATCTTTAAAAAGTTCCTACTCGCATTTACTTCAGACTACACTTCCAATAAACACAAGACAATAAGCACAAAAGCAATGAATAACAGAAGAATAGCAGCACTGCAGACACTCAGCATTTACACAAACAAAACCTTGAGCATTAAAATAAAGCTCCCACTGAAGAGAGCAATAAACATCTTCACTGATTACTGAGTGCAATATTCCGGAGTTTGCAACACGGTGAGGAGCACCGAGCAAGACAATTACCACATTTCTTACAACGTTTCTAAGGCTCCATGGGGGTAAGGATCTATCCCATGTATTTATTTCCCTCTCAAGATAACAACCCAGACACAAAAACTAGTGAAAACGTTCATCATCCATGTTCTATACCTGCTTATCCCACCCAGGGTCAGTGGGAGGTGGGGGGGTACAGAGCCTGTCCCAGTAGCTAAGGCAGGTGATAACCCAGGATGAGGCATCAACCCATTGCAAGGCACAAATACACACCAATGGACAATTTGGCAACTCCAATTCACCTTAGTGAACGCACAACGGCACGGGGAAAACGTACAAACTTCATATACATAGAGCCGAGTCGGAGACTCAAACCCGGTCCCAGAGGTATTTAATAGTGCTAACCACCACGCCACCATGCTGCCCCCGGGGAAAATGTACAGTACTTCCTTAATCTTTAGTGTTGCGAGTGAGGTCATCTTTTAAAACAACCTCGTTCAGCTGACTCAACCTCTCGAGGAAGCCACGGCCCCCCCCCCCCGCCACTCACCCCTCCACATCTCCTCCCTCGCAACATAACAAATGATCATGGCTCCTTATTCTGCAGTGAAAGGATTTGTTACACGTGGAAATCGTAGGCCTCTGTTGAGTAAACAAACTGCAGAATATCCTCATCAGGGTTAAGTATTGGAAAAAGCAGACAGTTCCTGCTGTATTAAAGAGGGAAAGCGGGGTTGGGGGGCTTAAAATTTAATTTTAATTTATTCAGAGTGCTCTTTAATAATAAAAAAAAGAGAAGAATCCCAAGGAACGCAAGTAATGTCAGCCAGAGCAATTAAATTTGCTGCTAAATTGATTATTATCCCTCTAGCTGCACAGTATCTCTCCATGCAATGCAGTGAAAATTTAAGGATTTTTAATTACCAGCAATTATTCATAAAGTACGGACTATTATCTCCAGCAGGAGCAATCAGAGACCATTTGTACACTACAATGAAAATAAAAACCTAAACTCGCAATGCCAAAAATGACAGTAATTAAATCGTTTTCTATGGAGAGCAAGCGTCCAGAAAAACAGTACTCTCATCCGTCCCAATTACATGTCGTGTCATTTTGGCGGGCTTTCAGTCGCATATAAACGGGATTAGGAAATGCATTGTCTTTGTTTGGACACCCTGTCAAGTCGGTCCTGGATTCCCGAGGACCTTACAGAAAATTCGGTTTTTATATATTTATTTACTTATTATAAAGAAGACCATAGGGTGCCTGATGAACATAGAACCCAACTGTTAATACATAAAACATAAATCAAACTAAAACCGAGACTTTATCATAGTTACCAAGAAAAAAAAACTAACACCTCTTACATTTATCCATCCATCCATTTTCCAAACCGCTTATCCTTACTGGGTCGTGGGGGGGCCGGAGCCTAGCAATGGGCACGAGGCAGGGAACAAGCCAGGATGGGGGGGCCAGTCCATCACAGGGCACACTCACACACACACACCATTCACTCACACACCATTCACACCTACGGGCAATTTAGTAACTCCAATTAGCCTCAGCATGTGTTTGGACTGTGGGGGGAAACCAGAGTACACGGAGGAAACCCCACGACGACATGGGGAGAACATGCAAACTCCGCACACATGTGACCCAGGCAGAGACTCGAACCCAGGTCCCAGAGGTGTGAGGCAACAGTGCTAACCACTGCACCACCATGCCGCCCCCCCCTTACATTTATTTAATGATAAATTTATTTTCCCATTATCAAATCGATAACAAACACCTTAGTAAAATCTCCCTGAGTTTCTACTTCGCCCCTGCAGGCAAACGGGCGACGTCAGACCCGCGTTCCGGTCAGCAGGAAGGTGACGGGCGCCGTCCCACAGGCGGAGGATTAATAAGCCCGGCGACGCGGTTTCGCCTCGGGGAAGACGTCAAATTTCTCAGCCCCCCGACTGTTTATTTTGTTTAATTAATGCGAAGAGAACAGGTTTAGTTACAGAGCTCCTAGCCTGAGGAAAGCAGTCGGTTAGGTCATTTATGTATAGGAAAAGGGGTGTATTTAAAAGTCTCTTTAGACACATAGCCTGCATAATGGGCAGTTCTTTTTTTAGCATAGTAAGTCTATCCACTTACTTTAAAATATTTAAAGTACTAAGTAGATGAGGATGTCTCGCAGGCAGGACGCGTGTCGCGATACCTCCGGAGCCGCGGTCGCTTGACGGCTATCGCCGTTTATCCCCGCGTTTAACGCCGCTTGTTATCGCCACCATTCTCTAAATACCAGCGGCACTTTACCACAGTCTCGCCTACTTGTCCTGTTTTTATTTGTCCTGTATTTATTTGACGACTCGAAAACAGATGTCGTGAAAATTCCCCGGGAGCTGACCGCTCGGCGACTTTAGCCGGTAAAATATTCAGAGAGATGCAGAGTCTGCGAAAGGAGAGCGGAATAAAAGGGAATAAAAGAAAGAAGTAAAAGTTGAAAGAGTGACACTTCCGAGGAGGAGCAGCGCCGGGCCGCTGCAGCGACGGCCGCGGGGGCAGAATTCGCGCGCTAACGGAACAGAAAGCGCGCGAGCTGCAGGGCTGACGCGCGGAAAGGGAGGGAAACGATAAGATGTGGAATTATCCGTGCGGGGAATACAGCAGCACTAACTATACAGCATTGAAATAAGGCACGTCTGTTTTTGTTTGTGATCCCCTTTAGTCTGCTTCTATCCTCTTTACATCCTGGGACTCTCAGCATCCCCCACCTCCCTCTCGACATATGGGAGCTGTCCTGATGTCAAGTTAAAGACTCAGTTGACCTCTGAACCTCTCCCCCCCCCCAGCATATTCAGGGTCAGTCAAGGGGAAAATTATGACCTCCCCGCGGACACAGTGAGCTAAATCACATTGTATGCAGCATAGGACAGTGTATGTGGAGGCAGAGGGTAGTTTGTTGTTTTAACAGCCCGTTATTGGCTGAAATTTCCACTGGCAGTAAAATGATTTGACTTTGTTCCCTTAAAAAAAAACTCACAGGAGGTGTAGGAACAGATCTCAATCTACCGCCCCAAGTTTCTTCTCCAGAAAAGGCCAGTTCGAAGCCCCTTGAGGCTATAGACACTTCCCAAAAGGTACTCGGCAGACAGTGACCACAGTGTATGCGTGATGTCCAGAGAGGCACAGAAACCACTTAATGGCTATCGAGTCACATCAGAACACAGGCAGAGAATGTGCGAGCAGAACCAACTTGAACTTCTTACAACTGCGGGTGGAGTCATTCACCTTGTGTCTGTTCAGCCAAGCTGACCATGCCTGAAGTCACGACTCAGAGCTAACCTCTAAATCTTCCCTCGTTTCCTTAGCAGGAGAAAAACCTTGTCCTCACCAGAGTAACACCCCTGCCAGATAATTTTTTGGAGGCCTTCAGCTCTTAAGAAAACTTTATTGATTACACATACCAGAAATATATTTTCTATACATCAAGCTTATGCCAAGAGAACATGTTTCTTGCCAAGGCAGATGGAGACTTCCTGGACCACAAACAAAACCCCGGGCCTCGGAATTCCCCTTCAAAAGGATCTGGTACCACTGAGGAACTGGCTCAGCTCGACCCGCACCTCATACCTGTGGCACCGTGGGGACGTCCCACCTCCCACTGCAGGCCTTTCTGAACAGAGGCCCCCTTTATATGCCCAGTGCCCGCGCAGGAAGTTCTCACCCAGTTCAAATAAACACGCAGCCGTCACTTCAGGAGGAGTGTGGCGTTTTCTGCTTTTTCCGGGGAAGGGCAGGGGTGGGT
>JAODJX010000007.1:6676211-6691242 GCA_026776945.1 Isichthys henryi
ATAGCCCCATAGCATTTCAGCCACCAGCCCGACTAACAGCTGAACGACCCCCCCCACCCCAGTCTGCTTCCATTTATCTGCCAGGATCCTGCACCGTACTCCCCAGCAGTAAGACTGGCTGGAAATAAAAGTTACTAAAATCCCCCACATCCTGCAGATTCCGTGCGACCCCTCGTCGGAGCCGCGCTTTAAGTCCCAGGTTTATCCATCTTTTGATCCGGAAAGTGTGAGGGCCAGTCGAAGGAACTGCGGTTAGCGTCCAAAACACAGGAAACAGGATGTTGGGTGGATCACAGGTAACGTTCTCACTCGCGGGACAGAAGCAGTAATGGCACCATTAACTAAAAATATTTACCCTGTCAAGTGTTATTAAATGCTAGAAAAGGTTCAGGACATAAATTCCACAGTTAATCTAAGTTATGGTCAAGATCAAAGTGTTAAAAAAACACCTAGTTATACCCATTTTTAAAACGGCTCATTATCACAACTCAAACCGGGTGCCTGCTATTAAGGCGGCTGGATTGTTTCAGGCCTGGGGGGGGGGTGTTAGCAGAGGTCAGGCTGACCAGGGCCGCCTTAACAGTTTGTATCACTCCATAAATTAAATCAGATGGGACAGCTGGCTTCCTGCGGACAGAAACGCAGGCACGCAGGTGGCCGTCCTCCGCAGTGAACGAGCGACTGGGGGCTGCGTGCCGCCTCATCAAAGCTCGCAAGGGGACCATTGCCGACGCAGAGACACCTCCGTGACTGTCTGCTGATAGGCGGAGCCTGCCAGGACTGGGAAGAGGCCGTTTCGCTGGACGCCTTGTTTGCTATCTAATGGGTTTCTTCAATCCTCTCAGCACGAGCGGTTTTATTTCCTTTGGATCTGGGTCACTGGAGCTAATATTTTGATTTCCTTTATCGCTACTCCTTACAGGATCCAAACCCATCCTTACAGGATCCAAACCCATCCTTTGGGGGGGCATGGGGGTCACTGGTGTTACAGCAGAAAGGACAAAGAACTGGAACAGAGCAGGGACACCTTCACATGTTCACTCCTACGGTCAAACTTGTTCTCAGAACTTCTTACTTTACATTTTCTTTCTCTCCCCCTCATTTATCAACAGCACAGCTTCTTAGCCGGGTCTCAGTAATGCGAGCTTCCAGCAGACAGGGCGGGGGGGGGTTTAATGGGGAGCTGTGTGGACTCCGGGGCACAAGCAGGCTCCCATCACCACCAAAGTGGGTGCGTTGTGCTACACTGGCCCTCGGAGTGGCCGAGACGCCACCTTTCACGTCACTCACACTCCAGCGGAACAACGTGCCAGGCTTACATAGGAAAACCACTGGTAATAATGACTTTCGACCCCTAGAGGAGAATCATTCAAGAAATGGATGTTGAAAAAAATTATATATTCATTCCTATAGGCATAACCCTAACCCTGACTATGATAAGCCTGAGCTTACCCAGCCTTAACCTTAACCATAAGTAACCAAACAAGATACAAGACCTTTGGCATTTTTAGTTTCTTGGCCCCTTGTGAGGACTGGAAAAATGTCCCTGCAAGGTAAAAAGGTTTTTAATCACAGCGTGGGGGAATCGGAAAGGCGGGTTCGAGGGGCCACAGCTGCCAGGGGGAGGCAGTGAAGTCAGCGCCCCTCTGATCGGCTGAAGAGTGCCGCTGTGCGCATGCTGCTGGCCGACCATTCCGCGTGGGGCGGGACCCTGAACTGGTGAGCGGGCTGGCCGGAGCACCGGGCCCATCCCACGCCGCTGCCTGTCCCACGCCGCTGCCCACCCAGGGAGCCACACATGTCCAACTGATGCACAAATATCTGCCTGGCATTTTATGAATGTATATGCCCCCCATATCCAAAAAAGAAGAAGTCAGTGCGCACAGCAAAGTCATGATATGTGGAATTCAGCTCTTATCCTCTTTGAAGCCCCTCCATAGCATGCGGGGGGGTCTGGGCACATAGAAGGAGGGGAGGCCATCAAATGGGCCTTGGGACAGTCATACCCCCACCCCCCCACCGGCAAGGCACCCCGCCCCCATACACGCAAAAAACACACCCTTTTTCACTACAATAACTAAGACATGAGGATGTGGCAGGATGGATCCATGATGGATCACTAAAGTCTAAACATGCCGTCATCTTGCCCACAGTGTCATGTGACACACACCCCCATCAACACTGTCAGCAGACGCGGCTCTACACACACACACACACACACACACACAACGCGAGTCGACAACACCGGTGACTTCAGAATGTGGTCAAGTGAAAAAAAGGAAATGCAGCTTCAAACCAAATCCTCCATTTATTACCATGAGTTAGAAACATTACAATATTTTTTTTATATTATTTTTTAGCATTAGACCAAATTTAATAATATTCAGTAACAGCATTGTGTCATTTGTTATTTTAAACATGGTCTGCATCACAAATTTCTATCATCTTAATCATTCGCCATTTAGCTCATGTGAATTTCAGATTTGCTAAAAAAACAACCCAATGCGGCCTGATTCTACATTATAAAGCCACTCATCTCCTCGAATGCTAAGAATAGGGCGGAAAGCAAAGATCTGAGACATATCTGATGTACTGATCATTAGTCCACCAACAATTTGATATCAAAATCAATGCACCTCCAAGATTTTATTTATATAGCTCTTTTGCTGGAAAAATAGAATATTATCTTACACACTTTCACGGTCTTCCCCTTTATGAAGGTGGATATTTTTATTGAAGTGATTCATTGTAAGCACCGCGTTCAAGGTTATGCCAGAATGAGCCCCTGCTGGGACGTTAAACGCCGTCACATGCTGTGTCAGCACCGTCACCATAGGGAGGGGGTCCTGGGTCCATCGCCGCCCAGCATCGCCACGCTGACATCATCCTGTTACAGTCATCCTGATAGTGACCTAATAATGTTCAGCTCCAGGTTTCAAAATCTGCACATTACTCATCTCTCACTGGTAACAAGTAGTGCTGTGATGACTGGGCGACTTTTAGGGGAATGCAACAAACTTACTGGAAACTGTTAGCTAAGCAAGAAACTGTAATCATTAGAGACGGCACCGTTACAATATCCACTATCGGTATCTGGCCGAGACAGAGAGAAAACACTGGATCGGGTATGGAGTGGGTGAGTATTTCTTCCAGTAGTATACTAGTAAAGCTTTTGTTTGAGTAATGTGACCATTACATTTTCCGATTCTTAGCTCAAACAATGCCGTTGCAACACTAAATGTGACTGCCCCATTAACTGAAATGTTCCCATAAAAATATCTTATTGTCAGTTGATAAAGAGGAAAATATATCAGGTGTAATATGGTATCAGCAGATACTCAACATTGGTATTGGGATTGAACCAGAAAAAAAATGACACTGTGTCATCTCAAGTAACTATGGATGCACTTTCAGTTGATAACAGTACGCACAAACGTAAAATCGTACACCACGGCTAATTTAGAGATGCCGATTGGCTTGACTGTGTGTGTTTGGACTTTCCAGAGGAATCCTATGTCTCAGAGACAGCACAAGGAGATCATCCTGGGTTCTGCACAGAGATCTGCAGGATCAAATCCAGCTCCTACCCCCCACCAATCCAACCAACCCGGCCACTAATACTGCGTTCCATTTACCTCAGAGGATGGAATTCATAACTGGGAATGACATCACACTCGAGTTAACCACGTTCCTTCCAGTACAGCAAGTCAGAAAGCCATTTAGCAAAACCAGGGGCCACTTTCAAAAGGCAGGATTTCATGCTTAGCCGGATAACTTGCCAGATTAAATTGACCACAGTTTAAATGGCCTTTATCTTCATTCACTGATATTTGGCCCAGACTACCTTAAATCCGACAAGTTGTCCAGCTAAGCAAGAAATCCTGCTTCGAAATGGGCTCCAGTTCTAGCCCAGTTAATTGCCAGCCATTGTTAGCAACATCAGTTGATAAGCATTATGTGGTATTTTGGGTATAAAAACACCGCAGCAACACGTCCACAGACAGCGGTTGGACAGCACTGTATGTATAATCGATTTTATGAGTCACAAATAAAACACAAATGAAAATAAACAGAGTAAAACTACAGCTTCAACTTCTGTTGATAAAGGACTCAGCCATTTTGAATTCTGATTCCTCTGATTTTCCGAGTAGTAATACCAACTCCAGGGGGCATTCCAGTTGATATTTCTGACTAGGAGCTCTGAATTTCTGAGTTACAAGTTCAATTGGAATGCAGCAGTTCAAGTGCTCATTTGGAACCCCTAGGTGACAGAGGTATCTGTGCCTGACATGCTGAAGCCCAGTTTGATAGAGTCACAGTTCATGAATGTCAAAGGCTCTTCCTTTATAGATCCAATTGGTGTTATTTCACACAAAGCCTGATGGGAAAGCAAAAAATAGGTCACCGCAAAACAGTATTGTAAGGCAAATAACTTGCCTGGTTCAAAAGGCACCCACTGCCTCTTAAAACGGTAAGGGGATTCCCACGGAGAAAAGGAGGTGGGAGAGAAACAGGGGCATCATTCCTTCTCATCCTTATGTTACTGCCCTCTCTGGGTGAGAGCTCTCTTAATGCTAACCTGTCATTATACTGCTACAAGAGCATGCTATTAAGCTAATCCCAGGGGTCGCGGAGGACCCCAGCCAAGAGAGGGGGCACTCCAAACACAAACAGTGATGTACAGAAAGGCCATCCTCACGCCGACTGCGACAACAGGCTGATCACGCTCCCTGTCACAACAGAACCGTAGCGAATCACAGCTCTTCTCGCAGAGAGCTGAGAGCGAATCACAGCTCTTCTCGCAGAGATCTGAGAGCGAATCACATGCTTTCTTGCAATGGTTGATGCCGATTTTGTGAAACATGGATGGCGGGCGGCACAGAGTGTTCTTCGGCTTCTGTCACCTGTGTCACCAGCCCCCACATGGTGGAGCCCAGGAAGGACAGCTGGGGCAGGAGCCGGAGGATACCTGCCCCCCCACCCGATCCCCCTATCAAAAGAAGTATAGACCTCAATAACAAAGAGAGAAGAGGTCCTCAGTGACAACAGGGATCCCAACTTTGGTCAATTGGCTGGAATGAGATTTTCAATCTGAGACAAGTCTGCATTTACATGTAAGTAACAGTTACCATAAGTAACAAGGACCCACTGGAGGTGGATTAAAATCCTTATTTACAGAGAGGATGGTAGCTGATGCCAGGTCACACCTGACAGTCCTCTTAATGACATCATACATCGGAATAGAGAATGTAGTTCAGGTTCTGGATAATCCTTTTTATGTACCACGCGCCTTTCAGTGTGCCGAGTTGTGCTGACGCTCATTGAGAAACTCGTAGCTTTCCGCACGGCTTTTATACACCGCGAACCCACACTCAGTGGTGTAGTTTGGACAAGCAGACATCCTCTTCCAGAGCTACACTGATACACTTCGCAAAAAGAGTTGGAGGAGTTAAATCCTTCAGGGTGAGGGTCTGCTCAGGCTAGGTGGCACTGACAGATCAGGAGCTGGGCTGTTCCTGGTTAACCCCCCTCCCTAGTACACACCACAGTTACCAGAACATACGCATGAAAGCACAACACAGACTTCTTATCGTCATACAGCACAGTGTAAGGAAGTTACATTTCTCACATTTTTAGCAGTAACTTACCTCCTTGTGCTTTGTCATCCAAGACAACAGATTCCCGAGTCACCATCCATTAAGTCAGGGGTGTCAAACTCCAGTCCTGGGGGGCCGGAGCCCTGTGTAGCTCAGTTCTTTCTCTGTTCCACCACAAATGATTCATCTCAAGAGCTGTGTGGTAATTAGCACAAGGAAGTGAATCAGGTGTGTTAAATGACGGGAAACCCAAAAATGTGCAGGGCTCTGCCCCCCCCCAGGACTGGAGTTTGACACCCTTGCATTAAGTCCTCGAGGACAATATTCCTCCCAAACACACATAGGCCTAATTTAGGCTAGGTAATAAAAATCACTTATGAGGAAAAGTAAAAGAGAAAATAAACCACTGTGCCTTATTTTATTTATTTTTTCTAGTAAACCATGGATTGCAAAAGATTATCCACTGCTGCTAATCACCTTCCATGTTCTATTGTCCAAGGAATAGTATTACTGTCTGGAGGGATGAAAACTTAAGCGCTGAGGTGCCATCAAAGTATCAGGTAATGCAGACTTTATTCACGTCTGGTTCGGTTAAGCCCGGTGGATCCCGGGTCTTTGCATTGTCAACACCGAGCTCCTTCAAAGGGAAGCGCGATTCTCCGGCGTATTGCGCGCCAGCCTGGGATCAGAGCTAAAACATTTCAGCATTTCATTGATTGTGCCACTTCTAATTCAGCTCAGCGGCTCTTAACCTGTTTGGCTAAACCATGTTTGAAGCAGCGACGAGGTGAGTCTTGTCAACGCAGGGCTGCTTTAAATTGGGACGTCTAATCAGCCTTGATTAATGAGCGTCAGTGATCGCCTGGGTCTGGGGGCGTGAAGCCGGCAGAGCGCATGTTGGGAGCCTACAGCGAAATCCAGCCTCGGGAGGCGTTTCCTCTAAACACTGTTCATTTTTTCCAGTACTGACAGCATGGACTTTGAGTCGCTCGAATAAAATTTACTTAAACCAGCTTAGAGTTTTAGTGTTTCGCATACCTGTGCATTTTACAATATTTTGTTATATCAAGTAGATGTTTTTCTGAAAGGTAAAACAGACCCAGCTGAAAACAAAAGGAGTACATTTTTAGGTCCCTCAACCACCACATTTTCAAGCTCAACACGGCCCAATGCTGGGAAAATAATTCGCAAATACAGACAGCAGACTAATGTTGGCGTCATGAATGTCAGGCGGATAAAGGACACCTTATTGTTTTTCGAGTTTATTTGGGGGGAATTTTAGAAAAACTACAACAATTCGCTGGTGAAAATGCTCTACATGAAAATTAGGCAGAAGCGCTGAAAGCCTAGAAGAAGTAAATATCTGCAACAGATGTGTGCGGCTCGCCTCTATCTGCCAAATAGCACATATAATACTTTTCAGAGTAAAAATAAAAAAATCTCTGTAGAATTATTGGACCTAGAGCAAAGACGGAAAGAGACAAACATGCCTTTATTCGCACAGCGTCCCAGAGATCAGTCGTACTTTCTGCTAATTACCCATTCAGAGTGTCATGTCGCCCACACCGAACTTTTCCCATTGAAAATCCCCGATGAATTAGACAAGTGGATTGAGATCAAAATGCGTGTAGGAAATAAAATTACTTCGGCTCCTTTTAACTCATCCCGTTACAGTATTTCCATGTTTCCACATGCTCGGAGGAATTAAAGCATCTGCGTCCATCACAGAAATACCAGAACGGGGATTTGTGTGCACGATCATCTGATTGATGGTGCTTCATAAGGGATGGGGCTCACTAAAGCACACGGATTCCTACCGGACACTAACATTTATCTGGATCAGTTGGAACAGGAAAGGAGGGGGTTTTCTGTCTGCCAGAGGCTTTTGCTGCGTATCAGCCAGCTCTGATTCAAAGTCACCGATTTGCTCGGTCAACATCGCGACTGTTTCTCAAAATGAAACTGCTGTAGTACCAGGGTTTTCTAAGGTGGAGACAAACGGGGTCATACTGCGTGACGACGCCGTCCCTGGACCCACACGCCCGGCGAGATCGCGAGAAAAAATGCGCCCCAGTGAGGCCAGTGCGGCGCGCTGGTCGCCTCTTCCAGAAATGCGATCCAGCTCAGATCTGCTTTTCAGGACATCTGCCCCTGTGGCTGGTCCAGGGGCGTCCTCTGTCACCCCCAGGGGTGTAAGCTGTAGGTTTACAGATTTCAGTTCTTTTATTTAATCAAAGTCAGGACACACAAACCTAGTTATGTCGATCTGGAATTTAGTCCAATTGGCCAATTAAATTAATTCCTCGCTAAATGAAATACGTTGACGGATGTCGACTGATTCCTCCTCACTTCTTAAAAATGATTTTTGAAGTAGACCGCCATATACAGCCCCCCCAAGTGTCCAAATCCTACAGGCATGTACTCTAGCCCTATTGCTGAGTATGGATTGTGTTCAAAGAGCTGCCTCCACATTTAAGATTTTATAGACACAGCAGGGATGGTTTAAACATTTCTTTTGTAAATAAAAGGAAAAGTTAAAAACACAGAATGCAAAGCCAGCTAAAACGGCATCTCTTCAGCTCTGGGAGACACTTGATATTGTGTTGAGGTTTTATTTGGGATATTTGGGCGTCTGGAATCCGCCAGAGTGAATTTTAGACGCTGGTTATGGGCTGTCAGCTAGGCCGGTAATTGGCCCAACAGCAGAGTAGTGGTGGGTCCAAAGGCTCAAGTGTGACTCCTCTCTCTTGCTCATGTCAGTCACTGTGCCACCTCCAAAGAGACCTCTTAGGCCTGAAACGTACCGCTAATCCAGTGTATCAGCGGATTGCCAGAGATTTGGCATCTTAAAAATTCAGGCGATGGTCTGCATTTCTGCAAGAAGCTGACAAGCTGTCCTACTTGTAAAAAAAAAAAAAAAAGATAATGGAAAAAGCATACAACACCTGTAGTGCTGAGATTGGCATCCCATCCTGGGTATCTGTTGCCCTGTGCATTCTGGGATACATTTCTAGGTTCACTGTCACCCTGAACTGGGTAAGCTGTCTGGAAGGTGACTGGTGGATTCACCAACTTGGTAACGTTGTATTATATCCATTTAAAACTATACGATGGATGCCATATCCCACATATGAAAATAATCACCAAGCTGTCTCCTGGTGAACACAGCTAATGTAATTTACCGAATTTCAAAAGGTATGTAGCAGGACTAAACCAAAGCTTTGTTATTTGGGGTATTCGCGCTTTTAGCAAACAGAAACGTCAGGCGTTACGCGAAGCAGGAGGGCAGGCTGGTTTAAGTGAGTCTCATCCGAGTCACAAGGGCCCGGGTCAGATGTGGAAGTCGTCACGCTCATGCTTGGCTTTGAAGAGACTAATTTTTTATATTTCAATGCATATTCGCTTAAAGCCAAATGAGTTGGGTGGGACAGTATACCTTGTCGTTTTATGTAGAGATCAAATTTAAATTAAACGAGTGAGACTGGTAGTGTCTTGTGCCCCCCCCCCCCCAAACACCAAGGTTTTCTGAAGGAGACCCTGCCTTAATGGGGAGGCAGTAACTACCATACCCACAGACCCTCAAGCCCACTACCAGCAGCCTGATCCCAACAGCCAAACACACCCCCCCACCCTCAATATATTAGAGGCACACCGGTACATTTCCTAAGAGCCTCCCCATGTATAACACCCCCCCCATGCATTCAGCCAGTGACTCCACCAGCTTTCTCTTTAAGGGTGGGGAAACTCTGACTGCTAAAGCTCATGACTTTTCATCACACAAAATGCTAACTCTCTGCAGACCAGCAGGTGGTGCAATGGTTAAAGGGACAAAATATAGGTCGGTCTGTGGTGAAATCCCAGGACAGCGTGGCTCTGGTAATGTTGAGGTTGCTACTTATGCTTAATCACTCCAGTATAAAAGAATAAGTTAATTTGGGTATAGAAAAAAATGTTGGCTAGGCGACAAAATAACCTTAATAATATGACCCCCGCAGGGGTGAAATCAAGCAAATAAACAAACCCCAATCCCAATGTGGAACACAGAAACAGTACAGAGCTGCGGTTCATTCCCTTCACAGGTATCACTGCTCCATTTCGGTCGTTCTGCAAATAAATCGGTAGGGGGCTCCTGCAAACAGCATGTGAGTCATATATGCTTATATCAACCCCCCCCGACCAATCTGGAGACCCATCAGACCTCTGGCTCTGTTTATCCAGATGTCACTTGCCTGGTGCTAGCCAGGAAGCAATGTGTGAGAGCGCCTCCTCCAGGAAAATGCCATGCAACGCGCCCTGTCACAGAATGGGCTCCAATTTTAACTTAGTGTAGAGTCTGGTGTAGAGACACATCATAGCCAACCGGCTGTGTCTTAAACCGGATGACGAGTGGCCTGCAGGCCCTGCCGATTCGCCCCTCTCTGGCGGAGGAGCTACAGCTGGCGTACATCGGCAAACCCACCTTTATTACCCCGGATTCCTCCCGATCCCAGTTAATGATCTGAATTCACAGAGCCGCTCTCTAAAAGCATCAGTGGGGTTTACCGCATTTTACTGCCCTTTATATCCAATAACCAGAAGCGTCACGCTACGAAGACACTCGCTACCACACAACTGGCATCATTCATACTATCCCTGGACTTTACACAAATCACATTTAATGAATGGACAGAGCAGCGTGCGACTCAGAGACACAGAGCGTCTGCCCGGCCGTTCAGGTTTCCTCCCGCATCACAGTAGCGAAAACACACCCAGCCTCTGCTCCTGTCCAATCAGCCGCCACTCAACACTGGTAGGGGGGAGGAGGGGGGGGTCGGCTTCCCTGGGTCACCCTCCTGCACCCCCTGGGATGCTACTGATCACTTTCAGACTGCGAGAAACCGAATTCTTACACCGGAAGTCGGCAAATTAAAAACACGCTGTGCAAGGAGACAACTGGGGTATTTTATGAGGAACGCAGGTCATGACACCCGCAGGAGAGGCATCTTCGGGAAAAAGCCAGCCTGCAATGTCAGCTTCAGCTCAGAAGCTGTCGGAGGCGGGCGGGGGTCAGCGGGGGCCACCAATGTGCGCTCGCCCCCTTCCCCGAGAGCACAGAGAATCACGTGGGCCTCTGCCTATGTCTAGAGAGACTTTAAAACCAACTGGACAGAGGTGAGCGACAGCACTAAAGTCAAAGAGCAGTCAGTTAAAGACCACAAAACACACGGCTGTCTTTCAAAAGGCAGCATCAGCCATACAGACAGATAAACAAACCCAAGTGGTTTTAAAACGGCACCCCTCCAATAAGAAAAGCACACTTATTTCATGTACCATTTTTATTTTATTTATATAGAAATACTTAAAAAACACAAAGTAGCACCTTAAGTTTTACCTTTATCATGTAGAACTTTAAATGTCAGAAAAATAAAACTCTTGATACATTTTCAAATCTTGTTTCAGCAAATATAATATTAGGATTTGACCATGAGGTTAAAGGCCCTTTATCATAAAATAAAATATACTTTGTTTTTTTAAAACTTTGCTCAATAAAGTACATTTATGCTCAAGTAACTTCACCTACATATACATAAACAAGTAATAAAGAAATGTATTAAAATAGAAGTACTAAAATTACAGCGGTGGAACAGAATCCTGGAACTTCCACTGGAATCTAATTCATACAAATTTTTAGAAAGCATAAACGTTCCTTTTCCATCCGACTTAATGTTTTATACATTTTGTGTTTTGTAATACTATAGAATAAAATAGGCTTTTTATTACTGAATAGAAAATATGCTGGGCACAGAGGATTAAAAGATTTTTTTTTTGCTGAACATGTAAAACCTCCGACCCAGCAGAATACTGTCTCGATGTGACACGCACACACACTGCAGTGTGTGTGCGTCTCCGCTCACAGCGGCGTAATATTAAAATAATACAGTGTTAGTCGCCATGAGGCTGTACTAAAATGAACTCCGCTACAAAAAAAGTTCACTGAACTTAAATTAAAATATCTGTAAACATCTTTGCGATACGAAATATAATCTTTTCAAGTCAAAAAAAAGGAATAAAATACTTTGATCTTTATTAATGTAATTAATATGGAATTATTGTCTTGTATGTTTTCGCGTGCGCACATCCCGTGATACATGTAATTTCCCTGCTTTATTTAAGCGGCAGCATCACTGCGTCTTCACAGACCCCCCCCCCCCCCCCACACACACACGTACCTTGAGTGGCAGCAAGACCTCTTAAAGGTACTTGCAGACTCTGCTCGATCTGACAAACTAGGGCCTCCATTTGCTAGTATTTCTTAAGCTACGGGACATGCACACGGCCTAGCCAGAAGCTGTCCCTTTTCCTGCGACGCTGCAGCTCCAGGGACACCCCGGGCCTGTATGCACGTGCGCAATACATGTATACACTCACACATACACCTATACATACGTCACGCGTCTCTATGGCGCAGGATGAGGGCACCTGCTGTCGCCGCAGTGACACGTCTTAGGAGAAGATGCGGATGGCCTGAGTGACCACGGACTGGCAGACTGGACACTTGGCCTCGTTCCTCTCGCAGATGCGGTTGGCGCATTCCATGCAGAAGAGGTTGTGGCCGCAGGGCACGAGGGCGGCGATGACCTCACTCTCGAAGCACACGGAGCAGTCCCGGCTGCCCTTGCGGCTGGTGCCTGACGAGGAGCTGGAGGAGCTGGAGGAGGACGAGGAGTCCGAGGGCAGCCCCGGCAGGTGGCCGCCGGCGAGGCAGGCCAGCCCGTTGGAGAGGCCGGAGCTGGAGTAGGCGGGGAAGCTCAGGGCTCCTCCCCCAGGGTCGCTGCGCACGCGACGGGCCAGGGGATGGTCCGCCCCTCCACCGACATGATGCAGAGGTGGGGATAGCCGGGGTTGGGCTGCCCCACCATTGCCCCTCCGTTGGCTCCCTGGTATTCCATTGGCATTGGCAGAAGTGCCACTGGCGAAGATGGTGGGGGCAGAGCCTCCTCCAGGGGCCACACTGCGGTCAAACCCGGACCACATCAGACCTGGAGGTGTAGGCGTGGGGTCGAAGGCTGAAGGCGACTCGTAAGACAGGTCAGTGCAATCAGGGGAAATGACATCACTCCCATAGACAAATCCATTGGTGGTGATGTTGGCATTGTTGTTGTTGTTGTTGTTGTTGTTGTTGCCGTTGTTGGAGGTGCTGTAGCTCAAGGCTGGGCTCGGGGGGCTGTAGTCGGCCAACCTGGAGCCACCGCCACCGTTCCCAAAGTAAGAGTCCGTGGAGGCACTCCCCAACGAGCTGGAGCTGTCGTTGCGGTAGTTGGAGAAGGGTTTGCGGCCGGAGGTGGGAGTCACGCCGGCGGTGGCCTTACTCCAGAGGCTGGCGTGGCCGTGCAGCTCGAAGCCCACATCGGTGCCATTGGCGTGGAAGTCGTTGTCTTCAGCGAGCTCGACCAGGCCGCCGGTGCGCACGGCGATGTGGGCCTCAATCTCCTCCCGCGCCCGGTCCACGTTCTCAGGCATGCCCGTCACCTCGAAGACCGGCTCCTTGTCGCGGCTCGGAGTCACGATGTAGGTGTGCGTCTGCTGTTGGATGCGCTTAATGGTGGCCCCCTTGGGTCCCACCACCAGCCCCACCACCCGGTAGGGAACCCGGACCTGGATGGTGGTCTGGCCCGGCAGGTTGGGCGGTCCTGGAACCGTGCCGCCCCCGTTCATGCTGCTGTTCTTGTTCCGGGAGGCCCGGATCATGGAGAAGTGCTCTGCAGCAGAGATGATCTCCCTTCTGGCCATCGCTACGTCTTCTCTCCTGCCTGTCACAACAAAGACTGGTTCCTCCCCACGGACTGGAGTCTTGATATAGGTGTTGGTCTTTGCTCTCAGTGCTTTGATTTTACAACCTATGTTTAAAAAAATAAATAAGGAGAATATAACGTAAGATTACTGGAGAACACGATACATACCGCTGAAACTGAAGTAAACAGTGCTGACGAAAGGAGAGAGTTAGACCCCTTGTACAGATTTGCTAATTCGCACATATTTGCACAGGGCAAATTAAAACCACATGCTCCAGTATCTGGCCGTACAGCAGCCCGATTCACCCGCACCTCTCCGAAAACAAGAGGGGAAAGCCATCTCTCCACGGGTCACTACCATCATCTACGTGACCGCCGTGACAAAAAAAAAACAGGTACTAGTCTCAGGTGAGCCGGGATGGCGTTTAAAACCGCATTAAAATTGCACTCACTGAATATAATGCAGTTTCATGCGCGGTGCGTGCAGTGCGAAGAAAACAACAAAGCCGGGAAGCCCTATCCCTGCTGCTATGCTTAAGGTGTATGAAACGGGGCGGCAAAACACTCAGAAACTGCGGATTTTGGGTGGCATCTCGCCGCCCCGCCTGCAGCTTCCGCAAAAGCCTTTGTGTTTGCGGAGTGCGGCGCTCAACGAGGGCTCCCACCCAGCATAAATTCAGGCGTCTGCACGCTCACTATTACACCTCCAAAGCCTTGCACCGAAAAGAAGGAAATCAAAAGCAAAATGACGACAAAAAGTAGACGAGTAAATTAAATCAATCCATGCACGCACCTTGCCTGCCCACGATCTCGGCTACGTGCTCCGAACTGGGAACCGGGACGCACTCGGTCATGTTGACGCTCTTCTTCCTCGGCTCGCTGTCATACAGGGAGCTGTCATCGCTGTCCAAGCCGAGCAGGGAGAGCTGATCCAGTGCTATCTGCAGGGCTCTTTGGTCATCCAGGGCGTCCCCCTGATTGCCACCACTCCGCTCCATGTCGGCGAAAAGCGAGCTTGGCATCTTGAAATATTTCTGCAGTCTCAGACAAAGAGGGGTTGGAGAAGGAAAAAAACTAAAGAAGGAGGGTAGGACTGGTAAGGCAGCCCGGGGTGGGTGGGGGGGGGACCGTATTCAAACCGGTCGTACAAATCAGTGCCTCTCTGCTGGCACTCAGCAGTCAGTGCAATCCAGTTTCCCCCACCCCAGCAAAAAAATAAATAATAAATAAGGCGGACGGTCTCGGAAGCCCGCTCCCAAATTTCTGCGGACGTGCGGATCGCTGGTCGAGGACTTTAAATTGGTGGGATGCCGGCGGTGGCAGCGCCCCTCCCCGGCTCACTCAGCGCTTTTCTGTTCGCCCGTCTGACTCGCCGCAGCCAGACAGCGCTGCCGAGGGATATGCGCGGGTGACGTCAGGGGCTGGGACGGGACGGTGCGGCGCTGCGCCCTATTTGCATACCGGCGGCCCATTGGTCAGTGGCGGCGCTGGGGCGGGGCCTCGAGGGCTCGCTGCCTTACATTCGCATCTCTCCTTTGTTGTCTAGTCGCGCAGTAATCGGAGGCCTTAATTCATTGTTCATTAAAGCCGGCCAGCCGCTTATGGGGCGGGGGTGGGACGGGGTGGGGGGGCATTGGTTCAGTTCTCTATTTGTGTCGAGAT
>JAODJX010000007.1:6756426-6767813 GCA_026776945.1 Isichthys henryi
GGTTTTGCCCCCCCCCCCCCCCATCCCCCATCCCCGTGACCGATGTCGGTTTGGACCAACGTCTCAATCGGACTGCCCCGCGTGCTTAAACATCTGACCTTCATCTTTTCCAGATGTTTCCGTCATTAGGACCTGTAGTGCTCTGAGACGGTGCCCCGGTGACTCACATCAGGAAGCGCTACATTCGCTCAGACTCAGCATTAGCCTAGCGTGATGCGTTTCTGCCAATTTAATAACCATCCCATTAAAGAAAAAAAAAAACCCTCCATCTTCCAGCTCAGAGGCACGATGTGGAATATTAGAGTTTGGCTACAGAGACAGTATCCACTGCATTTCATACTAAAACTCCCTCCGTAATCTTTCCAAACTGCAGAAGACACTGTGACAACAAAATGACTTGATTACTGGCCAGACTGCCTTAGTTATGCGCTAATGGCCTTATTTTTAGATTTTAGCAATCAAAATGGCAAAGCTCCTCCTTAAGCTTGGTCTCCCCGTCCCCCCACTCCCCTTAGCCCCTGTGATCTTCCAGTCGCACCAGCCCACGGCAGCCTGCTCTTTTCCTGAAGTCCATTAAGCAGCATTACTAAGCCGAGGCAAAGTAAATTAATCACTCTTTCAACCTTGCACTGACCTGATTTGAAGTATCTAAATTACTTATCCGCTGTCTGAAATAAAATACAATCTTGATGCAAATTGACTCGGTTCTCTACTCGAAACCCATTACCGCACCCCATTATTAACCCACGCGCTGCGGATGCTTTCTGCCAGCTGGTTTTCTTTTCTTCGCCAGACTCAATCTAAACTTCACAAAAGACACAACCACATCTGCCCGACCTGTTCATACCGGCTCTGTGGAAGTGGAAATAAACTGGCAGAATACAGAACAGAAATCGTCTTTCCTGAAAATTAAAACTAGTTTTTTTTTTTTTACTGATATAGCATTAACACTGACAAGTAAACCTCAGTCTGATCTCTCATCAAACACATCACTGCCCACCGGCAACTATATAAACAGACTTAAATCATCAAATCAGCATTTTTTTTCTTGACCTTTCTTGAATGCAATCTTAGTAACACAGCAACAGAACAGCAATATGCACATCTTACACAGAACAATTATTTAGCATGGCGATTGTAAACAATTTTCTAATTTATTATATGGCAACGTCAGATTATTAACCATTAAGTCAAGACTGTTGGCTCTGATATACATCTGTTTCCAAACTGTGTTTTTCAGATGCCAGTATTTGTTTTACATAAAGTTTGATTAAGTGATCATTTAAACGTGAGCTTAAGGCTCCCCCTGGTGGTCTTTTTATGTAACAAACAGCAGGCTCACGTTAAAACCAAGTGAAGATGAGTGAGACGGTACCTGAAACCCCATCCATCTATGGCACTAGCGAAGACCACATTCCCCTGGTCGGGTGAAAAATAGAGGTGAGAATCATCAGTCTCCTCCAGCCCGGCACTCCAGTCGTAGACCTGATCGCCTCCGTCGCCGGTGCCCGTAGCTTCCGTGTCCTTCTCCGCTCGCTCCTCCAGGACTTTGGAGGTGAACAGGGACCCGGTGACGGCGTTTACCTGAACAATCAATTAGGTTTAGGGTTAGGTTTAGGCTTAGGGTTAGGTTTAGGCTTAGGGGTGCCCAAGTATTATTCACCCCCAAACCCGCACAGATGTGAAGGGTTCCTGCATATCTTTAATATAAAAAGTAATAAAACTACACTGAAAAGTAACTATAAATCAAACTGGACTGCAAATGAAAATTGAAAATAATGTAATAACAGGTGACACACCTGTTCCAGTATCTTCTGAAGATGAACATGCGCTTCCTGTGCCGTGAGCTTCAGTTCTACGATCAGCCTGTCGATTTTATTAATGACCAAAACCGGACGGATGTTCTCCAGCCAGGCTTGTCGTAACACTGCTTGGGTCTAAAATAACACATGATGAGCCATTATACACGGACCAATGGGCATCGGGTTTACATGACCATGTTCCAAAAAAAGATAACGCATTTCACACTGATAAATCACACGAGGCTACAGACGGGGGGGGGGGCACCCTGGGTGTGTCTGCTGGCTGGTAAACAGGAATGCGGTCGCACCTGAGGACAGACCCCTTCCACCGCATCCAGGACGACGATGGCCCCGTCGCATAGCCTCACCGCTGTCGACACCTCGGACGAGAAGTCCACGTGGCCCGGAGAGTCGATCAGGTTGATGAGGTATTCCTGGCCACCTGAGGTAGGAAGTCAGACAGCTGGGCTAAGTCTCTGCACCTGAGATCGGAGGATCGCCGATTCAACCCCCAGTCTCTGCAGAACAGTCACATGTCAGTGGGCCCTGGTTATAGGTCCTTACCCCCCCCCCCCCCCCCCGGGAGGGTTCCCAGGGGCGCCGCACGTTAGCTGACCCTGTGCTGTGACCCCTAAGCTGGCTTCATCAAACAGAAGCATTCCAATGTGCCTGTACTGGTACTTGTGTAAATGGCAAATGAAGAATTTATCTTACTTATCAATCGGGAACTTTTACTGCATCCATTAATCAGACACTGGGACACATGCAGTTACTACAGCCCTTGGGCCAGGGCTGGACAATCTTATCCGCAAAGAGTCACTCTGTGTGCAAATTTTCACTGCAACTCCCTAATTAGATTGCTAATTAGAGGGGTTATTTGCTGAAGAGTCCTCACACTTTGTTTTGAACAGCTGACCTAAAGGTTACACCAAAAACCTGCATACACACTGGCCTTTTGCAGATAAGACTGGCCACCCCTGCACAGTCGCTCATCACTGCGACTTACCAGTGGCGTAATGCAGTGATATCGCACTGGATTTCATCGTTATGCCTCGGATTTGTTCATCCTCCCTGCTGTCCAGGTACCTCAACTAGGAATTTGCATAAATCAACAGTTTACCACCATTGCATTTCACCATAGTAACACATCAGCAGAATAAACCCTTCTACCATGTGTATTGAAAAAAACACCAAAATAGCTAGTTAAACTGGGTAGTGAGACTTTAAAATACTAACCTTACCCGCCATTCGACTGGATATTATACCATTACTGGCGACCAAGCAGTCTGCAAGCGTTGTCTTCCCTAAAAGCCACATTTATAAAAGACATTTAATCCAATAATTAAATCACTTAATTTGTCACGATACAGTTGAATGAGCCACACAATTTGCACAATAGCAAAAACCTAGTGCAACAAAAAACTGAAAAAGACAAAACAACATGAAGTATACAGGAAGTGGTAATATACGGCATTGTATACAGTGTATTGTATATTGTACACAGTGGGGAAACGAACAATAGACAGGATAAAAACAACAAACACCCATGCGGGAATGAGCGTGGTTGATATGGGTGACAAACTGGTTCGTTGGCCGGAGTTCAGTAGCCGGATAGTCTGACAGAGGAATCTGTCTCGGTTTTTACCTGTAAGCAATGCAGGTCCTTGGCAAACCAAATCAAATCCTGCTGTTATGAACTCTGACACTTCAGTCCCCTGTTCTACCTCTAACGCACCTCCGGTACATTCTCAAGTCTTTACCTAACGTTGTTATTTTCTTTTATTTGCATTTTACCGTTACTTATCGTCTGTTGTACTTTGAAGGCGGGTAGCACGCAAATAAGAAATTCATTTTTCTATTTACCCATGGAAAGTAAGAATCACATTAGGGGCCTGAAGCATTTGCAATAACTTGAATACCAATTAACAACAAAATGAAGATCATTAAATACATAACGTACCATGATCCACGTGTGCTAAAATACATAGATTCCTTATATTCGATGTATTTTTCTGTAGTGCAATGATTTTTTCCAAACTTGTGTGCCCCATATTCGAAGGCTGATTTACAGCTGTTCTGTAAAGAAAACATTACGTCATTATTATGTACATAGAAAAATGTATTTGTGGTTCTCAATATTAAACATTTACTGCCTTAATTGTTCACTCCGATGACATGATTTGTTTTGATCCAGCTAACTTATAATAATCATTACTATACCAAAGATAACAGAAAATTTAACACAACAACTAGATAACATTAACGAAAACACTGCCATGCCACTTTACGCCCGCAGTGGGACAGCACGAACGCACATGTTAATTCAAGCATTTCTCGACTCACTCGGAGTGTCAGTTTTTAAATGCATGTCTATACATTTTATTTAAAAACTTAAAGTAACTGTAACGTGGGAAAACGTGTTACGATAAGGTGGTTTTTTGACACAAGCTAAAAATTCCATCAACACAAGTCAGTTAACCTACCTCTTCAACTAATCTACACACTCGCAAATATACAATAATATTATTATTAATTCAGTCATAAACTGCTGCTGCTACGATGATCAAACTTACAGCAGACAGTACTGGCACTCACGTTGATCTCCTATTCCGGAAGTAAGTTGCAATTCGTGAACTTTACCCTCTGACGCACGTACGGATAACGCGACGTCGTCGCTAGGACGCCTTCCGGTTGCTTGGGAGATCTGACGCTTCCCTGGAAACGATTGTGTTGTGTGGGGTGGCTGTACAGAGGGTCGGTCGGGGTTGTCGCTGAGGCAGGAGAATAAACCATGAAACGATCGTGCATCTGTAATATCTGTAACTGCGGGTAAGAAAATGAAAAGCACCACCCTGCTTTGAGAACTTATGCATCTAAAATATGTACAGTTTCTACGGATGAAATTTGTATTTTGCGAAAAATGAAATTAACTTTTAATTTTATATTGAGCTCATGGATGCTATGTAACAAACACATTATGTCCCGGATAAGCGGTTAGAAGATGAATGGAAGGAAATATTCAGGTTGATTACTTCTTTAATTATCCATTGACACTGAAGTCCCAGTAATGGGTATCAGGTAACAATCGATACCTGTTCACCCGCTGCTTTTTCTGTCATGAAAGTCTTTGAGTTACAATTTTAAAAATAAATAAATATGTAGCCATGTAACGTTTTTGGTTTCTGCTGTTATTATAAAGAAAGCAAATCACTGATGTTAGTCCTATTGTCCCTTCATTCACCTGTCACCAAACCCGCACCTGTGACATGAGAATTTCACTGTGTTCCTCAGAACACGTCTGACAATAAAACTCGAAACTTGAACTCGAGCTCAAGAAACTGTAATGAATACTAGAAGCTCAGGTGGTACATTGGTCAAGTCGTCGACAGTCAAGCTGTTCTATTTACAAGAAATTAAATTCTGTCCTTATAGGCGTCACCGCTGTAAACAACAGTCCACTGCCTTGTACAATAAGGGACCCAAGGTTCATGTTCAGACAGAATATGTAGAGAAATATCCATCATATGGGCCCTACTCCCCCCCCAAGAGCAGAAAACCCAAGCTGGAGTACCAGGAGAACCGGGAGAGGATGGACGGAACCAGCACCTTCAAGTAATAAGCATGCAAGTGATTTTAACGTGTTCATAGGTGCCCTGAAATTGACAGCTTCTAGCCTGAAATGAAGGGGTTAAACGTCTTCCCTCTTGATCCCGTCCAGGTCCGACTACATCCCTCATGAAGTTACACCCCAGTACGTAAGACAGCAAGTGGAATACAGGCCTAAGAGTGGAGAAATCGATCTCAGGACGACGTACAAGCTTAACTTCAACACATACCACGTGCAGCCGTTCGTACCTGCGAGACCCTTACGGAGATCCCACCTGAACGAGGGCAGGCTGGACACGCTGCCCACTTACAAAGGTGATGATTCCAAGGTTATTTTGTACCCATTTATCTGATTACTTTAATAAATGTGTTTTCTGGCACCTAAAATGTATCCATTCTCTATCCCTAAATTTACAGTAATTGTAAACCGAACAGCTTTTTTTTTAGCATGCAAATGACCGAATCATCTTATTATTTTTTTTTGTTGCATAAAAAGGTCTTAAGTGTCATTTTTAAAGATGTTCACTTATATAATACTCCTTTTTTTAAAAGAGGATTTCCGACCATGGGAAATCACCAAGAGGGAATTGGTGAAACCAGAATTTACCTACCGTCTTCCATCTGGAAAGTTTGGAAATGCGACAACATTCCAGGATGCTTTTGTTCCTAGAGGCCTGGTTCCTCGAGAAAGTTTTAAGCCTCCCAGCATAGCCAAGCTTTCCAGCGTCCCCTTTGATGGCCTCACCAGCAACCGCATCTCATATGTGCCTCACGCTCTGGAGACCAGGTATGTCAGAGCCCCCGAAGATAACAAGCCCAACAACCAGCCCTTCCAGGGTCACACCACCCACCAGTCAGACTTCCAAGGCTTACCTGGACAGCCTCCAGAGAGCTGCAAGCCGGTGGTCACCAAGGCAACCTCGGACGCCCCCTTTGAAAGTCGCACGGAATTCCGGGACAGTTTCCAGCAGTGGCCAGTGACTCTACCACAGCTCACAAAATCAGTGGACCACAAAAGCCCCACAGAACCCATGGATTTAAGCACAACCACCAAGAACGATTTTATCAGACACAACGTACAGCCATTCATCCCTGTCAAGCCTGCCTCACGTGCAAAGAGGTCCACGGCTCCTTTCCAAGGAGGCACCACCATGAGGGAGACCTTCAGACCATGGATGGTGCAGAAGCAAGAAAAGAGAAGCAAGCCAGAGGAAGTACCAAAAACCAACGAGAAGATGGAGAACCTGACTACCTCTAAGCTGCACTACATCCAGCATCAGATCCAACCCAACCCAAGCTGTAAACCCAATAATGTCCCCATGAGAACACAGTCTCCATTTGAAGATAGAACCATGTACCGCACGGAGTTCACAGCCAAGAAGACAGACATGTGCCCGGCCAGCTTTGACTCCCCTCACGGCTACGTCTTCCAGGAGAGCGATGAACGAGGCCATAGGTTCTTCCGCAAGCTGTCTTCTCAGGACAGGAACGACGTGGCCGGTGCACCTCAGATCCCAGCCACTGAGCTGGGTGTGATCTGATGAAGTGTAACGGTGATTATGTGCTGAAAAGTCACCCAAAGTGCTGTATGTGTCATAAACATCATTATTACACCATGTACTGAGGTACCAAGCCGACATAAATATACCAGATAGATGGGTTAAAGGAAAAACATCAACAGATCAATCTTTATTTACAAGAAGTATTTCTGCAACATATTACAGCATTAACAATTTCATTACATTGATTTTACTCAAACTCCATTCTTTATCATTCTGTATTATATTTGGACATGATTTCATTCAATACATTCAGCATTACGTATTGAAATATTCAAAGGGAAGCTTAATTAATATGTGCCAAGCTTAGAATTAATGTGGGATATGAATTCATTACCACAAGTGTATTCACATATTTTTTTAAAACATGCAGAAAATTTGCTTATTGCAGAGTATTAAAAATAAAGAGCGTATACAAGGTTTGTAGTGGATTTGGTGGTAATATGGTCTTTATTTTGTTAACACAGTTTCTCTGACAGGACCCAGTGCCTGACAGCATTTTAGCCTGCTAATCAGAAACAGACACAGGAAGTTCAGACCAGGAAGACGCCCCAGGAAGCAGGAAGTCACACTCTGCTCGGAAGGTGCTTCAATCTCAGATGCAGGGCAGAAAGATACAGCAATTTTCAGGTTTTGGTTATAAGAAAATAAAGTGCCAGTTAGCACACAGGGTACAATATTGCACTTTTAAGAGTCCTATATAAAAGGCAGGTTTTGAAACACGACTGAAAAAAGGACGCAAGGCCATTACTAGGAATGCACTAGCCGCCAGTGAGGGTGACCCCTGGTGGCCGGATGAAATCCATGCACCTTTCTGACATCCCTCACGTACAGTCTGTCTCTTCCGGAAACACTGAGAGACATTATTCACCTTCTAGATTTGTCCATAATACATTTTAACATCCATTTTAGATTGTAAAATCTCTGTAAAGCGATCTAACTGGCACGGGAATAAGTTTTTCTCACGTACTCTGTGTCCACAAAAAAAGTTCAAGCAGTTCACATCTGCAACCACTGTGGATTCCCACCAAGCACATCGTCTTCAGCTTGATAGGAACTGAACCAGACACGCAGTGAACGATTTGGTGCCAGTTAGGAAGGTTTTCCAGGAGAAGAATGTCATTTCAAAACACTGTTTAAAATTCACCACATAACCACAGGCCCTTTTCTCCTCTGTGTTTAGTTTAGCAAATGTTTGGACCTAAAATTAGACTTGGCTAATTCGTTAAAAATTGACCATGTGTTACTTTTTTGCAGTGGGATTTATACGATGTACTGTCAAACATTATATACAGGCGTAGGAACAATGCTGTGAAATACTAAATATATTCTATGATACAGAACTTTCTTGCAATGCCTTTCTTAACATAACCAAAGAGGTTTAACCATTTTCTGTCATCTCACAGGGTTTGATACATTGCCCTGTTGTGCATCTCCATCAAACACCATGGGCAGCAGGTGGCATAGCGGTTATGAACCTGGAGTGTCTGTCTGAAGGTTGCTGCTCCACGAGGAGCTCAGCTGTTGTACTGTAGTTCCAGTTCAAGCTGAACTCCATTATAATATCAAGCCAGGCTTACAAGCTTTGGGTGATGAACCTCTGCTATGGTGAGAGTATTATGTTGGCAGCAGATATAAACAGCATGATTATATTACCATGAACTGAAAAACAACGGCACCATGGCGCAGGTGTGATGGCGATACAGGAAGTTCATCAGACCATCCCGCAACCGTGAGGGAGATGTGATGACATTAAAGGCATCTAGGAAGTATCAGTCAGGGCCTCTTGCTTAGGTCATCCTCTGTCCTACGCTAAAAACAAATCACGTCTCTCTTCACCAAAACAGACGCAAAAGACATACACCTCATATATACAACAATATTATTGACAAGCACTGATGTTAGTGGCAGAACATTAGCAATCTATACGTCTATCTATTTTACACCGTCCATCATTTTCATTGGCCGTCCAGTTAGTGCCTCGACCAATCCCAGATTTTCTCACTGTATGGGCGGAGTCTTCTTCCCCTGACAGGACCGACAGCACCTCTGCTGGTACAGATTCATAACACACAGGCTGAGCTCCTTCACGGCGGCACAGTAATGGGTCGAATCTACACATTCACCTGAGGGAAGAAAACAGAATAAAGGTCAGAGCATAATGGGACACAAGAGCTCCGCATAAAGAACACACAGGGAAATCAGCAATTTAGCAGGCAGCTAATTTATTTGTACGCCCTTTATTTAAATTACTTGCCACAGGTCAGTAGGCGATCTTACCTTTCAGTCCTATGTAAGCATTTCACCATTAAAAAAATTCTGATTTGGAGGCACACATTATGGGCAGCTGGCAGCTGACTAAATGCCTGTCTGCAGGCCTTACCGCCACAGGAAGTGATGACACAGTGCCGCCATGTGATTGGCCGTCGCCGCCACCCACAGCGCTGGTCCGCCAGGGTCCTGTCTGTCCTCCTGTGGATGCACTCCACCCTGCGTGACTGGATCCCACTGCCGCAGGCTGCACTGCATGCTCTCCAGGGCCCTACCCTCCACTGCACATTGCACTGCTCGGACGTGCAGTTCCGCGTGGAGGCTAACCTAAAGGCACCCAATATACCAACACCACAACTCAACACCTGCACAAAGTGTAATTCCTAGACTGTCCAGCAGAGGTCAGAGTTAAACAAAGGCATTGCAATGAAAGCTTCAATCTTGTGCTAAATATTTACAATACATAACCCGAAAAATACATAAAGGATCCTGCTATATGATGTACTTCAAAAAGCTCAGGGTTATAAATAAAGCTGGGGTTCATAATCAGTGCATAGTTTCTAAAGTCAGTCTTTTGTGAGAGTCTATTACAAACAGAAAACAAGACTTGATGCCTAAGTGAAGCGAAGCAGGCTTTTATTTGCAGTGGATTTATTTTAATTGTAATTCCCAGTAATAATCACATTCAGCCGGTCCTGTATGATTTCCTGCACCAGCTAACTAAGATATACTGGTCTGTGATCTGTGACACACCTGTTCCTGTGATCACAGTGAGATTCCGAGAGGGTGGAGCCATTGTGATGCTTGCAAATCACTGGCCGGCTCTGGATCGCTGAGGCAGGGCCTAGGCACCGTCCGGAGCACTGCGGCGATGTGACATCATGACACCGTCATTTCCATGGCCATCGTCATGGCTACGGCAGGAGGGCAGAGACTCACCTGCCCCCAGGGGCCCGCATACCAGCCTGAGCAGAAGTGTCCATGGCATCTCCCGACGTGGAGAGGACGCGGGGTTCCAGAGCAGGCGGAGTCAGCTAGGATTGTGACTGTGCCAAAAGAGCTCAGCTGCTGGCAGGACACCTGCCTATGCCGGGTTCCACCACCACAGGAATTGGAGCAGCCAGACCACAACGTGGCCCCCCAACTGCACAAAAAAAACATCCAGAAGTGAGCACACATCACTTATGTTAGTCACAAAGACAACACAGGACAACAGCAATCCAGCAATCGGGTAACGGTAGTGATGGCCAAATGTAGCTTTATGAACCACTTGCTATTTTTAATTCCCCCACTAGATGGTGCTCTCTCTTCAATATACAGCAACAGGGTAATGAAAGTCCGATATCAGCACCTCGGCGGACAGTCCTGTACATTGCAGGGCTGAGGCTTCCTCTCAGGCTTGCGGAGGTGTTGGCATGCGGACGGGGGAGCTTCCTCTCTCCTGGGGCTGACGCAGTGCACCTTCCAGTAGCGGGTCCCAGCTGACCCACAGGTGGCGCTGCAGGCCGTCCACTCCCCTGGGCTCCAGGTCAACCCTGCTCACCACAAGACATCATCAGCTGATGAACAACGAATCATAAGCACACTGGCCATCCGCACAGTTGTGGGGGGCTGGCTCGTGGCTCTCTCCTCGGAGAGGGGCTGGTCTCCCACACGTCTCCAAAGCGAGATCAGTCACGGCCCTTTTCATCTGCTTTGCGTCATACGGCCTCTCTGCTAACGGATGGATACAGACCTCTAACAAAAACCGACATTCCAAAGTAATCTTTCTCATGGTCCATCCAAGTATTACAAAATATAACTCTGAATGTATAATTTGATCTGCGTCTTATTTATTATTAATTTCAGATTATATGCTGGTATAGATACGGTCACACTAACGTATATCCAGTGTCTTCACAGTGTCGAGCATGAATGGGAATTACAGGCCTTGGATATATCATGATATTTTCATTCAGCAAAAATATTGGAATAACGTTACTTATGAAAATACCATATGGAAAGACACGCAAGAAGCACGCTGGCTAGTGATGTGTTACGTACAAGTATTGTGTTAAAATCAGGTATTGTGTTAAAATCAGGTATTGTGTTAAAATCAGGTATTGTGGTAAAATCAGGTATTGTGTTAAAATCAGGTATTGTGTTAAAA
>JAODJX010000007.1:6826629-6849958 GCA_026776945.1 Isichthys henryi
GCCCCGTATCCTGTTGCCCTGCCTGCTTACTGCCTGCTTACCAGCACGCACGATCGCCAGTACGCCACTCGCTCGGCCCCGAACGTAACACTGTGTGCTTAGACGCATTTACAAGGCCTTTCTGAGAGCCGCATATACATTATACATGCTGAGCTTAGGGGATTAAACTTGGCTACTTCCAACCCCCCAAAAAGAAACAAAATCCTTCTATGTCACAACAGAGACCCAGATGGATACCTCAATCCGTACAGCCCGACCCCATACGACGGCGGCAGCTTGGGGGAGCATAGACAGCATTCGCATGATACGTGACTATCCTCATGCCCAGCCAGTGAGGACAGAGCACCACAGACCCGGGCCAATTCTCCACATCGCTAACCGTCCGCCGCCTCGCCCTGACATCTGTGTCCAATCCATTGTCTACACACAGGGCCCGAAAAACAGGAAATTGTTCTTTTCTCCTCCCTCAGCCGTCATTCACCATTCCTGCAATCCACAGGATCGCACTGGCTTCGGTGAGAGTGTCTGTATGCACGTTGTGGAAAGATGAGCACTTTTAGGACAGCACTGCGGGGACGAGGCACTTCTGTTTCAACAACTTCCACAGCATAAAAGGACACACACACACTAAAGTGGCATGACTTTTGACAAAAGTATAAATAAATATAAATATAAGATAAATATGCAAAGATGTCTGTTACAAAGAATAAGAATCCCTCACACTCACTGTGTGTCCATGACAGCACACACACTTTTTGTCCACTCCATTCTAGCCCCCCCCACCACCACTCCACTCTAACCCCCCACCGACTAAACACTAAACTCCTTCTGGGGATTTTGGCTTCTGTCAAGTAAACAGCACAAAGCCCTTAAATCCATTCTAATATTCAATAGGACAAATTATGAATACAAAAGTAATATATGTGCAAATCACTACGTAAACTCATGTAAATCACTTCTGACATCCAAACCTAGCAGGATTAAAATGCAAAATCCTGCAGAAAGTAACCTATTTCTCTTTATGTTGAATGAGTACAGACGTTTCTTTGGGTTCTGTCAAAGTTGTTCTGAAAGCAACTGCGGATACTCCCAGTGAACTTGTGTGTTTAGTTAACGAGGATTTCCCGATGGGTGCTTGACGGCAAAGCCCCAGTGGACTGCGAAATCAAACTGACCTGATCGTCATAGCGATACGTCACGAGCTCCTCGCTGGTCGTGTCCTCCAGGATACTCCCCTGGGGGGAGAGCACAAATTCGGGAAGGAAGTAGGCATTTTCCAACTGGCCTGCACACATCTGTTAATTAAAGACAGCAAATGTGTAAATGCACACAGGAACAGTCACAGGAATGAAATGCTCTGACAGTCACAGTCAGAAATACCACAGCCACACTCTGTACGTGGTGGTAGGAGGTGAGCCAGCAAAGACAATGTCATCTGTGAACATTTGCAGGTAATCAAAGGCATAATCTACATTTACAGGCCTTCTGGTGGTAGATGTACTTTAGCTAAATCGATTTCAGGAGACTGAGAACCTCTTACAGTTTTGTGCTTCACCTGTAAGCTACCTAACATTAACCACTGTGTTCAAATTGGTTATAGAATTACAGGTCTCTTTCCTGTACAGTTTTTACATCCAATACATCATAAATAGATTTTATTAGATGTTAGTTAGCCACTCCCAGCACACATACATAATTCAATTGAATTTTATTTTCTATAATGCCATTTTCCTGTATCCTGTGACATGTAGGGCTTGTGATGGTGCATGAACATGTAGTTACTAAGCTCTGTTTTTTATAGCGTCTTGTAAGGGCAGGGAAGAAGTTAAACAAAATATCTTGTACAAAACCCCCCCACAAGGCCTCTTAGGTGAACTCCTTAAACAGACTAGCCCAGGAAATACACAGCAAATGGAGGTTGAGTTAGGGACCAAACTATATTTTCCAAGTAACAAACACTAATCGCAACAGAGACTATAAACATTGGGATATCGGTAATGAGTTTAACATGTTAACAAAATATCATGGTCTATTACAGTCACCCTTGATTGCTCTTAAATGACTTTTTGCGGCTTTTAGAGTGTGTTTGAGTGTGTTAAGCATTGTGTAGCTGGATTTACATGCGCAGGAAAACGTTGGGGTGCGTCATACGTGGGTGAACTTTAAATGCGATGTCTGCACACACACACACACACACACACACACACACACTAAACGCATGTGCTGAAAGACATTACGCTGTTCAGCTGCACAGACATACTGTCCAAGATCCTATTGTCCAAATCAGCCCACAGCCACAGGACATAAATCACAACGTTAATCGCTCCAATATTCATTAGCGGAGCCAAAAACCAAACCAGTTCTAGAATGATCCGGCAAAATCTGATTTCCAGCCCTGCTATTGTTCTTGAACATATACTCAATAAACTAGACAAAAGGCATTCTATGAATACTGTACTGACATCCAGCGACCAGGATGTTTTAGTTATCAGGTGGATTTCTCGGTTTCTTCCCTATACAATAAGCATCAGTGAACAAAAGGTTTGAAGACTAACCCTAACGCTGTGGTATCTTCCATATAAATGTTCAAACCAACCCAAATGCCTTTCAGTTAGGCCAAAACAATAAGTCTAGTCTAGGACAATACCAAGCTGAGCAATATGTTAATGAGCAGAATTCAGGAGTGAAAAGCTTCCTGGTAGAAGTGCCCAAACAGTACATTCCAGTGATTTATGAGTTTCCGGAAGGGAACTGCAGCAGAGACAGCCTGAGTAGTGATATCCCACCGACCTCTGAAAGGGAAAAGGGGAGGAAAGAGAGCCACGTGTGTGGTGGAGGAACGGCAGCAGGCTCGAGGTCAACATGGCCGTACCCGTGGGATCGGCCGTCTTTGTCTTCCAAACCTCGCATGGGGTCAGTAATGCCCCCCCAAGCAAGGATTTGAGAGTACAAAGTTAGGCAGCAAAGAAAAAGAGTGGAAAAACCCTAAGCATCAGACCCCAAGAGGGGTCCCAACTACAGTCTCAAACATAAACGCTATCTGGCATAAACTGCCATCTACATAACTGAGCAAATATTTTCTTTATTTACTGACTGGGTACTATGTATTGTTAATACACATACAGCAGGTTCTTTCTCAAATAATTTTAGTGTACTGAAGTCAGACTGTTGGATTCTTTTACTGATTTATGAGGCACTAAATGGTCAAGCACCTTCATCCATTACTGACCTTCTTAACTCCCACTAGAGTGCGGCCATGTACCACCCCGAGCTCCTGAGGTGAACCTTTTGGTGGCAAAATTGTGCAACGCACTGCCAGAAGACATCAGAGACACGTCACAACAGTCACTTCACACAAGTTATTAAAAACATATTATTATAAGATTGGCTTTTTAATCTGTTCATAGTGTTTTATCATTGTCACTTCATTTTCTGTTCTCTTTAGTCATTATTGTATTATTTACTTGTCTTCTTTTACTACCTACGTTATTTATTTCTCTTTGCCTGTTTTATTGATATATCCATAATATTATACTGGAAATATTATTTGCTTATTTATTGGCGTTTTGCTATTTATTTTTTGCTTATTTGTTCTACATTTAGATGTATTCCTGAACGGTTGTTGCATGTTTTAGGTAGATTCTCTTTTTTTAATTCTTATTTTAATCCCATATGTGAAGCACTCTATGTATGAAAAGTTACATAGGTAGATAGATAGACAGACAGATAGATAGATAAAATAATACTGTATCTTTAGCAAAAGCAGATAATCAACCAAATTTAATGAGTATATTAATGCTACAAACACCACAGGTGTGAATGTTAGTGGTTTTTAACAGTCAGTATCTAAAGCGACCGGCATTAATGGGCTCATGCAGGAATTCCATTAGCGGGGGCCAGCTTTCACTTAAGTCTTTCTGCTCTTTTCATTAGGAGGCCAGGTGTGTGTTTTGGGGTTTGGGGGGGGGAGTGCTGCATGGAAGTAAAAAGGCATGAAGACAAACAGGTTTTGTATGTGGAATCCAGCCTGGGCCAGACCCCCCAGACCAGGCGCTTGCTGTGCATCGGCCTTTATGTCACTCAATAATAACTGTGCAAGGACCGAAACTGACAAGCTAGACTCCGATATTCTGCGTGGGATTTACAGTGGGAGACGCATCCTGTCCACAAAACAGCAGGAAATTGAGTGACCTGGTGCGGTAAAATGGCATTAAGCACACAGCCAGACCCAAAGAAGCAAATCCCACTCCCAGGAAAGAAAACTAATATCACAGCTACTCACGGTACTTACAGTGTGTCAGGTCAGGTCTCACTCACCAACAGAGAGACGGAAGGGAGGGTGCCAATGACGAAACGAGCTCACCTGGGCATCCAGAGACACTGGAGGTCAGGGCTGAAGGTGATGATACACGGGGCAATTTTTTGAGCAATGTTACCAGGCAACTGCCAAGCAGGTGATACAAAGAGAAACTCATCTGGATCTGGATTATTGTGAAAAGTTGCCCACTGCTGATCACAGCTTTTCAAATATAAATTTGTAATATCAATGGGAAAGTGCACAGACAACATTGCTCACACAGTTGCCCTGTGTATCGTCACCCTTGGGCTACGTTCACACTACATTCACGAGCTGAATTGACTCAAATCAGATTCTTTTGCCAGGATGTGAGTCAGATCCATTTTTTTTTTCAGGGCGATGTGGAAACACAAACCAGATCTTTTCAAGTCAGATCTGAGTTACTTTCATATGTGGACCTAGATCAGAAACGTATCCGATTTATGACCCTGCTACGTGAATGTGAACGGGCAGATCGAAATTCATGTGTTTTTTTTTTGCCTATATGCATGTGCTGAGTGTTTTTTCTTTGTTGTTAGTGACACAGATGACGTGCAAAAATGTATCAATGTGCGCATGCAAACCGTTTCGGACGACAGATGTGTTCATATTACAGTTAGATATAGATCATTTGTAATTATGAATGTGAACCGTCACGATAGGTAAATCCGATCTGAGCAAAAAATCGTAATTGGACAATCAGGCTCGTAATAAGAACGTAGCCTTAGTCTATCTCAGGGGTATCTCATGGTCTACCACCCCCAGGAAAGTAAAGACTTCAACTTGACCATATTAAGGGGAAAAGCTGGTGATGAATGGGTTTTTACAGGGTGGCAGAGAGTCTTTCATCCCCAATTCTGCCCGGAACAGGCTACAGGCCTGAGTGACCCAGGTTGCTCAGGGAAACTCTACTTCCACAAAAGTGTTCTGAGGACAGAATGAAAAATAATTAGTTCAGAGTGATTGGTTGTTTCCACCTCATTTGGTTACTTTGACCCACCGCCTCTACAATCTGATTGGTTATCTCTCTGAACCAATCATTTTTCGTTCTGCCCTCAGAACACTTTTGTGTAAGTAAACCTCCCGTGAGCGTGTGGTGCTGGATCGACAGTTGGAAGGCAGATTATCATTAGCTGCTGGGCTTTTGGCATCCGGTCCTCAGCAACAAAACGAAACTGATGAGCAAGTTTCTACAGAGTCTTACCCGGCCCAACCTTGCCCCTTTCCCTAGCCGATTAGCACAGAACCGGGGCCCAGCCAGGGGACGGGAGCTCCAGCCACCAAAGTCCTAGCCTCCAAACCTTGGCGGGAACCCGAGGTGCCATTTTAAACTTACAATCAGAAACCAGACGCAGTCTCCTGAGGACCTAACTATAGTCTTAGTGGCCAAGAACATGGAAAGTGTCACCCACACTGACAGCCTGGCAGAGAGAAAGCAGCATGTAAATGGTTAACAAAGGGAGCGGGTATGAAGTGCTGAACCCAAGTCATTCAGACTACTTGAGAGGGTAACTCGGGGACGTCCTTCATAGAAGTTCTTGCTCAAAGTTTCAACCTTAGCTGTAGATCTCAGCTTCAAGTTATCTCCTTATCAACTGACGCCAAGTGCCGCCTCCAGAGAAGACAGCTGGGGGCTGCTTCCATTCTTACAGAACTGGAACAGCAGCGACTATTGGGAGATCTCCTGGATTCGTCTACCAACCATCTAACCCAATCAGAGCCAGGCAGCAGATACTCACGTCAATGCCTGTGGAGTCACCCAGCCTCCCCGCCCCACATACACTTCATTCAGATTCCCTCCTCAGCTTTAAAGAAAAATATTTGTGTTGCATTGAGTCAGGGTTTGATCTACTGGACTGAGAACACAAGCAGCTACTCATTCAGTCCTCCTGAAATAGATCAGGATCAGAGACGTGAGGCTTTACAGCAGCCAGGAAACATCGCAGATTACGGAGCTTAATAGTAAAAGTAAAGAATTAAATTCAAGTTAATAAGAACCACATACAAAGTCATTCTAGTTGACAAAAAATGGACTGTGGAACCTCACATCAGTAACCCTTTAAAAACAAACTCAGGAAGATTAAATTCGTGACCGAATGGTAAGTATACGGATTAGGTAGCACCCAGTCGGAAAAGGCATATTCAGGGAATAAAAATTTCATTATATTAGATATGATCTGTGGAGTCTTAAGTATATTCCTTATATTTCATTTTGGAAAATATTCCCCACCGTACCGTCATGTGGCTGACATCAGAGCTGCAGGTGTCATATTAACACTATCAGATTTTAAAATCTAATGGCTGAAAGTCTGCAAAAGCTCACTGGAAAAAAAAACCGTCTGTTTCAGCTGTGCCTGCCATGCGATTTCGCTCCGCGTTGTGAAACGAAATGTCCCTCCCAGACGGACAAAAGGGCATGATATTTAAAAATCGCACCTAAAAGACACAACCATTCCGACAGCCTGCAATGTGACTGATATTCCCAATATTCCTGCAGAATCCATCCATCCATCCATCTTCTGTAACCACTTCTTCTGTTCAGGGTCGGAGGGAGTTGAGAGCCTACAAGTGCACATGCAGGGAACAACCCAGAATAGCCCCCCCCCTCCCCGAGTGGAAAAGGCACTAGCCCATGTCCATATCATGTGGAGGATAAGACACCCCCCCATCTTCATCTTTGAATCAGACTCCAGCTGTGCAAATACACAGAGAACATGCGGCCATCCTGCAAACCACAGGGACTGAAAGCACATCTCCCTCTAAGGCCCTCGCAGCACAGGCACCTTGACGACATCACAGCACCATCACAGCAAATCATTTCCTCTTAAAATACTCACTTCCATCTTTACTGTACATTTATAATAACAATAACCCTTTATTTGCCATTTGTACAAGTACATTGGAATGCTTCTCCTCGCTGACCCCATCTTTCCCTCCGTGGCTTGGGGGGTTTGGGGTCATAGCACAGGGTCAGCCAACATGTGGGGACCTGGAGGTGGGGGCTAATGGCCTAGCTCAAGGCCCCACAGGCATGTGGCTGTTCTGCTGAGGTGGGGTCTTGAACCAGACACTAAGCCCACTGAGCCAGTCACACACAAGTGACACAAGTGAGGAAAACTTGTGGTCAGGGGAAAGTTCAGCCAGTAACCTTAGAGCAGATTAGGGTTGAGGGTCTGAGTAGAAGGTTAAGTGCCTTGATCAAGGCCCTAACAGTGACGTGCTACATACCACACACTCAGCTAGGGTCCCCCTACCCACCCCCACCAAGGGTCACCATCATACCAGCTTAGAGAAGCTGTTTTTCTGCAATATTCTCATAAAGGAAGCCTAGAACCAATGGAATTTCCGGCAGATTTCATGAGACAAATTAAAATATTAAATATTAAAATAAAATCTTAAAATATTATGTGCACTGCAGGGACCAATCGGCTACTGCTGTCATAGCGATGAGACAAATGACCATTTTAAAATCTCTTAATGAGATATAGTCCAAACAGGCAATTTAAACATGCACGAGAACCCTGACTGCACGGAAGCCCTTACGTTTCCGTGAAGGAATTTCTATTAATATTCTTGCAAATTAATGATCAGTCTCTCACAGCCTTGATTTAAAAATCTGAATTAAAACAGTTGAGAGATTAAGTAGATTTTTGGGACCTGGGTTGGCAAATACTTTTTAAAGTAGGAAAAGGGACACGCTTTTAGACAGCCTGACATCTCACTGCTGCACGGGCATCCTGCTACAGCACATGGCACGCGGACTGAGATGGAGAGGTCATGTGACCGTGTGACACGCCGCACTGCAATCGACCGAAGACCGCTACAGTATTATTTTCAAACCTTTCAGCCGACATTATCCACGGTCACAGTTTTTTTTACTTCATAAATTCATTCAACAGGCATCCATTTTGCAAAAAAAAGGAAACTGTATTTTTAAATAGCATTTCATTAAGGATTCCTTTAATGCAAATCTGTTTCATTGATTAATCTGAATGCATTTATGCAACTACTACGTTAATGTCCACATGCGTCATCATCATTCTTGAGCGTGTTTATTGAGTATTAAAAGGCTATCGGACTCCGCGGCCGGGGTGGCTGCTAACTCATACCCACTTGTCTGCTTGCTTTTTAAAAACACAGATATAACCTTGTGTTTAATGATGCTCCAAAAGTTGTCGCCGGTTCCACGGATGTAATGCCAACAAACACGAGCGTCGGTCCGTCCAGAACCATATATCTATAATCTATGTCTGCATGACTTGCAAATCAGATCCAGTAGCTTATTTAGACGTTTCACTACGACTCTACTTGGCCGCAGATAAGAATATTTGAACGCCTGCCTAGGAGATTTTTGGATGGCTGTGGACGTGCAAAAAGACGCAGGACCCAGCAGGTCTACTGGACGTACAGGAAACGTCATTAAAAAAAGTCAAAACTTTCATTCTGGCTCCCCGGGGACGTCTTTTCGACGTCCGACAAGCCGTTTTATTTATTCTACTTACATCTGAAGTCTCCAGTTTAATTAAATGTTCATACCTGCGCACGAGAAGAGATGATGATGATGATGATGGCCAGGCTGAGCTCCCAGGTAAGCAGAGCGACCTTCATCACCACCGCGCTTCTCGGATTGCGACGTCCGGGGCGCATTTCACTTCTGTCTGGGAAAGAAGAAAGTATCTCTGGATCGACAGCAAATAATCAAGTCTTAAAATGTATAGCGCTAAAGAACTTTTCTCAAATCAGAATTGAGAAACAACGTGCAGAAACGCCAAAAGTTTCAAATTAATATAAAACAGGCAATTTTATACAAAATTTGAACTGTTAAGTGACTATCTAAAGCTGAGATAAATTTCCCCCGCAATAAAATAAGCTTTGCCTGGTATAGCGTTTGGTCGCTCACCTCACATTAAAGTTTCCCTAACGTTTGTACTGGCATGTATTTCTGCCGCCGACTTTGCACTTACTTATTCAGACCAAGAGATCGTTAGATCATTAACTATGAAAATAAAACTATAGACACCCTTACCAGACATTGCAACCCAACTGGGAGGTTTTAACCTTTAACCATTTAACCTAGGGATCGTCGACCTGTTCGTGTCCCTGGCAAGACATGGTCTTTGTAAAATGTTTTGATTAATAAAAAACTTCGGCCTATGTATATCATGTATTAAAGTACCATTTCCGTTGAAACAATAATAATAATGCCATTTTGATCGATTTGTCCGTCATAATTCGCCATAGTGATTATCCCCCTTTTAATCCGTTGCTTTAATTTCACTTAATAAAATTAAAGATTAACAGAATTAGCCTGAGGGCTTCTGGCTAAATATGAGTATTTTTTAACCTCACGCACACCACTTTTTAAATCATTAAACCAAAGGGAAACAGTTCTTACATCATCTGCGGAGAAATTAGATCAAATTAAAGAAATCAAACTGTCCACTTACCCTTATGGTAACCGCGAGTGTCTGCGATGATGTGAGCGCTGGGCTAGAGAACAAGTAAAAGTTGCAGGTTTGCTAAATGCGTCCGACTGCTCATCGTAAATTTCCAGTATCACCACCAGTAAATAGCACTACCTGGTCATCTTCACAGAACTCACAGGCATTATAAAATCAGGGCTGCAACTAAAATACTCCGTAAGAATAAACAGAAAATAAAAACATCCTTCAGCGTAATATGGTAATTAGAACTAGTAAGCTGCAGAACTAGTATTACTAGGCTAGTTAATTATCACCAACACGACATACAATTCACACTTACTGTATGTGATAAGATACAAGTGACTGAAAGGGAGCCACATTATAAGACACCTGGTATTTTACATGCTTTACCCGCTTCAAGAGACCTTATAACCCCCTAACATTCATGTGAAGAATCCGTAAATGATTTGATTAAAGCTGCCTTATATTTAGATAAATCCAGAGACGGGTTAGAAATTGGTTTCTGTACTGTAAAAGCGAAGATTAACTTCGGTAGACCGTAGCTGCCTGAAAGCGCTTCTCACGTAGTGCGACGCAGCCGTTCGCTGCCCGCATATGAAGTTTCGCGTCAGTCTCAGCGATCAAAACCACCAGAAGCTATTAAAAGACGAAGCGAGCCTCCCTAAAACATACCGCCTGGGAAAAGCAAAACGTGTTCATATTTAAACATTATATTTCGTATACTTTACATTTACGTTATAAAGTAACACTCCATAGATCGTCGTGGACATACACCTGTTTTCCAAACGCAATTGGAATAAGAGCCGGGAGGAGTGAGATTAGATTAGATTTGCGCAGTGAATTTAAATTCCAATGCTAAAATCGTTCTACTGAGGTCCTGTAATATAACCGGCTAGCAGGGGAAAAAGTATACAGTTCCTTACATTGAATTAGCGTACCAAGTTATGGATATAAGATATATATTGCTCTTAAAATAATAAACAGTAAATTTAGCTGTCAACTGAGTAAAACCCTCGGCGCGATTTGGTGCGCTTAAGATGCATCATATTTATCTGTATTATAGCGAGTTTAACATGTTAAAAATATCATTCTTACCTCTGGTTGAATGTAGACTAATATTTCAGGAAGATATCTACGTCATCTCTTTATTACTCGGGTACAAAACTATATTATCCCAGAGCACTAACACGCATAAATGATGTACCAATAAATGCAAGCGGTCACGGCCGGGAGCTGAATCTTGGTGTTGCTCCTCAATGCGCATTCCCCGCCATATGTCTCATCCCGACAGGGCTGTTAGACTCGAGGCGGAATTAAAACTAATGAAGTGATAGAGGACGCCGGTCATGCGCCGCGCAGCTCCGCCAGGCGGCTGCAGCGCCTCACTGAGGGAATCGGAGAGCTGCGACGGGGGGAGACATTCTCAAAAATTTAGGGAATATGTCACGACGTATTGTTACTGATTTGTCGCCATCATTATGAAGTGAGAAGTACAACTTTGAGGATGCAAGGTGTCTCAGTCTGTGTGTGTGGAGTTTAAATGATCTCCCCGTATCCCGCAGGTGTCCCTCTACTCCGGTATCCTATCACAGTCCAAAGTCGTACATTTAGGGTAACTGGTGTCTTTAAAATGCCAGAAGTTTATAATTGTGTTTGAATTTGCGCATCTGCAGTAGACTGGCACCCAGTGTTGCCTGTCTAAAATAAAATGGTTGCGTTTTATTTCAAGTAACTGAGAAAGCTTAAAATCTACAGCCCAGACGGTTTGAAATGGCCACGCAAAAGCCACCCATCCATCGACCCATCTTCCTGGAACGTTTATCCGATAAACAGAAGTACCGGTCGTCACAGGTGGGGGTGAAGACGAGGACTGTCAAATGGGGAACCCCTGTCGTTGTTCCTTTTTATTTGATTGCAGTCAGCAGTATTTATACCAGAAGTCACATTATTATGTATCGGTTGTATTTAATCATGGACACAACTTTTTAATGACGCCCTGGGGCGGCTCTTGACATTCGGAATTAAAAGAGCCAAACGGCCTGGTTTAGTGTATGCAGCATAGAGCCTATATGGTGACAGGGTCCTTTTACAGTAAGATTTCCTTACAATATCCTCCTATTTTACAGGTGATCGAGGACTTAAAATCACTTTTGTTTACATTATTAATTTACTTACCGGATGTTTGTTTCCCAAAGTAACTCTCAGGGTCAGGGAGTCCATGGAGCAGTTCGGGGTTAAGATCCTTGCTCTGGGGCCCCCAATGGTGAAACCACTCTGCTCACCCTATTTGAACCAACAACCTTCTTATCACTGTAACAGTGTTTTAACACATAGAGCAACACGCAACCTTTTTTCTGCATTTCCGTTTTCATTAAAACAGCCCAAATAATAAATTTGTAATAAATTTTAAGCACAGAATTTCACTTTGATTCCGTTAATACCACACACACTGCTTCTATAGTGGCAAATGTTGACTCATAAAAAGTCCAATTAAACAGAGAGGTTTCCACATTAGAGCAGTTTGCTATAAGCCACAAATGGAGATATTGCGCCCTCTACTGCTCGTCAAGCGGCATAACACTCCGCTCACGCGGCATTCACAAGATTTCGGTCTTTTTATACGGCTGTCACTTCAAATAAGGATCGTCAGGGAGAATTATTCAATGGGGTGGGGGCTTTAAATGGGTGTCTAATTTTAATAAAAATGGAAGAGGACACACTACACTTAATTGGGGGGGGGGATGCTAAAGAACAGCCATGGCTCCGTGTGTGAGGTTTGCATGATCTCCCCATGTCATCATAGGGTTTCTTCCTGGTATTCTAGTTCCCCCCCATCGTTCAAAAAACATGCTGATATTAATTAGAGTGACGACATTGTCTATAGGAGTATGTGTATGTGGGCGCGCCCTGTGATGGGTTGGCGCTCCATCCTGGGTTGTTCCCTGTCTTGCTCCCATAGCTTCTGGGACAGGCTGTGGACCCCCTGCAATGCTGAACAGGACAATCAGGTATAGAAAATGGACAGATGGATGTTCGCATGTACATGTTCAATGGCTGTCACTCGATTACAGTCACCACGTGTACATGGAAACAGTGCAATTATTAATACATATGTATAGAAATAAACTGGTACAGTTCTGTTCCCCAAAATACAAACAACATTAACGTAGCCCCAAGAGTCCATTTCTGACCCTTAAACTAAAACGGCCCATTTACCTACAATTAGGGTACAGTTGGCAGAGCCTTGAGGGTACAGCCTGAGTGACAAGTAATTATACCCTCAAAGGTACAAATTAGTACTTCTTTCTGACAATGTCATTGTACATTGTACATCCATTGTTTAAGACATTTTACTGGGCATGTCTGTCTCATTTAGCTTTATAGTTAGTATTCCATTTATTGTACACTTTGCACAGTAAGAATAAATGCGATAGAAATGCTTAGCAATGTGTTCTCCACACAAGAAACTATGGTGCATAATGCACACTGCTTGTCTATATATATATATTTATTAATAATGACCTTACATACCGTGTGTTCACTCCTATCCGTTGTGTATTTTATGTCCTGTATGTATAGTATTCTCTGTCTGTAATTGTTAATATTCTATTTGTTACAGCCCTAACAGTAATAAGCTGTACCAACAAATTATTTCCTTGGTCATGTGTAAATAAATATTCTGATTCTGATTATACTGTCCTCATTCTAAATGCAAAGGGCAAAATAAATGATATCTACAAAACTAAACACACACCTACCTTACTGAGGGCTTGGAGCATCTTTGCATGGCTCAGTGTGCCCTCTAGGGGGTGCTGTGTCTGTGCTTTGAATGCCTGGTGGCTAATGGTGTGCAGCTGTACTGGTGGGCGTGGGGCTTCCCTGGCCCCGGCAGCATTGCCCTGGTGTGATTGGCGGGGATTTGGCCATGCTGAATCTTGATTGGATCCTGCTGACTACGATGCCTCAGGCTCAGCCAGCTTGATCTCATGTTAGCCGGCACCTTCGTGCCCTACCAGCAGACTGGACAGAACCAGGACTGCAGCTCTGGTACCTTTCTTTCTTTTTACTGCTGTGAGCCGGTCTGTGCGTGTTTGAGCGACGGAGTAGCCTTCACTCTTTCCTCTTACCATCATCTGCAGCTGGACAGCTGGACAGCAACCCAGCCCAACGTGACCCAGACAGGTTTGGTCTATGGGCCTTTCCATGACACTCAGGTCTCACCTGACCTGAACAAACATTATATGCCTGTAGGTCATGTCAGGACTGGGTTGCACGGCCCAATCAAGAATTTTAAGTGTCACCAAGCAACTAGAGGAGGTGGGACCAGCCAATCAGATGTCTTGGTCCCGCCTCCCCTCATTGTTTAGACCCACCTCCTCTACAGTCTGATTGGTTATCTCTTTGAGCCAATCATTTTTCATTTCATTTGTAACTAAAGGAGCAAATAAAATTGTTGGTACCACACATCCACAGCAAGTTGTGTTTGTGTATGATGGTAACTATAAGTGATGAATCTAGCGCCGATTTGAATCATTTCATTGCACGAACAAGGGTTTCTGCGGTGTACTTCAATTTAATAAAATAACGTCTCCATAGATTTAATGAAGAACCCTCCAAAACACCGTTTTGAAGTTAAATACCCGATGTAACACAAAAATACTTTTTTCAGGACGTTGTTACTACATTTTTGTATTGCGGTGTACTAGTTTATGGGCACTACTGTAAGCAAATGTCCAGGAAACTTAAACACTTTCTTTGGCGTTTATCGCAGTAGCTACTCCATTGTAAATGGAATTCGAGCTTCAACATCGCATTCCTCACCTAAAGCCCGAAACGGCATCCAGTGTTGGGCTTATCAGCTGCGCGTCCCCGTCGCACCTCTTTAAATATACCGGCGCCGCGCATGCCGCACCCCTTTAAATACACCGGCACCGCGCACGCCGTGCTCGAGACCTTGTGACGGTGTGATGTCATCGCTCACCCTAATTTTACTCCGTCTCGCTCCGAACAGCTGCTGGCGGCGGAGGGGCTCCACGTTGGAGCCTGGTGGCAAGTAATACTCCGGTGAACCAGGACTGAACTTCAGTATGCATGGAAGTAGCGCCGATTTACTATAGCTTTCATGTTTTGTAAGTTTTCTTGTCGTTTGGCTTCACAGCTGTGAATTTGGGTGTATAACTTACTGATATAAGCCTTTCTGGATTTTATTACTGCTGTAGCAAGGTTGATGGCGTAGTTTACAAAGTGGTGGAATCGCCGGTAGACCAGTTTTTATCAGACACCATTGAACTGTAATAAAAGCGATATAAGCGTAGGACGAGCAGGTGCACTGGGCTCCGATGGCTTCTGCAACTTCTACGCCGTCCACTTCTACCGGCCGCGCATCCCGCACGACTAGGCGGAGCACGGCGGGGGTGTCCCCGTCCGGTACCGGGACCGGCTCCAGTCCCACACGGATCACCCGCATTCAGGAGAAGGAGGAGCTCCGGCAGCTGAACGATCGCCTGGCCGCTTATATAGAGCGGGTCCGGCAGCTGGAGAACGAGAAGTCCTCCATGCAAATTCTGTTGGAGGAGAAAGAGGAGTCCAGCGCCCGGGAGGTAGGCAGTATGCGGCTGCTGTACGAGACCGAGCTCGCCGATGCCAGGAAGATCCTGGATACCACTGCCAACGAGAGGGCCCGGCTTCAGATCGAGCTGAGCCAGCTCTCCGAGGACCATGCGCGATTGCAGGCGAGGTACCGGTCCCGGGTCCCCCCCCCGTCTGTCCGTGCATCTTCCGAACCGGGGATTTTTATCGATCATGAATCAAAGGCCCAGCAATTATGTTTGCAGGCCTGTTAGTTTCACATCTCCTTAAAATGTATACCTGTATTTAATGTTTAGTGACTTCCACATGATTTTTGTGCGTTTTGCACGTTAACTGTTGCGATTATCATACAGGACACTTTTCATTAATCTGTCTGGTGCCTCGGTGTGATTTGGTATAGCTGGTCTTGATAACATCAAACTGATCACAATGAAGATGCTTGAGTAGCTTTCTCTGATGATGGTGACGTCTGCGTGGATCCTCTCTTGTCAGGAATAACAAGAAGGAGTCGGAACTGACTACCGCCGTCAGCAGGTGGAGAAACCTGGAAGCCGCTCTCAACTCCAAGGAGGCAGAGTTCGCAAACTTACTGGCTGGAAACCGGAGCTTAGAAAATGAGATCTCTGAGCTGAAGGCGCAGGTTTCCACTGTAGGTCTTATTTTTGGTGTATCATAGCTCCATATGCTATGTATGGGTGTTGTGCCTTTTCCCCTGGGATGTCTGACTTTCCCCACAGTTCAGACATGTTTAAACGTTAAATAGCCCATAGTGTGTGAGCTATCTGACGGGCCATCTGTCCATGAACCTTCACTGGAGATGCAGTTAGGGCAAAGGATTGCTAGATGGATGATGCATTATATTTTAAGAGTTGGTGTTTGTTGCCCATACCCGTAAAATACCTTTCCCATGCCGGCAAACCGACGTTTCACCCACCAGCTGGAATCAGCCTTGCAAGACACAAAGACTCAGCTCCACGCAGAGATGCTGCGGAGGGTGGATCTGGAGAACCAGGTTCAGACGTTGCGGGAGCAGATGGATTTCCAAAGGCACCTCAGTGAGGAGGTATGGGGAGGATTCCTCTTCCTACCCCGGTTGATGGTGATGTGTTAGAAGTTTGGTCAACTCGTGTCTGTGAAGTCAGTCACGCGTTTAACTCCATCGTATGGAAATCCAGCCATAAAGATTCAATTCAAATTTGTTTATATAAGGCATTTTCTCAATATTACATTGTCTAAAAGCACTTTACATTATCCCTGCCCAAAACCAGCAGTGAGCAAGTCAGAGGCAACATTAGCAAGGAAAAACTTACTAGTAGGAAGACCTACTAACTAGCCAGACCCAAAGGGGAAGCCCATCCTCCAGGGGGCAGCAGAGGAAGCCCAAAATAGTCCCAGTATATAAAGTAAAATATTATAGCCCAGGTATAAATGTGAAGGTCCAGCTGATGTCGTGACAGGCAGGATGGGGGGGGGGTGGTCCAGCACCAAGCAGTTGAGGAGGGCAGGTGTGTGGTCAGGATCTGTGAATTTTCGAGCCGCTCTTCTAACTGCCCGCAGGAGATCAGAGAGATGAGGAGCCGCCACGAGACGAGGCTGGTTGAGGTCGACTCTGGGAGAGAGAAGGAATTTGAGAGCAAGCTGGCGGAGGCGATGCAGCAGCTGCGAAGGGAACACGAGGTGCAGATCCACCAGTATAAAGAGGAGCTGGAGAAGACCTTCAGTGCTAAGGTAGCCCATTACTCACTGGGCATGACGCATTATAGGGCCATACTGGGCCGTAACTCAATGCACTGTTAGCAAGAGATCTGAGATTCACGAGAGAATATCTGTGTAGGAGCAGAATGCAAACTTGAGGAAAAAAAAATTACAAAGAGGATGCAGTAGTGGATTTTCCCCTGTAATGACCCGCGGCATGTTGCCTTTTAAGAGCACGTGTCTGCAAAGGTTATGGCTGCAGTCCAAATTGCTGGAATACCAACTTCTGTGTTCCTCTGAAGCGGCCGGGTGAGGCAAACGGGCTGCAGTGGGGCCTGGATCAGATACCTGCACCGAGGAGGGAGGAGAGGGCCAGGGTAGAAGGGGAACGTAGCACCTGTTACTGACTGGTTTTATATGGCAGCTCCTGTGCCAGATGCAAGTTATAGCCGTTTATATTAGCGCTCGGCTGATTCCAGTTTGTTGTTCTGCAATGACTAACAAACCTGTAAATTAATGCGTGATTGTCGCATCCGCTCAGCTGGAGAATGCACAACAATCGGCGGTGAAAAGCAGCGACCTGGTCAGCTCCACGATGGAGGAGCTTGCCGGCACCAAGCTAAGGCTCGACAGTCTGTCGTCGCAGCTCACCCAGTCTCAGAAGCAGGTGCTTTTCTAATAAAACCGTCTGCCGCACATTGTTGTAGTACCACCAGAAAGATACAAGATGTATCACACAATTGTCTTTTATGCTCATTTTCTTTGTTACTAGAATAGATTTGCATGCTCCAATATTCCAAATAACATTTTCTCTCATACTGCACATATCTTTTAACCCTCTGTCTGAAACAACCTGTTAGTGTTAAGCCCCACCCCTGATGAGCCCGGTGTGCTCTCATTGGTCAGCTTGCCCTAGACATTCTGCCCCTCTTGCAGTCTGCAGATAGTCTTACAGGTAGGTGACCAATAAGGATTGTGCTATGAAGTGACCTCACCATGTCATGGAAGTAAGGGGTGGGATTCCAACAAAGCATTTCAGACAGATTAGAGAAGTGGTTTCTGTGGTGAGTCACTCCCTTTGCCATGTATGTTGGGCCTTAAGACTTTGCCGACCATTCACATGCACGTAAAGCTATATTACGCATTAAAGGAAAGGGGAAAACCGGAAAAATGTCCAGAGTATTCCTCTGTTATCTGGCTTTGAAGTATGAGTGGCTACAGGTTTTCCATAATAAATGTGAAGGATGGTTTTGCAAAACGTGTGTGTGTGTGCACCCGCCACAGAACTCTGCCCTGGAGACCCGCTTGCGTGATCTGGAGGAGCTGCTGGACCGGGAACGACGGGCCAGCCAGAGGCGACTTACCGAAAAGGAGCAGGAGATGGCGGAGGTACGGCAGAAGATGCAGGCCCAGCTGGAGGAGTATGAGAACCTGCTGGATGTGAAGCTGGCATTGGACATGGAGATCAATGCCTACAGGAAGATGCTGGAAGGGGAGGAGCAGAGGTGATGTCACTTCCTGTCATACGAACCATTTCTTGCTGGGTCCTCAGTTGCTGCCCACCATGATACTGCAAGTGCTTGCAGGACAAACTGGTTCCTCTATGCTGTTCCCTCTGTCCCCCAGGCTGAACTTGTCTCCCAGCCCCTCGCAGCATGGGGCCGTATCACGTACACACCTGCAGGCCACCCGCAGGCTCCGGGGCAAAAAGCGGAAATTGGGAAGCCGGTCCACCGGCGGTGCCAGCTACAGGATCACGCAGCACGCCTCGGCCCGCGGCAGCGTCTCCATCGACGAGATCGACCCGGAGAGCAACTACGTGAAGCTACGCAACAATTCTGAAACTGTAGGACCTTTTTTTTTGATGAGGGATTCTTCACTTTTGAAAAGATTTTGGGGAGGGGATTTAAGTCTGACGTTCCTCTTTTAGGACCAGCCTTTAGGGGGGTGGGTCCTCCGGAAAAGTCACGCAGCTGCCCCCGACATCGCCTTTCAGATCCCGCCGTCGTACATCCTGGGTGGAGGATGTACTGTCACGGTGGGTGTAGGCCAGGATTTTGGAGCATCCTGCCTGACAGAGGATGCAATTTGTGTATTTGTTGCTTTACAGTAGTGTGTCCCGGTCCATGTTTTTGCTCCCTCCCAGCTCCCGGTAAAATGTGGACTGCCTGGCAGAGGGCTGGCAGGGAGCAAAAACATGGACCGTCTATGGGTCCCTGAGGACCGGGTTGGGAAACACTGCATTTCAGAAACGGTGGCATCGCATGTCTTGTCTCCAGATCTGGGGGGGTGGTGCTGGTGTGGACTCTAATCCTCCCACTGACCTGGTGTGGAAAACCCAGCGGAACTGGGGGCCGATGGACGATGTGCGGATCGTCCTGGTAAACCCCCGCAGCGAGGTAGGTGTGCCCCCCTGCCCCCCGTGTCCCCCGGACCACCCAAGGATGGGGGCAGCTGCTGAATGCAAGGCTGTTTCCAGCAGGAGGTGGCAGAGAGGAGGCTAACTCGTGTCCCAGGAGGTGGCGATGGCGACTCGGAGGCGGAGCTCAAGGATGAGGAGGAGATATCAGGAAGCGAGACACATCTACGGCGACAGGTAAACCACCATCACCACAACCACAGATGCTTTTGAAATGATTCTGGAGGACACCGTCCGGGTTGATGTGCCTGTAGTGCGCAGTCTGACCTTGGTGTGAAGAAGGTTCCGGAAAGCCTTTATATTAACACTCTCTCTCGTTCTCTGGTCTGTCCGTCTGGTGCGGTTTTGGGGTTTAAGCCCAAAAGAAGAAAAAAGAAATGTTGTTTGGTGTCGTGAGCCACGCCCCCCCTCTGTGCGGGCCCCGTGCTGGAGGTGAGGCGTGTGACACAGCAATGGCCCCCTAGCTGCACCCCCCCATCCCTCTGCTTGCCATGGCATCAAAGGCCTAGTGCTGTCCCACAACCTACAGAACTCGCCTGTCTGCCCCCTGCCCCTGGCTGCTTAAGTGTCCCCCCAGCTTTGAGGCCTGAGTGTCGTCCTTGCTATGCCAGTGGTTCCTCTATCTGTCCTGAGGGCTGGAGAATAAAGCCCCCCCTCCTTTTTTTTTCCAACAGGGCCGGATGGGACCGGATGAAGCCAGCTGTGCAGTAATGTAGCACCTCTGGGTCGACCTAGAAACCCAAAATCTGTGCGGCAGATGGTTTTGAGACAGCCTCTTCTCCCTCTGAATCCATCCTGTGCTGTGACAACACAACAGTATTCTGGGTATTTTTGATGAAATCTATAGCAAAATGTAACGTCCTTGTATTGGTCATTGATTTGCCACACCTGAACAAGCAGGCAGGTCTGAATCGCAGGTGATGTTGCCATGGAATGACAGAGAACGTACTCCTATCATCACCCCCAGCTGAAGTGACATCCAGCGCCCTCCCCCTCAAGAAGCCTTTAAACACTTGTGCTTCTTAAGGGAAACCCCCTATGCCGGATTTGACGTGCATTGGTAGAATTGCTTGTACTAAATTTGGCATTCTCAATGTACTGATTATATACCATTAGAGAAACTTGCTATTCATTATGATATGAAAACGGATGTAAATTGAAGTGCCATACAGGGTGGTCTACAATGAGCCTGAACCAGTTTTAACCCCCCATGCTCATGACCTCACTTAAACGTGGTCATTTTCTGATCCTAGAAATGGCTCATGTTGTCATGCTGCCTCTTTGCCAGCAGAGGGAGCCATCCCACCGGGGCACAGTCAGTAATGTGCTTTCAGCTTCAGTGAGCCTCCCTAAGCCTTGCCGCTCAGGTTTGTCCTGAGCCAGGTTTTGGCACTTTACCATTTGGTTACTGACTCTCCGGCAGCATCTAAAGAGATGTGACTGTGCCTTAATTGGGCTATAAGTATTAATGTTTATTTATTTTCCTTTGTCAACTTTAGGGGGTTCTGTGAGAACCTTTTGAACGCTGTGTCTCTTACATATCCAACTTAACTATTTAAATTAAAGAATATCTTTAAACTGAATTTTTCCAGTTTGTTGTTAGTAATACACTCGTATTTTGCTTTGTGAACAAACCCCAGAATATTTGCAGCTCATCTTGGCCTTTGAGCCAAACATACTTTTAAGGTGAAGGTTGAGACGAGCCGATTCAGTGACATTCTGTCAGCGTTGTCTAGGATTTCTCGCCTGCAAGGTACAGCAAGCAGTTAGTGATGGGAGAAATGAGACCCCAGCAGGCAGTGGGTGGGGCTGCCGCCCACTGTCCAATCACTGCCTGACAGCCTAGCAGGAACTGACCAATAAAATCTGCAGCACTGTGATTTCCAGGGCATAATCCCACCCCCTGAACCCACTTCCTCCTATCACAGCCTTCTAGTGGACGGAGGAGCGTTTCATGAAAAAAGTTAGCCTTTCTGCCCTTCCCACTGTACACTGTTGGCAATGCCTAAATGCTGCTTTGGGAATAATTTGCATTTACTTAGTTAAAAGCTATATTTGACAAACCGTACAAGGATTGTAATGAATAATATGAATAGTCGTAGCAGTTTCTTTACTGAAATGACAATCGCTTCTGTTTATCCAGTGTCACGTAGTGACATGTACAGAACACTATTTTGTATCACTTTAATAAAGGTTTTTAGTTAAACTGATTAGACTCCAGATTGTTCATTCCTATTGACAGAACATTGCAGATTGGATGAGGGATTTTCTGCCTGCTCCTGAACCGAGCAGCCCGATATGCCCGGAGGAATTCTGGGTCTTGGTCGACGTAGCGTTGTCCAGAAGTTAATCTGGCAGGTGCCTTGCATTCCACCCTCAATTTTCGAAAATCAGTTTTAATCCCTGTTACATTTTTCAAAGAGCCATTGAAAATAAAAATGAAGTTGAACTATATAAATTTTAAATATTCCAAGGTCCATCCTTAAAGCGGCCGTGTTAAATCTTCGGGCTACACCGCGGTCTCCTTGCTGGGGTCCTTGCTGGGGGGGCGCGGCAGTGGTTCCAGGCGGCCACGGGGGAGGCCCTCAGGCTGAGGGATCTGCAGTCGCACTCTCTGATTCGTCTGCCTCCACATCTCAAACAGGTGGACGTGGTATCGCAGGGAAACCTGTCGAAATTGGCACGTTTAAAGGCTGTGCACCCTCTCGTTAGGATGTCATTAGCTAGAGTGACCGGGTAATCCATGTCAGGGAGGACGCTTTGAGCCAGGGCGAGGTTTGTAAACTACCATTTCGATGAAAAGGGCCTGGATTTCACTTACGAGTTCTTGCTGTTTGCTGATTGGCCAGTCTCCTATAATCATGCATGTGTCATTAATGTTAATGTGAAACAGCAGGATGAGTCTTTCAATCAAGGAAACACAGCAGTCAAAGTACAAGAAGAACTGAACTATTTAGCCAAACAGAGGAGCCTTTCAGTTGTAAAATAGTTTGTAAAACTTGAAGTAACTTAATGAATCCCCCTGACATGGGTTATTCGGTCACTAGTAGTGAACAAAATGAAGCTTCGTGAACTATTTTTTGACCCCACTAGATGGTGCTCTTGGTTTGCTTTCGGGGCATGTTTTGTGCCCTTTTTTTGAACAGAGAGCACCACCTAGTGGGGTAAAAAAATACAGCCAGTGGTTCATGAAGCATCATTTTGTCCTTCACTATTGGCCACCCTGCATAAGCAGAAAATGGGAATGGTGGCTGGTGCAGAGAGATGTGGACACTGGCTAATATATGGGTTACATGTGCTTTTAAGGTCGCAATGTTATCATTCCGATCAACTTGGTGATAGTTGAAGTAAGGTTCCTCTGGTTACCAGTGAACTGAACTACAGTAAAAGTCAGTAGCTTCAAAAAAAGCACTTATATCCTTAATGCTCTGTTTCTTCCCAGTTTTAGTACCATTGTCGCAAATATATTCATCATTCCCATATTTGGTTGTAACAGAAGTAATGACCCGCCCACTTGCAAGTGATTCGCTGCCAAAAATATCACATTTAAGCTAAATTTCTCTCTTGGGAGAGTGTCTTTTTGTGCCGAGTTGCATAAGAGCACTGCGTCCCACTGCTTTCCGGAGAGAACCGTGCTCATCGGCAGACGGATGCCGCTTACAGTCGTCCAGAAGAGGTAGATGGCGAGCAGGGCGACGGTGAGGACCAGCAGTCCCGCAGCCTCCATGCTGTTGCTGTGGTAAAGATCCACGGCTCCGCGTACGCAGAGCCACCCCGACAGCGAGGCCAGCGGCGTGATGAACGTGAAGCAGAGGGCGTCCCCACACAGCGTTCGCCTCTGGTAGC
>JAODJX010000007.1:6849999-6892961 GCA_026776945.1 Isichthys henryi
CGGGGCGGGTGGTTAACAAGTGACATAAGCAGGCAGATTTAGTAGTTAATTAGAACGGCTATATCTGTTCACTCCTTGCCGAAGTGGATAGTTCAGTTCCAGAAAGTAAAAATCCAGACCAACCAGCTGACTACTCTGTGACTCGTCATACTCAACTGGTTGGCTGAAACAAAACCTTGGTCTGGATTTTTACTTTTTGGACCTGAACTATCCACCTCTTACTTTTTGTAAAAAATATATCCAGTACTGTCCCCTAAAAATTAAAGTTATATACATCTGCTTTTACTTGTTACCAGGATTCTATGCTATGTATGTATTACCCACAGTCCTCTGCTCGTGTTGGGCCTGGAATGTCATCGCCTGATTACTTGGTCCCATGCAGCCCCCCAGCCCAGTGTGTACATGAGATAATGTCCATTAATATACGAGAAGCTTCCTCACCGGCTGCCGCCAGCATCTAATCTCATTTTCACGTTGAGTGGTTTCAAAGTTTAAAGCGGCAAGCAGGACGGTGGGAGCCTGGTGCCCCCGTACCTCAGTGAGTGGCCTGGGCTGGCGCTCTAGGGCAAACTGGAAGCGGCACAGCTCGCAGCGGCCGGTGCTGGACGCCGTCAGCCAGCGTTCCATGCAGCTGCGGTGGACCGACGCCAGCGAGCCAGAGCACTCGCACGGGGACAGCAGCTGTTCCGGCCCCCCGCCCTCGTGACAGATCCGGCAGAAGAGTTCCTCACTGCGGCGATGTCCATGCAAACGACACCATCAGGAGCTACTCAGGAGCAACGTGACCACTTCAACATCTTACACTGCAGAACAGGATGCTGGCGTTTGGCATTAAAAACGGGCCCATGTGCGGGGGCCCTTAAATCAGTTCTGTTCCAACAGAATTTATTGAGCTTCAGCCTCAAAACAGAGTTTGAAAACTGCACGGGTCAGAAACCCCCCCCCAGAGGTAGAATTAGGAGCACGTGCCGAATTTGACCAAGGTCAACAAGGGAGGGACTTGTATTTCACTTTTTTAACCAATCACAGTCTTCATCCTATGACATCGCCACATTAATTAAAACCGGTGATTTCTGTTAAGCTGCAAGGTGCACAGATTTCTAAAGCATGTATTTTATTGTGTGTTATTTATTGTCATGGATAAACACACAAAACATAGGAATATGTGGACCTGCAGAGATTGGACAGAGTGTGGGTGCATCTTTACTTCATCATTATAATAATAATAACAATAATAACACAGTTCAAACTGGCAGTCTCATGATCACAAGCACAGAGGTTTCGCCTGCTGAGACAAACGCTACCCCTGTTCTGATGCCTTGATGGCTGGAAGCCTTGAGTTTGAAAATAATAAAAAAAAAAAATGAACCAGTGTTTGTCAAACTCAGCAAATGCAAGATGTCCAGTATTAGTAGGACCATCCTCCCTTTACAGACCTATTTCGCGGGATCTTTGGGGCAGACCTACCTCCTACCGGAGCTCACTGCCACTGGCGGAGAAGAGTTGTCGATGACGACCTCCGGCTGGCTCTCGCTCCCGCTGCCATGCTCCGGTGTGGCCTTCACCTGCAGCATCACTGGGCTGCCCAGGGCTGAGCTTGTGGCTTCATGAGACACCATGGCGGCCAGGAAAGGGGCCATGAGCCCCCCAACCCCCTCTCCTCACTCAGACCCCACGTGGCACAAGACAAGAGAATGAGACCTGGCATGGAAATAAAACACCGGGTGAAGACCTGGCAGAAGCTTCCCTGAAACATTTCAAAATGAAGACTGCAGGGGGTGTCATGGTTAAGGACATCAGCCAATGAACGAACAAAATTCTGTGTACAAAGTAGGGTGACTCCTGATGAACCCTGATTTGATGCAATCTATAGTGAGTTTCTATGAGACCATAACACCTATATATTTATACTTTCCTCTGGATTTTAAGAATCAGTCCCTCACATGCTTTTAATTTAACTACCTTTAATTGGCAGACAACGGGTCTATGTTTAGGAGATCTAAATGAAGGGTCATCAAAGACCACCCAGGAATAATCAGACGTAATCATAAACCATTCTCCTGCAGGACGTCAAAGCAAATGTCTGTTATGCATTACTCTTCTATCTGCTTCTAATTGTACTTCCTCCTGATCAGTGGTGGGTAGTCTAGGTCCAGAGACTGTAAGTCCAGACCAAGATTTTGTTTCAACCAACCAGTTCAGTACTCTGTTGCTGTGACTCTTTATGCTCAACTGGCTGGTTGAAATAAAATCTTGGACTTTTACTCTCTGGACCTGGACTACCCCCTTGTCATGATTCTAATTTTTAATTAAGTTTAAAAACATATTCTGAATTCATGATCCAATTTTACAACCCTGCTCATTCAGAAAAGCTGAGAAATGCATTTTCTTTAACAGCTTGTCCTGTACATGATCAGACATCTCAAACCAAGCGTAGAGGAAGATATTCGGTGATATTATTTCCTTGTGGCACTGACAAAGAGGGCTTATCTCTCCATTGTGTGTGGAGTGTAGTAAGTGACTCACGTCATTCAGGGAAAATCAGCTCACTGATCTGGAGCGTATTACTCTGGTAATCTACACACAGGGGTGGAACTAAGGGGTTGCCAGATATGGCCAATCCACGTAAATATAATAAAAAGGAAATATTTATTATTTCATTCTCTAAGCGAAGCCATCAGACTCAGTGCATCCTGGCCACCCCATTAATATAAATGGCTGTTGATGGTCACCACGCAAAATTTCTGCAGGCATCATTGTCTACACATCACAACATGAAAATTATCATTAGATTTTCTTTCCATTGACCATTTCTCGACAACACTTGCAATCAGATACAACCAATAACTTAACGATTAAGTCTAAATCAATTTGTAGAATTGGCAACAGTGGTAAAACATGGACACTACGGTATGCAATGAGTTAAAGATTTGGTGTCAGATACACATTTAAGCAGACACTAAGTGACCCCCCCCCCCCCAACTCCAAAAATGTCTTGTTTTCAACTGGATACAGGCAGCAGATATCATGACAGCTGTGTATGAATAAATACCTGAATAAAATAACATGCTGGTGGACAGCTGACCTTCAGCTATTTGCAGGCCCTTTTCACTATTTAAATGCACTTTTAAATGCGTTTTAACTCTCCATCTCACCTGTCTGCAGCAGCCAGTAACACTCATTCATAAAAGCATCAAGTCAGAGGAGAATTTTCATCTGCGGAACATCAAAAGCACACCAGAGCCCTTAGCTGATTGATCGTGCACCATACCTGCTGCCAACTATCACAACAAGCGCACAACTTTTTAAAGAAAGGTCTATATTTGAAAAGCTTACCATGCCAGTGAAAACACTCTTCGTGTCCCAGGTGCTCAGAGGATATCGAGTGAGGTATGCAGACAGTGGACCTCTGAAGATGCTAGGTCTTCCTACGCTGCTCATATTAACATTCAGCTCAAGGTCGGCGGTGGGAATAGACGGGGATTAGACTAGGAGAGCAGGCGCAGACTAGACGAATGGAAATCCTTTTCACATCGCTGCAAGCCGCACCAAGGACACCTACTTACTATAGCCCCCTAATCCACTTAGACATCGCTGTTGCCTGCCTTTTAAATCTTTCAGACATAACGGCAACCTGGCTGTGCAGGAAAGAACTATAAATTGATAAATAATTTTTTGGCACAAGAAAGGCGATATAAGTACTTTGCAGTCAGCAAGGGGTACCTCAGGGCTTCTCGTGATGTCAGGTGTTATTTTTAGACACCTGTCTGAGAGGACCCTCATCTCTGAACTAGAACTCGCCTTTTATGTTTTCTACAGTAAAATATGAGCTAACAATTTAGAATGGAGACAGACAGCCATAGTACTAGAAAACGGTTGTTTTGTCAGGAATACACATGGTATACAATGAGTGTTGAGATTTAGATTTTTTAGCAACTCAAGTGCTATAGGCTCACCCAGTGGTTCCTTCGTGGGTAGGGACAATGGGAGATGGGAGACCCCCTGCTTTGGTCTCCACAGGCCAGCTGGGACCCAACCAGTCTGGAAGTTTGAGGGACTCAGTGCCAGCCGAGGTCCGAGCCGAACTGCCGCCCTGAAGGTGCACACAACTAAACTGACTGCCCAGACGTGTGGATTTGGGTACGGATAGCAAGGATATGTTCCTAGCAATGTAGTGGGAGCAGTGTTTGTGTTTGGAGGGGGGGGGGGGGGGATTCAGGGCTGATTTGGTCCCTATCAGTGTTGAAACTTAAACCTGCATTCTTGCAATCGCCTCAGATTTGAAGGGTTTCAATGGCACTTGAGCCGCGATTTTATGAAAGTATCATTATGAACGCTAAGTTTGACGGGGTGAAATTTGGTGGTTTGACCTCATCATGGTTATTTACCACTCATGCACTATAAGGGAGCACAGTGGGTCACTTCTGCTTCATGGATCTCTACACCACAGGTTACACATAGACCATGATTTGTCGTTACGAATCAAATCAGAGATACGACCACTAAGCTTCACAGCTTTTCTCTGTTGCTGCAAAACATTTTTTGCAGATTACAAAAGAGAAATGGACCAGATTTGCTTATATAGGTTATGAAAGCTTATGGGACAGGACTAATAAAAGTAACATCCATTCATATTTATGGTGGGTTTCGTCTTTATGCATTTCCTAAGCTGAGATTAAAGTGCTGTGGGGGACAGCGGGTCTCGGTGCCGCTGAGAGTGTCGCACTCTTTTACCGGCAAAGCCCCGGACAGCGACTCGCTCCTCGCTCTCCTCTCTCCCTCTTTCGTTTTTTTGTATTTCCTCTAATCCTATCAGCTATTCATTCACAAGCTGCTCTGGACAAAGGCGGAGAGGGATTGGACATCATTGTAAATTCCTTCATGAAGAGAAAGAGGGGGTGAATAATTTCTTTGACACGCCTGGGACAGCGGCGGAGACCCAGACGCCGGAGATTATCACAGGACTATAGACAAAGTGTCCAGCTCGTATGAAAGGGGGAGCTGAGGGTTGTCGAGACGGCTGGGGCCGCGGTTTGTGTTGTGTCGCACCCCAAACACCGTCCCCCTGCCCTTCAGTAAGACCTTTATTGTTAGAGGAGGAAAAGACCCCCTTATCGTCTCCCGAGGGAACCGCAAATGCGCACTTAATGTTAAAGTCCACACTCATTCAAAGCAGACACGCCACAACCCCGTCAGACAGAAATACCCCCTTTTTTTCTGGAAGTCTGCAAACCGACAGCAGTCGCTCCCAAGGATAGATATCGTTAGAGATTAATGTCAAAATGCAGTGCACAATATTCATCGACTGGAAAATAATATTAAATGTGTAGAAATATTGTTGAAGTATATCTAAACATGTCTCTGATTCGATAACAATACTGAAATACTAAGCACTTGTTAATATTAAGCATTTTATGCCTTGGTTTCGGATACACGTGGTTTGCAATTATATTTTAAAGAGTCACAAAACTTGTCTTGATAATTTTTTTTTTTTGCTTTAAAATTGTTGATACACCACAGCACACAACAACAAAATGCATTTAACCCATATGTGACATCATAGGGGGCAGCTGTGACTTAGCAGCTGGGGGATGTGCCTTGCTCAGCATACCTCAGTGGTACCTTGCTAGTCAGGGATTCGAACCAGCAACCTTCTGATCATAAGCACAAAGCCCTAAGCATTAGGCCCCCACTGCCCACTGTTTACTATCACTTTGTCAAGACTAATCTTCAGAGAAGATGCTGACAAGGACCAGCTCATCTGGCTTTAGGACTCTTGTGCAGTGCCAGTGGATGAAACATTCAGGCCACGGAGCAAGAAGATGCAGGCAAGTGGGAGAGATGAGACCCGGTAGGAAATGGGGATTCCTATCTTTTTAGTGAAAGCCTGGTGATACAGGACAGTAATCAGAGGTACCTGACATTAACACCTTCTACAGGACAAGGTTTTCCTTTCAGGGGTAGAAGGGCTCAGATAGGGACAAGGTCCAAAAAAGGAAATATGAAATAGAACAAGATTTTTTTAAAAAGTGGAAAAGGAAACATCGAGAGGAATTCTGCCGCTACTGGGCTCAAGAACAAGTTCCAAGTTAAGTTATATACAGTATGTTATCGGGAATGAGGGCGGATGAAGAAAATTATGCACCGGCAATGGCTGTCTTCCTAAGGTGGATCCAACTCCCCCTCCGGTTCGACCATGGAGATCCAGGACTTTATGACCCTAATCAGATAGGAAGGGGAAGGGAAGGGGAAGAGCACATGGCCATTAATAAGAATTATAGTGATCGTGGGGGTCTATTATCATGTGACCACAAGCTGTGTGGCCTTATGGAACCGAAAAGCAGGGAACGTTCTGGAGGCTTCCAATACGCATCAGCGGTCTCCGCCGGGACGGTGGCCTGGCTGCCATCTGACAGCTGTGTGTCCTGGCCAGCCGGCGGCCTTTCAGGAGCAGACAGTATATTTAGCCGCGGTCTAAACGGCTCAGCCTTAAACAGGGAGCAGATTAACATGGAGCTGGGACAGTCTGCCGGTGTCGGGAAAGTGCAGCGGGGGGGGTGTCTCAGGGTCTCGTCTGTGTCTTATCACCTGGAGGTCTCACCCGGCAAGTGGAACTTTTTGAGAGAAACCTAATTCCTGGATAACAGGTTACATTCTCATACTGAATAACCCACATTCCAAGCCCTCTTGAAAAGCACAGTTTTGCTTCACTTACGGACAATCATTGCTGTTTCATGACACCACAACTCATAATTTAGGGTGCAAACATTATCCTTCCGAACTCTAAGATGAAATACATTTACGGAAGCATTACGACGTGGAATAATTCAGTCGTGAGCTAAGAAAAAAATTAAGTGCAACTTGGAGAATTATATTTATTTAAATGTTTATTTTACATTAACTGCCTGCAATTGTTCCTGTACACAAGTTTCTGACATGATGTGAAAAAACAAGTTTTCCTTTAATAGGATTTCCATGTAAAGGAAAGCCATCTTGCTTTTCTGCATGGTGTAATCTGTGAAGAATGTTATCACCTGGTGTTATCAGTCTCCTCTAAAATAGGAGCGCAGCATCCCCATTTCAAACCGGAGCCCCAAAGACAAGCGGGTCTCCCACGTGACGTTGGTCAAGTAGTTTGGGGGGGATGGACACGGGTGCTTATCTCCAGGGCAGAAAGGGGCGGCCTGTGACAGTGATGGTCCCACAGCAGTGTGCTCAGAGCTACGGCACCCTATCGCCTGTGCACAGCGCCGCAGGGGCCAGCCGTGGATCCATTTCCAGTCGTGCCCTTCCGGAGTCATGACGGAGTGGACTCTGCTGAAGAGACTTCTGGATGCTGTGCATCAGCACTCCACCATGATCGGCAGGCTCTGGCTCACCGTCGTGGTGGTCTTCCGGCTGCTGGTGGTGGCCGTGGCCGCAGAGGACGTGTACGCAGACGAGCGGGAGATGTTTGTGTGCAACACGGCACAGCCGGGCTGCCCAAACGTCTGCTACGACGGCTTTGCGCCGATCTCGCAGCCTCGCTTCTGGGTCTTCCAAATCGTCACGGTGTCCACGCCCTCACTGTGCTTCGTCATCTACACCTGGCACAGCCTGTCCAAGCGACCAGGAGGGGAGCGAGCGGAGGCGGCGCAGGAGATGCGCCGCAAGATGTGCGACTCAGACAGCTGCTCGGTCAGGTCGCACAGACACCTGGGTCACAGTCTGGTGGACGTTCTAGACGGCGCAGCTGCAAGGGACAGCCGGCAAAGCCCAGGAGTCCTCTCCAACTACGTGGCAGCACCTCAGGATGGCACGGGTCAGTCCCGAGTCCTGTCCAAATGCTACGTCATCCACGTATGCTTCCGGGCAACTCTGGAGCTGAGCTTCGTCTTTGCCCAGTGGCTCCTGTTTGGGTTTCAGGTTCCTCCCCACTATCTCTGCTCAATGTCACCCTGCTCCCAGCAGGTGGACTGCTATGTCTCACGGCCTACAGAGAAAACCATATTTCTCCTTTTCATGTTCTGTGTCAGCGTGTTCTGCATCGTCTTGAACTTCCTGGAGCTCAACCACCTGGGCTGGAAAAGGCTGAAGCCATCATCTCGCATCCCAGACACCTGGAAAGGGTACGAATCTATAGCCCAGGACAGCCACTCCACAGCATCCCTCACTTACAGGGAGCTCTCCAGCACTGGATCTTTGCCCACACTTGACCTTGCGGGGAAACACCGGCCAGCTTGGACCTTCACTGGAGACTGCTCCCCCCTAAAAGGAGAGACAGATGCCAAGCCTCCAAGCCAAGATGATCACAAAGGAGTAGACTGTCTGAAGAGCAAGGCCAGCAAAGGCAGGAGTGCCAAGCTTCGGGGAACTGAGGTCTGGATTTAAAGACATGCCTCTCCAGCCTACATATGCGGGAGCCCTGTGTGGACGTATTTTAACTGAAGCACAACTTCACAATGTGTAAGTCTTAAGCCAGTGAAAACCTCAGTGCCTCCGCTTTAATGTAAACCTGCGCCAAGTTTACAGACCACCGACTCCAGCGTTTCACTTGTAATTTCATTTGCAGACATGTGGTGAAATTTGTAGGCCCTGAACAACAGAGAAAACCCAACGGAGATACAGGAAAAGCACCAGCAGTGCAGCCAACAAAGTGTCTTTATTTATGTAACATACATATCATTGTAGTCATCAAAAACACCTACAAAAAGTTATTTTAACAAAATGCGGCCACTTTTCAATCAAGTCTGCAGGAAAATGAATACAGTGCGACCAGAGATGGAGCAGGCAGACTGGACAAAACCAGGAGTTTATTGTGTGAAACTGGAGGATCTGATGCCGGCACTTCAAAGTCACCTGTGGCCCCAGTTACCACTTCCCAGTCTCTGTCACTAAACCACCAAAGAACGTCAAAGACAAATGGAATTTAACGCAACATTATTCATCGCGTTTTTTCCCCTCTCTCTGTCTGTAACATCAGAGGTTTAAAAGTGTGTTCCAGCCCACAGAATGAACAGAGAGGTGCTCTGCGCTCCTGGGCTTTCTGGACCATGTCTCGAAAAACATTTACCTGGGTTTGGTATAAAGTCAGCACTGTGTTTACTAATTCACTGGTAGCACCTTACCAGTAAACAGTATTGAAATACCTGCATGAAGTTCCCTGTAATTAAAATGTCATTAAAACTTATTTGGTTTCTTGTTTAATTGGTCCAGTAATGATAAAAAAACAAAATAAAGATGTAAAAGAAACTGTAGTATCTAATCCTGATGATTCTGGATGTCTGCATGTATCTAGCGGGAATGTTAGACTAAAAAAACAAACTCATTTAATTACAGTGTTTAACGTACACGTGACATTAATGCTATTGAAAAGGCTGTGTTGACATTTGGTGAATTACAGTTTCCCCTCCTGCGAGCTTTTCCAGAAACTTCTCCGCAGAAAATACATTCTATGCTGAATCCTTATGTTCCCCATTTATTTCATATTTTGTTTTCCATTTTTTTCCAGTCAGTCCGACCAGAAAGTCCAGCAAATCTCATGCTGTCAGAGTGAAGGCAAGACGGCGACTGACACCTTATTAACATCTGCTGTCTGTAATTTTATAAAACTGACAGGCATTGACGTTTAAAGGGGGGTCGGGGGGGACAAAACTCTCTCACCAGAAACATAGAATTCAAAGTCTATTACCATCTCCATTTCCTATATTTACCCTATAGATGAGTCATAAATGTCACCAATACACATATGTGTTTCTTATTATGGCAAGACAGGAAAGTGCAATGTTTGATAAGGGAGAACATGCATGGATGGGAGTAGAGAGTGAAGCTTTAGTGCAATACATGGGACATTTAGAAAGCACTTGAATGGAGGGCACCGTAACATCAGAGACCCTGCACAAGGAACTCATAATACTTACTTTGATTTCTCGCAACACAGTAAGTCGTACGATGTAAACAGAGAGGACTCGGTAAGGACATTCATAAAATTTCAGCTGAAATACTCACAGTTTAAGATTGTGTTTAAAAAAAAAACACTTAAGACCACAGCAGGCAGGTAAATCAAATCTACATTTTCAAAGGAAATATACAAAGGCGCCAACAGCATATACCACCCATTATATGTGATATAACAAGCAAATGAGATTAATTGAAGGTACACTGTACACACTTTATACCACAAGCAGTTCCATGTACAAAATAAATATTGAAAAATAGGACATTTAAGAGCCTGTGGAAATGCCAGGCTCCGCCCGGGTGAAGCATCACAGACCAGCTCTGTGTGCTTGAGTCCACGGCCGCACTTTACTGTGGCAAAGGCACGAGGACCTGCACGTAATTGATGGGGAAGAAGCCCGACTCCCCGTTGATCATGCCCTCATACCAGTTCTCGTCTATCTGGTTGGTCAGAATGATGATGTCTCCTTCCTTGAATCCCAGCTCGCCCTCATTCTCTGGTTCGAAGTCGTACAGTGACCGGCAGCACGGCTGGTCCATGTGAACTTCTGACTCTGGGGGGGGGGGGGCAGCAGAGTCAATGAAGGGAGCACTGGGCTCCAGCAGAGAGATCACAGCCATCTCACTGTGGTTAGCTAGTTACAAGACACTTGGCTGATGGAGTTGGCAAATTCTAAATCAGAAACGTGAGCGTGGCTCGGTGGAGGGGGGGGGAGGGTAAACTGAGGCTATGGGTACTGTGCCACTGCACTGGGGTCTACTTACGGCAACTGTGGAGGCTTTCAGACCATGAGGGGGCCCTGGGTATGAACCGTTCGGCTGGGTGAGATCAAAACAGCGAGATCATGGAATGAAATAGATGGACAGAGACATGCATGAGCTAATGATCTCCCACTGACACAAAAAACACTCAGCCTCTCTCATGGGAACACTTAAATAGGAGCGTTCTAATGTTGTTTTGTAGGTGTTTCACACTGTCACCACAAGGGGGCAGAAGAAACATGCAAACACATGGAATTAGTATCTCTCAAGTTATACTGGTATGGTGTGCAACCATAGACACAAAAAAGAAAGATTTTAAAACAGACGTGTGTTTGCTGGGAACGTAATTGCAGACGCTGTTACAAGCATGAAAATAAGTGTAGAGCAGTGTGCAAGATAAGCATCAAACTTAGATTCCCATTTCATGTAGGGAAACAACAGCCAAATTAACGAGGATCTAATTTAAGTCCTTTAAGGACTCTACAGACCTTAAGGTCACTGAGTAATTAGACTAATTACGAAGCAGGTTAATCTATGCGCTTTGAAAATACCTACTTTTTCCATTTATAGTGTGGTTGTTACGGACATCTGCAATGAAGGATAGACACATTAATAAATCATAAAAACACAAAATTCATGATGAACAGCCATTCTGGACTCATGAGTGATTTTCAGCTCGGATGTCTTTCATTTGCTTTCCAATCTTTGAGCCAAAGGTTAATAACAATTAAAGCCATTATAAAATACTTATCTAAGGCTATATTCTACAGTTCATCTCACCAACTGTTTTCTGCCATTTCATTCTCGCAGAGCTGGTTCACTCCCTACCGGCTGCCCCACCCTCAGCCCGTACCAGAAAGTTCTTTCACATCTTTTCCTGATATTCCATAACAAACGCAAGGGACCGGGGCCTGGCCCAAGCAAAGCAGAATCTTCCCTGATCTGTGCAGGACTAATTACACCTAACAGATTTTCACAGTAACCCAGGCGGCAGCAGAAGGTGACACTTTGAGGCTGTGCTTCACTCCCGCTCGTTTGGGTACGAGGGTGAGATGCAGTACCTGAGGACTTGACTGAGGAGCTGTATGACAGTCCATTTTGCTGGGAGCTTTCACTGGCTTCTATGCTGGTCATTATGGACTTAGGCTTGAACTCCCTCTTCGGTCGGCTGCTTGCCGCAGCTATCCTGAAAAGCAGCAGAAGGGGGCGCTATTACGGACCTCTCGAATTACACCGACATTGTCATCTACATGAGCCCTGAGAACGAGAAGGGAAAGCTGCCAGAGGCTCGTACCTGCTTTGTAACTTGCCGTTCAGATCCTCCAGAATTTCTAGGGTTTGCCTGTGATACTCAAAAGCAGCTTGTATCAGGGCAGCCAGCTGGCTGACTTGTTCCACCTGCAGGAACAATGAGAGCCATGACTGAAGACATTTACTGTAGGCACACAGTATGAGAAAAAGAGAGACAGTACCCATATGTTTTAGTACAGGGGTTCTTAACCATTTTCAGCTTCCAGCCCTTTATGGGCCATTAAATTATTTTTCAATGCTGAAATCTAATTGCTACCCATATTTAAAGTTTGTAACCCGTCCTGTATTTATTTTATTTTGTTATTTTATTTTATTTTATGGTGGACAGTTAGTAACTGTCCCAGATTTACCTAACAGCTAAATTTCATTTGTAAAAAAAGGAAAAACTGAAAGTAAAACCAATTCACCTTACCCCACAGCGTAACACAATTCACCATCAGGGACTTGGGTGGGAGGGGGGTGGGGGTCCCATACTTGAGATTGAAAATATTAACCGTAATTGCTGGTGCCTGTGACTTTGAGTACTTGCGTCCTGTATGTGTCTGGATGGCAATGCCAAATGGTGAAATAAGTTTGTCATATTTCCAGTTTTAACTGGCACATGTTTGCAGTACACAGCAGCAGTGTGCGTGTCAGACTTTAAGCTGCCAAAGTACCACCACACCACCCACATTTTTGTGTTTATCCACAAGATCTCCGTTTTTAAATTATGCTGTGGCTGCTGAGCTGTCGCTTCCTTCATCAGTACATATAGTTTGCTCTGAGGGACATATACTCACCCCTTCCATGATATTACCAAGGTGGTAGCATATGGCTCTAATAACTTAGCCAACCATGCAGTTCATTTATAGGTTTTCTGTTATTAAAAGGCTACCACATGATTGGCTGGAATTCTGTTTGTTTCTGTGCTCTGATAAGCTATCAAGCAATGTTCCTTATCAACAGTTTATCAAAGTTTCTCACCTTATTATTTCAGTCTTATCCAACGTTACATCCTTATAACGCCAAAGGAAAAGGGTGACCACATTTACGCGACTCTCACATTCCCTCTGGAATTACATTGTGACTCACAAAGGGATCACAATCAACAGGTTAAGAATCCCTGATTTAGTCCATGAACTTAATCTGTGCAATAAGAGAGAATGGAAGATGAGAGCCAATAGGCCGCCGGCACTCACGTCGTTTTCTAAGAAGTTGAACATGCTCCTCTCTGCCAGCTCCTTGGACTCCTCAAACTTCTCCACAGCCTGTTTGATCTCCTCATCTGGGATCTTCCCCTGGCGCTTCTTCTTGTAATCAAAGTCTAACCTTCGACCTTCCAGTTTCTTTAAGTGATGCTGTGTGAGGAAACACAGCACACCGAGTCCCTGTATTTATACCATCTCTCAAAACCGTACTTTGTGATTGGCTGCCTGATGATTTAGTACATGTCTCTCCATCTTCCTAAACCAATCATACATTTCCGTTCCCAAAGCCACTTTGGATATTTGCAAGGTATGACTATTGCACCTTTTGCATGTACAACATAATTAAGATGGCACAATAAAGATCTCTACATTTCTCTCAATAAATCTCTCTACATTTTTCACAGTTTTTATCTTTAAATTGGACAGGTTCATAACAACTGTCTCCCCTTTATCTACTTAAAATGTGTGCATGTGCGTGTGTGTATATATATATATATATATATATATATATATATATATATATAATGATTGTATAGATTTGCATTTAGGTTTGCATCCGAATGCGTTTCTCAGTTACCCAACCTGCTTTTCAAACAGAGGGGTATTACAGGGTCTTATTACTGCTCACATCCAAGGTGCTGTTAAATCTCACCCCAATCTCTTTCAGGTCTTTGTCTTGTAGGTTCTGCAGTGGATCTATGAAGTTCTGTTTGACATTAATGTCCAGAGAGTCCTTGATCTCGGCCATTTGCTTCAAGGCTTCGCCAATGTCCACCAAGGCGCACCCTGATGGGAGACCAGATGGAGACGATGGGACGGGTTTCCCCATAGAAACCCCACCACTGACAGAATTGCGGGGCTCACAACTTAGTGACACAGAACAAGGACATTTACTGCAGCCATACTTATTTATCGAAATGAAAAAAAGACACAATTACGTCATCACTTCATTAATATCAGAACTATATTTATTACACACCAAGATTTTAGCAACCTGAATGTTGTTTAAACATCACATTAGATAAATGGCATTGTATTCTAGATCACAGAAAAATGCCCAACACACCCTCTCAATACCTCTAACCTTCATACCTTCTTTGCAGAGCACAGGCCTCCAACAGACACTTGCAAGGCTCAGCGATTAAATTAAACCACAAATCCTTTTGAGCGTATGGAGCTCAGCTTGCATGTTATTTGCATGTCATTTCGGAAGTACAGACTGATGGCTGCATTCAGTCAGAAACAAGCTGCCAATCACTTCTGTGTAATAAATGCTCTGTCCACAAGGTGGCATCAGCGACCTCAGAGAAAGACCCAGGCTGAATTTCAACCCCAAAGGAATCTCCAAAAGGAGGCCCCCGCTCCCCTGCTGAGGAGCATGAAGGAGACTCACCGAAGGAGGACTCCTCGCCCAGGTCCCTCCCATAGCGCAGCATGCAGTCCCCCAGGAGGCCCTCAGTCTGCGGGTACCCTGTGGTCTTCACCTGCCCTCGGATTTTGGACACCGTGTTCACCATGCCCAGTTTGGCTCTGTAGGCTGACAAAACATCCACATTCGGTACGTGAACACAGCACTACTGTCTGTAGGCGAAAGACAGGCTTGGTATCGACTGACGACCGTTGACGAATGAGAAATAACACAGTAAAATAATAAAGGTCTTATCAATTACGGTGAAGATACTCCACTTTTTGCATTAATTAAACTGTTACCGAAAGAGCTTGAAATGTGTCAGTGTTTCAAAACTGTCTAAAGCAGTTTCCCAATCCGGCCCCTTGGGGACCCACAGTCGGTCCATGTTTTCACTCCCTCCAAGCCCCCTGGCAGACAGTCCACATTTTTGCTCCCAAAAAAATGGAGGAAAAACGTGGACTGTTTGTGGGTTCCCATGGACCGGATTGGGAAACACTGGGCTAAAGTAATATTACAGGATCTGGCCTACCTGGGTTTGGCTGGAGATACTCTGTGGTTTTCGACAAGAGGTCAACAACAGATTTATTGGCCACCTCAATTTTCTAAAAGAGAAGTAATGTGCCAGTCAAACACTGGAAATCAATCACACAGCACTAGCATTACCGAGACCTAATAGACAATTTGAAGAACATTTGATTGCGGTGAAGTAGAGGTTGCTTATCTTGAAATGTCTTCTTACCCTCTCCATCTCCAGGAAGTCTTCATCCAGCTTAGTGCCTTCAGCACCACTTATCTTCTCGCTCAACAGCTGGAAGCAAAAGGCAAAGAGATGACGTGAGGGGTGACCAGCGGGCTGCCATCGACGGTGGGGGTGAGACGCTCCGGGGAAGCCCGAGTAGCATGATCTCAGAAACATCAGGACCAGCAAAGCCTTGGCCAGCCAGAGGGGTAACTTAGCAGCAAATGAATGAATTAATAGTTGCACAGTGGAACAATGCCTTCATTGTGGCAATAACACAAGTGATTTATACATACAACCACAATGACTTTGGCCCTCCTTTGTGAAATGCCTACATGGCCTTCAAACTGTGCCTTTCAACACAGAAGCTCCTTTCGACATCTAATTAAATTTAAATGAGGCTCCATCAAATCACTGATGGATATAAACATGGCAGTACAGCATAAAGACATTCAAAACCGCATCGGGGAGACTTTGCATATTTACAAAGCAGCAAACACTTATGTGTCTGTTGGAGGCCTGTGCCCGGCAAAGAAGGCATGAAGGTTACATGTACTGAGAGGGTGTGTTGGGCTATGCGGTGTTCTAATGATGATGTGTTAAATACTGCAATGACAAGTTAAAGTCATGCCCCAAGGTCAGTGGACTACCTAGGATAATAGTGGAATTTAAAGACTTTTGAGAATATAGAATATAGAATTTGATGTAGAATACAGACATCCTGATGCTGCACCCAACAGAATCTTAATCTACACCATGCAAAAAAGTCAAACTTGACCTGCCCAACACTGCGAGCTGAACTTCTGGTCCCACCTCAAGTAATCTCACTGAGATGGCATCTGAAACCTTCAAGCGCAGGTTTCAGTTTTCATCTCCAAAAATATCTGTACATTGTAGACTTCCTGGTCTTCCTTTTCTGTATCCTACTGTCGATGTTCTTGGTACTGGCACAGAAAACTGCCAAGGGAACAGGGACTATCTTCCCTCCAAGGCTTCTTGAATCTCTACATCCCCAGAATATCTCCTGGGTTCTCAGCATTTGGCCAAACTTCCTGATTAATACAGTAGCTTAATTTTGCAGCACTTCTAAGGTGAACTATCAATGCAGTTGACACAACTCTGGACAACATTAAGATTAAGGTAGAGTCAGACAGACATTAACGCATAGCTCAGAGATGGCTAGATCAGACTCAGATGGGATTTTAACGTACTTTATAACAGGAAGAATTCTGCACTTTCTAACTGGGTTTACAGCACTCCCAGAAAAATAATCAGAGCTCAAAAAAGTAATGCACATGTTTCCACTGAATTAACAACAGAGGCAAGAGAGTAGAAAAGGAAAAATGGGAAAATCTTTAATAAAAATCTAGACTAACCCAACACACATCAGAGCAGAGACAGAAACCGCATAGCAGTGTCAGAAGCAGGCTAAATTTAGCCTGATTCTTGTGCTCCCTGCTAGGTACAGAGCAGAGAAATGAAAGAGCATCCGGGTTCAGTTCCTTTGCAGCAAGGCAAACAGCAGTCACTTCTCTCTGATGCGGACTGAACAGTCACGTGCCCACAGAGGGCCGTGTGCTCCAGCATCACATGAGGATATGCGTTCAATGCCCTGCAGCGTATAGCCACTCTGCGGCCATTGTTCGCAGTCTCCTGATTTTTCTCAAATAAGGGCCGGGAATTCCCCCAGGTGTCCTGGCTGTGTCAGTATACCCCTGTTCTGACATGTGCACCAGCAGCCACCCTACGCACACTAAATGAAGCGGTGTGAAACACTAGGAGGGAGGGAGGGAGGGAGGGAGGCATTGTTCAGAGAGTTCCACCCACAGCCTTATAGGAATGCATCTGACAGCACACATCACCGTGGTGATACGAGTGAAAGAAGCCAATTCATCTCAGCCACCTGATGAAACACCCATTGTATACTCTATGGACCTCCTTGTCCAAGTCAACACAACGCGCTCAAGGACACAACCTCATCTGACCAGTAAATTACTGAGGCAGGCCCCCTAAAACATAAAAACATGCAATATTTTCATCTGCTGAAAAACAATTTCTACACCTTCTATGTTCTCCCCTCATATACTTACAAAGCTCTTAGGTTTTGTTTCTGAGATAAACTTGTCATAGAATTAATCACTGCGTCAGGCGGGTGTTTCAATCCCAGGAAAAACTGAGGTTTAACTGTTCTTGTCCATATAGTTAACAATCCTTATAATATTATCGTACATGATCAGATTTTTCAGTGGAAAAGTTACTTTACAAGGGGTGAGTTTTCCGAGACCACCCCCCACAAGGCGTTAAAAACAAGATCTGATTTGTGGAACAGAACATTACTGTTGCAAAATGACTCCAGCTAAATATTCAGCTTTTTAAAAAGGGGAGGAGGGGGCAGCAGACCTTGAGACCATTACACGCCCCATCCATAGGACACTATGGATGCACAGCCATGATAACAATAAGAAAGTATTTCATGTGGAGCCACGCACCAAAATCAATCTGACACCACAATCAAACACCACCCTCACTAACCATTACATCTTACAAGTTCATATACAATTTTCCAGAGCTGAAGTTTGTTGATTTTAACTCCACTGTAAAGACAGAAATAACAAATAATAAAGGCATTAATTTAGAACTGAGATATTAAACCAGTATCAACACGCCGCTGTAAAATTCTCTAAGGCAACACTTGTAATTTCTACAGATTTGTACAGCTAGGCTCTGCAATAAAGGCCACTATTATGAAACAAAGCCGGCAAAGACTGAGTATATGTGAAGGGCACCGTGCCTGTAGCACTGCTATGTGAACTATGCTACGAACAGGAAGCCATTCCATCCTACGCAAACTGAGGTATGCAGTAGAGAGAAAGGGCCCCTGCCTTCCGATCACATCCTCATTCAGGTCAGAATAGGAACCAGACATTATTCAAGGTTTTCCTTCTGTTACTACCAAGACCCTGCACCACGACGAGGTCATTTTTTGTAGCAGAAAAGCAACACGCAAGCCTTCCTTTCTCATGCAAGTTTATCTTACTGACATTTGAAAATGAGAACAAAGGAGGTGATATTTGCTTAGCGAGACCCTGTCTTATTGTTTTACTCTTTTATTCTGACCTTATCATTACGATTAGGGCTGCCGCGATTGGTCGACATAGTCGCATATCATTAATATTTTAGGAATGCTACAGATTTGCTTATTAAATCATGGGCGAAAATAACGTCCGTATAGCGTTGAAAAGCCGGCATCCATTATCTAAAGCCATGCAATAACATACAGTTTCTTTTTGTCAAAATAAAATTAAACGGTCTATTGCATTTTCTGGAGGAAAGGGAATCGTTTAGATTAATCAACCAATCGGTAAAATATTCAATAGATGAATCACTAAAATTTTTTTACTGGCAGCCCTTATTTGAATCAAAGTAACAATGAGTAATAATCAAGAAAGAAGACTTCTAACAAGAAAAATGTCAGAGGTCAGTTTCACGCAGACGAGTCTCTAGAAGCCAATGTCACCACATTCCTGAGCAGGGAGGCACTGCGGCGAACGGGGTCTGGATTAAGAAGAAAACAGCGGCTTAACCCCCCCACCACAGACCACTCCACAATGAGGAATGCTGACATCATGCATCAGCTGAAGAGAAAATGAGGGAGGGAAACACACTGAAACACTCATTGTCATGTCACAAATTCCCCAGCATGTTCAGCAACGACATGGATGAAAGTTTACATAATTACAGCCATTTCTCTTTCAAAAGGGAAGCATTTACAACGCAGGCCCACTCTGCATATGAACACACTTTATAAAAACAAAAGCTTTAAGAACCCACAAAATACTACAGCTGGTACAATTAGTCAACGTAGTCCGTGATGTTGACGCTGAAAATGGGTTGACATCAATACTTCAAATCTTTTAAAATTTTTAAAATCATCTTTTTAAATTATTAACCTTTATGATTTCTAAATCACTTCAATTCAGTGCAACAAATGTTTTCCTTCAATATCACTATGTAATTATAGGAGTAGTTCAAACGATCACAAAACAATAAGGTGGTTTTACACTGTGCAAAGTGCGATGGCCCATAGGGGCACAAGAGCTGTACATGAGCACCTGAAGAGAAAACACACAGGCGCTATTGTGTGTCATGGACCACCAGAGTGAGCAAGGCCACCCTTAGTCCTATCTATTTATGCTTATTAAATTAGCATTAAATTGGTAGCTTTTTAATATCTTTTGTCCTTGTAGCTGCTAAATACACTTCTTGTCCAAGCAACTACCTGCTACCTTAGGATCCCCAATGGATAAGTGTTCAAGAGAACGTTTAGGGTAAAATCTGGGCTTATTCTACGTTGACTGACAGTGCCAGAGTGTGCGTCTCTACACGTTGGACCAGTGTCATTATCGTAAGGTACAATTGAAACTAAAATGGACACCCAATAAAAGAAAAAAAAAACTGTGAACTGAAATAAAAACCAAAACCATATTTACAAAAAAAAACGTCAGACTGAAATCTGGAAAAAGTACCGCAACACCACCAACACGTTTTTACCATGTTTAACCACAACTGTTCACTTTTTCTTTTAAAAGATGTCGTGGCTGCTGATCTGTCCCTTCCTTCGTCACGACTTCAGTGCTTATCATTTGTGTCGCATGTGGTATGCTCCACCAACCTAATTTATTAAGCATGTGGATACACCAAATTTATACAGATTACTAACTTTTGGCATCCTTTCTCTAATGCCCTGCAATGGCAGACAGACTGTTGTTGTCAAAATAAAATGAATTGAATTCATACAGTCAAGTTGTTTTTCTGGAGGGAAATGGATCGTTTAGATTAATCAACCAATTGATAAAATAGACGACAGAGTAATCCGTAGAAAAATAGTCGTTAGTGGCAGCCCTACAAAATACACAATTAAAATCCCCATTTGTCATTATATGAGGAAGATCACTGTCTTTTCTGTACTTCAATATTTCTGTGCTTCAGTGTCAGTCTCCTAGCAAAAACCAGGTACAATGAACCTCACACCTGCTTAAGGAATTCTCTCCTCTATACAAAGATATGGAATATACCTAACCACACAAGTACACTTTAAAATTGAAGGTGCAGTTGAACTGAATGGAAAGCGTCAATTTTTGGCAATATAAAAATCTGTGGAGGCAAGTTAAAATGGGGCAACACCCCTGGATATCAGCATAAAAATGTTTAACTGTAGGGCTGTAACAATACACAAATCCATCATGTGCCATCTGAATACATCATTTTTGGCTCTGAACACACAATAAAACAAATACATTTCTTAACATGGGTGGAACTTAAATTCACAAGTAGCTGTTTAGCATGGAAAACACTATCTTATGAGTTGCTCTTGGTCAATCACCACTGACAATTAAACCAACACTTGAAAGACCAGTCGATAAGACCAAGACTGCCAGTCACAAAACTTGTGTATGTTACTGGAAACGCATCCGACACACTAACTCATTAGAGATGAGTGTGCATGGCGACTGGAGCAAAGCAGAAACAGTCTCTGCCAGCTAGTCTCTCAGTGGCATTTAGCATGTTTTTCGAGGAGATTCAGAACAGACTAAAAACAAAGCAAGTAAACAAACACACACACACACAAGGTGAAATTCACTACAGATATGCAACCATACTTAGTAGGATCTCAGACTTTGTTATTCAGACATGTCGACAGCACATTATCTTCGATTCCTAACTGTGTGTGCACTTTTAATAATTTCAAAATAAGTTGCCCAAGCCTTGAACCCAAAACTGAGGTTTGTACTGAAGCATGAATTTTCTGTACCGTTAAAATCCTGTCTAACCGTGACCACTTCCTTGGAAGACGTGCTGTATTTACATTCCAGCCTAGCAATGAACTGCAGGAATGCTGCTTCATTATGACCTGACATGCAATAGCTTCTGTGCACAAGTGTCAGGGCACACTGTTTAAGTCACAAATCTTGCTGGATACACCCTGAATATGGATGTTGGTCATTCTGTTTATCAATGTCAATGAATCATCAATAAGTTCTGGCAATTCCATAAAGCTTTAGTGGCTCTGAATCTAAATGGATTTATTTAATATTCGAAAACCTCGACACTTGGGGAAACTGACTCGGCTGCAGCCTTTTTACAGGACTGATAAATAATCAATACGCAGCTAAGATGGTAGAACCAACTCCAGCTCCTCTTCAGCTGTCCTCCCCTTGAAGCCCCATGCAGAGCAGCTCTAGACCTTAGAGTGAATCTGCTGGAGTCCAAAAGACTACAGGCCCGTTCTCATTTCATCCAAATCGACCAGAGGGAGGACAGATATTGGAACACTGTTGCAGTTAGGCCCCCGAATGCGCCTTCATTGAGGTGCCCCACTAAACAGCTCCCTCGGCCAATTATGCCAGTACCCCAGGGACCCAAGATGTACAGGCATAGCAACGGCAAGCACGATCAAGCTGGCTGTGGCTCGTGGCTCCCAGTAGCTCCTGGCAATCGCAGCCAGCCGGCTCAAATCTGTACTTGTGGCTGGAACTCACGGAGCACCGACCAACTGGGTCAGGGGGAAAAGCCCAGCCAAGGGAAATTAGCTCAGAGATCTCAGCGATCTCTCATGGGATATATGAGGAGCAGGCCTAATTTCAGCACAATTTTAACCAGGATGACAAGTGGACTTCCAGGCATTGATATGACTCATTTCTGAAGAAACACCATAAGCGCCCTGACGGGACAGCGGAGGACGATGGTGGGGTTTTTAAACAACCAGAACCAAACACTCGGATTTGTAGCTAGTTTGACAAATGACGTCATAGCAACATTCTAACCAACAAAGAAAAGCTCCAACAACAGCAGACTGACAGCATGTGTTGCTATGATGGGGAGGATTGAACAAACTCTCATTTGGTCAAGAAAACTAATTGTGTTATCAGCAAGAAGGAATGTGCACAAACCAAAGGGTTGGTACATTTTTTTGGTTTCTCAATACTCTGGAATAAGCAGCTCACAGAGCTCTTTCTTCATTAATGTTCTAGTTTCCAGGATACTGAAGACAATAACTATTGTAAGGCGGCATATGAACAAAGAATCTTAAAAAGGCAGCTCAGATTTACACGTAGCATCGCTGCTTCCTGCACATTAAACAATCTGGACGGTTGTAAAACAGAGCAGGCTTTACCGTCACTGGGGTTCGCTTTGTTGATGTTTGACATTCTCAGTGTAACACACACAACTGATCAATTAGCTGTCAGGCAGTAAAAGGCGTTGCGAGGGTACGGGGCTGGATTCGCTGGGGTTTCAGTTGTCATAGCAACTAATTCACATGCTCATTTCTTTATTCACTCTCCAATAATGATACCCAGCCCGCTCTGTGTGGAATAAAGAAAGACTCAGACATACATGAGCCAGCTGGGCTGAGGCGGGACGTGAACATGGCTGATAGTAACCTCTCCACCAGATATCACAAATATAGCTGCTGTACATTTCAAAGCTAGACTCCACTCCCGAAATACTATGTATGGTAGTGTTTCTTAAGGGGTCATACTGCCTAATTTATTGTCTACATTCCTCACAGCCAAATTCTTTATTTGCTTTTTGAAAGAATCCTTAGCTGGGTAGCAGGAGACCATCACAAACGCTGTATACAGCGTTCTGAACTTGATGGAAAATTATTTGTAAAAAAAAATTAAAAAATCAGCTTAACTGGGCACTTATTTTACAGCCACGTGCTGAAATTAAGAAGTACTGATTGCTCCAATTAGCACTCGTATATTTCACAAGCTAATTTTTATTATTATTTTTTTTAATTCGGCTACCCTTTATTTGCAAAAATATATATAACAGCAACACAGAGCCAAAAGAGCCCGGACATCAAAAAAGCATATTTCCAAGGCAGAGGCTGTGCATCTGATCAGACTTCCATGGTAGGAGGACGTCTATGTTTTAGTACGTCCTTGAAGGCATTGTGAACTATACTGACAATACAAAAAGTGTAAAATAACAAATTAAAGCTGCAAAGACCTGCATTTTGCATGTGATTCGTGTGCTGGATGATGATAACACAAATCTCCATTCTCAAGAATCATGAAACTATAGCAACAGTTTTTCAACATGCTGGCCAGCAATACACCCATTTTCTTGCAGCAAAAGCATTAAGACAAGCATACCATCACATACACAGCAATCAGACCAAGGATCACTGCCCAGCACTGGTCACTGACTCATTCAATGACTTCACTCCCACGGAAGGAGCAACAGTGCACTCATTCACAGCCTATATGCTGTATTCATGGTTCACGGGTTAAGGTTTACAATTACAAGCAACACCAAGTGTGTCCATGCAAGACAGCACCTACAATCCTCACTTACAGTATTAAACACATGGGATAAAACATACAATTAATACTTCAAAGATCTGCTGTTTGTAGAGCTGTTACAAATAGATACTGAATCATTAAGTTCCTGTTATAAACCAGTAATTGTCTCCACTGCACCTCCCAACTAGAGATGATTCATTAATGGATCAACAGCATGTGTGTCTGGTACTGAAAGTATCCATAAATAAAATAGAAAATACAGGCTAATGTTTCCTATTCACAGTTTACAGTCCCCTCATCTTCACAGAATAGCTCTACATTTTGGAAAAAGATAAAAGCCTTTTACTCAAAGAAATACTGAAGCATATATATTACAATCGCAGGCCCGACAGCAGGACTGTTAAAATCACGGTCCTCAAGGGCTGGGTACTACTGGTTTTCCAGCTTTCCTTTACCCGAGAGCCAGTTGTGAAGCCTCTGGCCAATTAGAGCCAGAAATTAAGCTAACTACCTGGGACTTGAAAACAAGGCCTGGATTTGGAATCGAGGGCCAGATTTGAATAGGGGGCGCCCTACAGCTTAAATACAGGCACCAATGTAATCAGCTTCCAACATTTAAGAAGTCACAGGGAGCCAGAGGCATGCAAATTCAATACATACTTAAAATCAGTAGTGCACACTTGTCAAATATCACCAAGACCGATAACAAATACAGATAAGCGGATAACCTGTGATCTCCACACATTTGTAGTGAAACTGAAATTGGTGACATTACTACTTAAGATTCCATGAATGTGTCGAGCAAGTACATCGTATAATGATGTGAAGTAGCGCAGACTTGGCACTCTAAAGCAAGGTCAATAAGCAACAAAATCCCACATCCCCCATTACAGAAAATGGGTGATTGCTTTGGACAATCATCTCTATTTTTTTAGTAGTTGTGTCTTTATCTCTGGTGCCGTTAACTTAGAATACTGACTAAAATCCAAATATCGACTGGCTATATCAAGCAAGACCGACACATCAGACCAATGTCGATCTCTTGATTTTCGACTAATATCGGCCAATAGCGATACAACTGCTATATCATGCATCTGTACTTTAAATGAAGATATTCTACCTATCAGATAGGTTTACAAGAATTTTTCAAAAGATTCATTGCCATTAGACTCTAGAAGATACACGATCAGTCAGATGTCCAGTGAGGTCCAGCAGCAGGAGGAGAAAAAACATCCGTGAAAAGACACAGCTTAGCCTCTGTGTATTTTAAAAGCATTTTCATGAATAAGCGGATTTTTCCATGAGATCCCAAGCACAGGCAAAGAATCCAAGCAGGCCCAGGGTTTTAGAAATGTATCAGTCCTAAGCGTCTGCTATAAAACAACCAGGATGGAAACGAAAGGGGGAGGGGCACAGCAAGAGATTCAGTGTTCCAGAGAAAAGCTTGAGAAGCGCACTGAAAACACCATTTAAGACCTATATTGACTTCTGAGTCTACAGATCCTCGCTACAGCTGGGTGGGTAAGATTTACAGTTACTGAAAGATCGTAAGTCTGCTGCCTGAGAGTCAGCATTATAATGTGGTTACTGAAGGCAGAAGATTGCATTTCTCTGCAGCTCCAAGATAAATGTTGTCATCAAGTAGAGATGAGAACCGCACCAAAGCCACTCAGGAAACCAGAACCCCAGTGGCAAAAAAAACACGGATACAAGCATTTATCAATGACCCAAGTACAAGTGAACGGTAAAAGATATTCATACTTAAAATACCAGACAATTAAATGATTTGATATTGCTCCTGAAAAGGTGAGAATCGCAATGTTACCAAATGCATCAGCTCCTACGAGTTATACCAATCAATCCCTGTACATTGTGTATGAGTCCGCATGGTGTACAGCTCTCCTCGGAGTCTGGGCTTTTCCCTCATAGGTGTGGCCCTTTTTGGCCCTTTCAGTCCAGCTTAAACCAGTGCGTTCTGCAGGAGAGCAGCTGTGATTGGCTGTGCTGTTGTTTCAGTTCAGCCTTTCCTTCCTCATGCAGCAGTATCAACATCCTCGGGTCCCAAGGGCGTCATTCCCCAGCCTGTGCGTGCCATAGACCCGGGCAAACATGAAAAACAACTGCCACAGAAGCAGAACGCATCAGAGAAAAGAAGCAAGCCCTTTCTATGCCATCATATCCTTACTACAATGAGAGGACGCGACAAAGAACACTACTAATTACTGTGTGAATACTCATATGATAAAACGGTCTGTTTGCATTAATTTTGTACACTTACATACCACAGCAGACAGCACATTAACATGCACACACACACAGAGAGAACTACAAAGGGTCATTGAATGGAATTCAAAAAGATGATGTCTTCCAAATGCAGTTGGCTCCTTATAACCTCCAAAACCTCCCTGATGTCAAGCAGAACCCACTTCATTAGCTCCGCTGATCAGATCCAGACAGATGCTCTGACGTCACTCCTCCAGCTCACTGGTCAGCTAAGTGCTGTTCTATGGCAGCGACTTCAGCAATCATACAGCAGCGTCCTCATGGAGCTACGAACATCCTATGGGGATCTGTACAGACTATACATCTCCGACCAGGAGTGAGTCTTCTCATTTCTATGTTCCTGCCGTCCTATGATTCCACACCCTGAACTAAGAAAGACATACTGAACAGTACTGGCACTATTACAGCCCTAGTTACAAATCCAGGCCGATTATAACAAACTAACAAAAGAATTCAATGCCCTGAATGTCTGCATGCTATTGGATAAACATACCAAAGCCAGAAAGCAACAATCATTCATTCCCCCATCATCTAGTGCAGGGTTGCAGGGGTGCAAACTATCACTGAAAGCAACAGAAATGCCACTTCATCACCATTATTCAAATCTCACAAAGCAGAAATACATGCATCAGTTCTTTCTATTACAATTGAGTACTGAGAGCTTACATCATTAATCGGCATCTGTACATCTGCAAAAGATCAAGGAAGCCATTAGCTCCAACTGACGCTGTGTGTGATCAGTACTTGCTGGTCGGAGGCAGCACCACACCCCATTGATCATGTCTAATCATGTGGCGTTTTAGTATAAAGGAAAAAATCATTCTCTGAGCGTGTATTTCCCTAACAATTTAATACCTGCATTTGCCTTCTAAGTTCATTCTACATCATAGGTACAAGGTGGGGGGGGTGTTCTTCTTCCAGTAAACCGTACTTCGGTAACTGTACAGCAGACAATGTCCAAACACTCTGCAAAATATGTGTGTGAACAAAAAACACATAAGGCGTTTACTTTTAACACTGTGTTACTTGATAGTGACGTATATGCATTCCAGTACATAAATGCTGACATTGCTATGCTGGTAGAAGGAAGCCAGTGGGTTTGAAGTACAAACTGAAAAACCACAGACCATTTATAAACAAACCTTAACAGGGTTGGAGACTTAACTTAAAACAGAACACCAAAAGCGTAGTTTGGTTTTCCTAAGATTTGCAAGGAATGTGACAGTTAAACTGAAAGTGCCTGGTTACATGAACCACTTCTGGGTGCGGAAATTTCACGATATTTCAAAGCCACTTGCAGCCCAGTTTTCAGGTGAAAGTCACTGAAAGAGACAGCAAAAGATCAAGTGCTCAGCATTCATTCCCCAGCCCCTCTGAAGACACACAGTTTCCCTTTTCTTAAGAGCTATGCTTTCATTTTTAAGCACTAATCACTAACAAATGTTTCTGCTGAACTTTGTATGGACTCCCAGCAAACAACCTCATAGAAGCAGCCAAATTCGGCAGCAGGTGTTACACGGCGGGCAACTCGGTGTCTGTTTGCCCAGCCTGCCAGGCTGCGAGGCACCATCCTTCACCTTCATTTCACAGGGCAACAACACAAAGTCGCATCATTCCTGAGCAAACCGGCAAGAAAATTTTTTTAAAAAATCAGGAAACCAATACTGTCGTTTACAACGTTTTTTCAGCAGCGTCTGGTCACCAGACTTCTGTTTCCCGAGAAAGCGATTATAATCCCAAATTATCTCTGCTGCTCAGTGGCTAAAATTTCTGCCTTTAAAATGACTTTGGCTGCAATAATATGACAACAATGTCAGGGTTCTTAGACCACTTCCTGGATTCATGTTCCTTTTACTGTGGAATATGCTGAGAATAACAGACAGATGAGGTTGAAAGGGACCATCTGCTGAAACCACAACAAACACACCAAAATCACACCTGATAAGCTTAAGTAGTTCACTGACACACAGACCTCTGTAGAAATATTATTTATGACCCACCGCAAGCCCTCTTCCTAGATCAACTACTAGATACTGGAAATCTGGAGACTGAATAAGCTTGGTAAGACCTGTCGTGGAAAAAAACTTCCAAACATATTCAGTGAATTGCAGTGCCAGCTTCTCCATCTACGGACAAGAGCCTCCCACCAGTTTTCCCGTTTCTACAAGCCTGAGCGTAACACCTGTAGGTCAACACACAGCCATGAGAACCTGGACATCAAAGAAGCGCATTTCTAAGGCACTGGCTGTGCATCGTTTCAAACTTTTAGAAGCTAAAGGACATCCGTGTTTTGGCACATCCTTGAGGGCATTTTGAATTATACTGATGATAAACACAGACTCAAAGCGCAAAATAGGTGCCTTGTTTCTAACCAACAGATTCATTTGTTAAACTTTTTCCAAAAGAGAAGACTTGGAGAGAGCAACCAGAGACAAACAGTTTGGGCCTACAGAGAGATTCACAACGAATCTCAGAGTGCAAATCAGAATGTTTCTGTCTGAAGAACAGAACTGAAGAGCACATTTTACGCGACACAAATCACAGCCACGAATGGGAAAAAACATCAACAGATAAAACACACTACAGTAACATGCCCAGAGTGCAGAGGAGCCACATAACCGTGATACGCAGCAACCGTATGACATGTTGACAGCTGACCCAATTATAAGGCCTGTACGATTCGAGCAGCACAGAATTACAGCTGTGACGAGGGATTATCTGTGATGGTGCCACTGTAGAACCACACATCCTTTGAGCATGTCTCTCTTCCGTTCAGTTCTCCATTCTGGCTCATCCAGCCCCCCCCCCAAAGAACATCTCGACCTCAGCATTCTAAGCTGAGCTGCAGCAACATCATGCACACTGTGTCTGTAGGTCTAATGAGGCAGGAGAGTGACCCATGCAAGAGGAACTCCTGGCTTTACATCTTTTTAAATGCGAGAACTTTTTTTTTTGCAGTGATCTGGGATTATGGCTGGCATTCCCGCCTGAAATCTGGGTCACTGTAACAGTTCTCACAATGTACTCCATACTCCAGCTGCCTTCAGCATGGCAGCCAGTGGCTGTTCTGCTTAAGGGATGCTTGCTGCTCTGGGACTGCAATGGGGCTGGTTACACAGTATTGTAATTTTACTGTTAAAATTGATATTTAAAGGTTGCCATAATACAGCATCTGGAACATCATCCTGGGAATTCCCTACCCCATGTTGAGTCCTTTCTGGAATTGGTTCCAGGCTCACCATGTTTGAATAAGTGGATGGAACAATAAGCGGTTTCATTTAAATCGTAAATAAAATCGGAGTGTTTATGTTTCACTAGTAAGGAACTATAACTCACACAGCATTGCGCATTTCTGTTCACAAACTGCTACCCAAAGAGAATTTACGATACTGTACTGGGATTTAAAAAATTAGAAACTAGAACAGGATAAACAGCCCTAGTAACACACAGTACTTTCGTCAGACTACCTGCAGAGGTTTTTCCTTCTAGATTAGCCTCTTTATTACAACAAAACGACACCCTACGGGGCTAAGGGTTAATGCTCAGGGTTAACACTGGATTACAGCCAGCACTCATTAAAACTACTTACTTCACCACAAAAAAAAAACATTCGGGCTGATTCATACCAACATTAACACACATTTTTTAATTGATGTCGCATAATGGGATTTAAAATTAACAGCATTTACATAATACTTCCATAATACTTTACTGTTACAATTCACGTCTGCAAAACTAACATTCAAGCTCCGGTTCATTCCATCCAGCACGTTCTGCAGAAAGGCCAGCTGGTTATGTGAAAACTATGATTTGAATCAACAGATGAGGGCACATAAAGCAAAATCATATCCTGAACAGACTTCAGGATGATGCGTGCAAACATCAAAGTTTTTTTAATCTTCCAACTCCATTGCAAATGTCTCTTCATACACAGTCCAATTCTGGAAACAAAGTACTTCGTCGTCATAGTGGAAGAGATTGTTTCCATCAGGCTGGATAGCAAATATGAGTGGGGAAATTCTGGCCTATTCCAACAGCCAATGTGTTTTTGTCTAACATTACCAATACCAATAACAGGCTAACTTGAGTTCCAGAAATCTGTAGTGAAACTGAGGTTAGTAATGTTACTTCTTAAGTAACCGCATCATATAATACAGGCAGTGCAACATCAACGAAGTACTGCAGACTCGGGACACCGTAGAGAGGATATAAGTGAAAATAAAGAAATCTCCCATCATCCATTATGGAAAAATGGCTGATCGCCCAATGAGATCATCTCCATTATTTTAGTGATGTCTTTAGCTCTGGTGCAGCTAACTTTGAATATTCACCGAAGTCCAAATATCAGCCGGTAATATCGGCCAAGACTGACACTTCAGATCAATGCTGGCATCTTCATTTTTAAGAAATATCGGCCAAAACCCATATGTTAACCAATATATCATGCAGCTCTAATGAACGTGGAAGTATGTGCCAGTCCACTTATCAGATATGGGCAGATATCACAAACCAAGTGGGTGTAGCTCACAAATGGTGTCAAAACAAGACTTTTTCTGTAAAATCAAATCTGACAGTGCCACTAGGCTCCTGGGCGCGAGCCTTACACCTCCAGCAGAACATATCCACCACCCCCCCCATGTTTAATGGGGACCAAAAGCCCCCGTTGCACTTCCCTTTTCATGGCACATAAGGAAAAAAATTAATGTTCTGCTCCACAACAGGAATTCATAATAAGATCTGCCTGGTGGCTGTGAAAACAAGGATAGAGCAAAATGTTTTTTTTTCTGTTCTCAATACAAGTTACTGATTCCACATTCAAGCACCACAGTTCTAACCATGTGTTGCACATACATAAAAACACATGGGTGGACAGGTGTAACCCTGGGTGTTCCAACTTCCTTATAAAAACTACAGATGTCAGTATTACCAAATCCTGCACATTAAACTTTTAATATCTGCTTCCTGCCATTTACAGCAAACTCTTCAATTGCCAAGAGAGCAGTTTATTTCAGCAGTAGTGCAGGTCTGCTGCAAAACAGTTTGTTACTCTAGTCCATCACCCATTATATATCCGCCCAGACATAAAGAATTCATGGACGGGAAGCCACGCAATCACACAAAATCACATGGTACAGGCAATTTAAAGACACGAATTCACTTAATCACATGTTTTTGGATCGCAAGAGGAAACCAGAGAAGCTTGGGGAAAATAGGGAGATTATGCGAACTCTACACAGAAAGTCCGGGAAGGAATTAAGCTTCCAGGCCTGCACGTGTCAGAATACGGCGCTACCCACTGAGTCACCACACAAACCTTAACGCTGCAACCAGATTTCCTTTTAATGTCCTGTGGTCTATTTAATGCCGATTTAAATGCCATCTTGGTAAGCCCAAAACATTTATATATATCTAAAAAACATATATTGACTAGAACTGCATATTAACCAAACCATCTAAAAACACTGTAACCTGGAACCTTTTGAAACTGAACAACCCCCACAATTTTAGCCACCTTACAGCTACAGCACTGACACCATGGATACTGTACGAAACTCCACAGTTAGGTTCTTATTCCCGCTTCTGCCCTTTTCATTCCAACTCTAAAAGGCGCACGGTTAAATAGCATCGCCAAGCAGCACAAATCAGTTTGTCCATTAGTAGAGACAGTCTGTCCGTTAGGAGAGACAACCCACAATGCAGCTGGCCAGAGCGATGGCTTAGAAACACCATTCCGAGTCAGGGCAACCTATATGGGGGAGAAAAGCGATAACTTTCAGGAGCCCAGCCATGTCTGTTCACAGTACCGTACAGCCGGCTGCTTCCAAGATCTTATGTACAAGCTCCCTTACTCAGAGCTGTTTTAAATGACCAAGCTGAATGAAAATTGTCAAACTGAATGAAAGCAAGAAACTTCTGTTTAGCATTTATTTGTGTGTTACAGCAGTAATCCACCAAGACGTGTGTTTAGCGGTACTCAGTGGGGATGATCCCCTTCCAAACAGATTTTTTGTTATGGAGTTACTTATTGTATTTCAAGTATTTTATCGTAAATCCTGTTTAAACTTCTGGAACTTCACCGGGTTCCTTCCCCTCACAGACAGCTTATCGCCTAATGATGCAGTACCGCGAGTCACCCAACTATTTAGGGTTTAACAGATTTGGTTACTTGGCACCATTCATGAACAGACTTGCATTCATGTTTTTAAAGTTAAAAAAAAAAATGAATGAGAAGGAAACACGACTCAATAATTGTGCGGCCAATGTGGCGGCTCTCGCCCAGACAAATCAAGGTCACAAGTACTGAGAGCTCAGCGGGAACAAATGAAGGCCAGCCCAGTTGCTAAGGCTCAGCATAAACAGTGCAGGGAACTGGGATTTGGGACAATTAATATAACGCTCCATGCTGGTTTGCTGTGTGTTACACTGAATTAGACATCCCACAGTTTTTCCATAATCCAGTGTATTCATCTTCTAGAACATTGTCCTTTTGTTTGTTTCTCAGCTAAGCCCAATCTTACATATCAAATTACAGGCAATGCTGTCATTTAAATTTCCAAAGAAATCTACAAAGTGGTTAACACAACAGGTCACTTTGAAGGGCAATGCTGACCCTATGTCTGAAAGAAAGTAATTCTATCACACACTGAATGATCATTAGCAAGAGCTTGTGAAAGCTGATGCGCTGCTTAATGTGAATTATCAATTATATTTAGCATAAACAATTTGCATTCCGCTGTGAAATATGATGAGGATAGAATATTATTTAAAAGTCCTTAAATGAACAAAGGTTTCCCAACTAATGTTAACAGCTCACACTTTAAGGGGAAAAGATCTAATGAAACCACCATTTCTAAAAGGAGAAAAACGATTTCCTCCAGAGCTCATTTCGTAGATGAGTCACGACAATTTGAAGGTGCTTTCAGCATGAATAAGACACATCATAGGCCAGTTACACAACAAACTAGTTTAAACTTGCACCATAGAAAAATGATATAAATTGTAGTCTGTTACAGACTTAGTAAATCTATCTATCTATCTATCTATCTATCTATCTATCTATCTATCTATCTATCTATCTGTCTGTCCATCTCACAAGTCATGGCTCATGACACCATTTTAATCAAAACCCGAGTTACAATTTATTGTACTGTATTGTATTGTACTTGTATTGTACAAAATGAACCAGTCTTATAATAATGCTTTGAAATTATAAAACAGAAGTTTCTTTTGATTCCATCTTTTACTGACATAAATGATCATTTTTTTTTTCTTTTGCAAGAGATTGCTTGGATACCTTCCCTTACCTTTTACATGACTGTGTTTTTCCATGGCTTTTCCACGATTTGCCTGGGCAAAGATTGATAAAAAATATTTTTTCAAAGCTGTAAGGTCGCACTGAATGAAACACTCTGCAAATTATCAACCCCCCATAGGTATAAAACTCATCTAACTTTGACCAGGATATGAAAATCCAAACATAAGCAATGTGTGCTAAAAGTCCCACTATATTAATATATTAACCTTAATTCAAAAATCATTTAATGTCATGTCACGCAATAGCATTGAAATACTAGTGAGTCTGGTCACAACATTCAGTGAAGGACCGATGATTCAAACTGTTTATTTTTAATTAGTTAAGGTTCACTGGGAAATAACTTTTCATCAAAACAACATTTGGTTAACCCTTTACCACATGTAATAGAAAAGGCAAAGCAAATGAATGCATAGAAGTGGTCTTTTATCTCACCCATCAAGTCTGAAATTCAGTTTTATGTGGGTGCAGAGTGCTTAAAATAACACATTTCATATTCATAAATGTGCTCTTCAAGATGCTGGAGAAACTATTCTCAGTCCATGAGAAATATGGAGATGTATTACATTACTGTGGAACTTGGGAGTATCAAAAGTGTTTTATCTAAGACCTTGTTCAGGATAATAATGTAAACTCAGCAAGTCGCCTTGTGAAGACTTTACAGAGCTTATCTTTGTATTTCTTGAATGTCAGTAAATTTTTAAGTTTTCATGGACAAAATGTTTTGGTACAATAACCTTCAGAGTGACATGTCAGGACTGCATCACCCTTACTACACTCCCCACAACTGACCCTTGTATGGTTCCTGAACCTCAGCTTTAAGAGCGAGTCTCAAAGAAACAGAAAGGATGTTTTCCCTCCTCAAAAGGCTGCCACTTTCAGTTTACTCCTTGCTTTTTTTCTACAGTGCACCGAATCCCTCTTGAGCAGTATCAAAATGTTGGCTTTCTCTCAGCAAGGCAAGAAACCTATAGAAAAAACATATGGACACCAAGATACGAAAGGGCGTCTAACTGTGTCTACATAAATGAGAAGGACAGAAACACGTTGGAAACAGATCTGCTCTTATAACCTGTTGATCAAAGCCATAAAACACTATCCTTTCGCCAAATCATGATTACAGTGAAACTAAGACAGAGGCTGCCAAACTTCCACCCAGAGGAAGGTACACACTCTCTCACTTTCTTTCTGTCTCTCTCTCTCTTACACACACACACACACACACACAGACAGACAGTTCCAGATCCCAATGAACTTGAACAAGCTACACAAATCAGAAATAATTTCATTTCAAATAGGGCACTAAGGCGATGATAAAATTACCTCCAAACTAAAAGATTCTGAATTTAACTGTCCGCGGAATAACTGTACACCTGTGATATACGTAAGTAAAACGGCAAGTCCACAGCTGTTTACTGTAACTGACACCAAGTACAAACTAATTATCTACCGCAAAAAGTACATAAGTCCGGCGTATCTTTCTCGGCTCCCCCAACTGCCCAACTTTCATCAAGTTAATTAGTCAATAGTGTAACTAGCATCCGCAAGTAAGAAATATAAGTTTATGAGCTTTGTTCCTGCACAAGCGAATAACAGGCTAAATAAATGACTGGTAATAAAGCGGCAGCATCACCGAGCCCAGTGCCGCTTTAGCAGCAGCGCGCGCACGGCGCGTCCCCGGGGCCGCCGCGGCTACGGCGTTGGCGCGCGTGCCAGGCAATTGGGATCGCTCAAAACACCGCGCACTTTAAACCCGACACGCCGCAGACGGTCGGCTTCCATCCCGACAAACGCGAAATGAGATAAAAACGTCAAGCGAGCAACGGGGGAAGCTGCCAACTAGCGACGGGGCGTCTGCTTACCTGACTCGCTTTGTGAAACTGCTTCTTGAGCCCGGCCACCGACATCCTTCAAATCTTTACGACACCTTGCCAGACTGGGGAGGGGGAAGAAGAAACACGCACAAAACAAAAATAAAAAATTGAACTGGCGGACAATGGAAAGGGGGAGGGGAGGGGGGTTTCTTGGGGGGGCGTTGTTGATGCTGCTGCGACGGCTTGCAGGCTTTCTCTGCGTGTCCGAGAGACCCCCCCCCTGCACGAGTGCCACTCCGCGACGTACCAAACGTTGAATGCTAGTTGTTGGGAGGCGCGATCCTGGCCCAGGCCCTGCGTCGACGCCGATTGGCGGAGAGCGGCGCGCGGAGGCAAATAAAGGCTCCGGAGAAAGCGCGACGTTGGGCTTGGGTCGCGCGACCTCATACCCCGGGAAGACGGAGAGAATAGAGGCGGAATAACGGACTTACCCACTCTGCTAGAATAAGCAGCGTTTCCCCCCCGAAAAACGACAGGCTATTCTGCCTTAATTTCGACACGATGTTTTTATTCTCCAAATAAAGAAAACAGAGAGAGAGAGGGCGATGGTTTAACATTGCCAAATAAGTTGAGATCTTCGAAGAAAGCTGACATTTTTATTGTTTTCTTTCCTATTCTGCAACTGAAGAATTGACTTGTTTTGCACAAGGTTAGCCCTTGTCGTATTCAGGTAATTCTTAGATCTTGTGAGGAACCTTGAAATGTAAACATTTAGAAATACGGTCGAAACTATTTCATATTCAACCAGTTTTGTCATTGATTTGTACTCATTGTAAATCTCCGTGAAAGTATATATTATTTATATGGTTATATTACCCAGGTTCCAATTCCAAAATCCCAGTCACACTCATATTTAGAAATTTCTTAAAATAGACAAACTACAGTGTTTGTCATTGCATCGTTTTGCAAGTCATTTATATAATACACAGTAACAATTATATAAATGCAATTTTTATACTGCAATGATTACAATATTTCATTAATCCCTCACCTCCCATATACTGAACACATTGCTCTTATACACGTTCAGGTCTAATACAAATAATTATTAAATTCTTTCAAATACTTTACAACACCAGATTGTGCATGACAAAGGAAATATTTCCAAACAAATAACATAAAAAATACCTATAAAAACACCGGTGTAGCACCTGCATATGGCAGAATATGGTGTCAATATGAATTATAAGTTGCTGTTAATTATATAAGTTATTTTTGTATTTTATGATAATGTTTTGCGACTTTCCACAGTTGCAGGTTTCAGTAATATGATTTGATATTAGCATTTCTGTGTATTGTAAAGGCTTTTATCCATAGTGCTTTATATGTAGTACAGATCAACAATACAGAAATACACTAGTTCATGTTCAGAAACTTTTAAGTCTATATTCCATGAGAATTTTATGTTTATTATTTTATTAATACATTTATCTGATGTTTGTATCCAAAGCAACTTACAGTACAGGGAGGGGTTACAATTTTTATGTGTGCTTCTTGGGATTTGAACCTATGACCTTTGCACAATGCTCTACTTGTTGAGCTACAGGGGCTTAATGTGCGATAGATTAATATGTAATGAAAGAACATCCATCTTTCCACCACTTATTCAGTATGAGGTCAGAGGAGGGTCTGGGGTCTCCCTTCCAGAACATGGCAAAAGGCAGGGAATCCCCGACAATGACAGTTCATCTTAGGGTACAAACACACAGCACACAGTCGCACAATATGGGCGATTTAGGGATGTCAGGTCACCTAGCCACTTGTTTTTGGATTGTAGGAGGGACCCACCCAACACAATGAGAGCATGTACATCCAAAAATACAGGTCATATGTGAGAAATATTATTTAATCAGGTTTGACAAATACAATAATAATGGCTAATGTAATCACTATAAATGTAATCCTGAAAGAATGATTCATAAATTAAATGATGTTCTTTATCATACAGCTTGCAAAATCACTGGCTTGTCCAAACCCTGTGGTAGCGATTTAGATAGTACCGTCAACAGAAATTACTTAATTAAAAACCCAGTTAAAAAAAAAACTGATCGTTCCTGACATGCTCTGACTTCTGAAATGCCCATAAGTTTCTGCGCTTCCATCTCCCAGTGTCAGGACAGTTTAGTGCTCTCACGAAATACCGTTTTGTTTTGGTTTTATTTTTTATTCGGGGACTATCATATCGAATGCAGAATGTTTTTAAATGAAAGCAAAATTCAGCTGAGGTGCGATTGTGTTAAATGCTATGTTGTGGAAGAGCGCTATGCATGATGGGAAAGTAAAGGGATGCGTCTTATTATACACTGATGCATGTGGGTGGAGCAGAAAGGCCGGGAGGGAGCAAGCATCAATACTTATGGGGTTTAACACAATCAAATATGGCTGAAATGCAGGATTTGAAGAAGGCAAAGTTTACCGAGAGTTCGGAGGACCTTACAAGGTGGACGCTCTCTGGCCGTCTTATCTGTACGTAGAGGCAAACTGTAAAATGTATGGATAGCTTTGCTGAACGTAATTATTGTATTTTTTTCCGCAGTTATAACAAAATTCTTTCTTCAAACTCAGATCACATGCTTCCACTTCCTATCCTGTTCAATGATCCCCAATGAGCAAGATCATATGTTTCCAATCAAATTGAAAATAGCAGCAGAGGAAAATTGCACAGGCCTGGACATCACTATGTCCATCTGCTTTGCTTTCTAATGCTGAAAGCACACAGAACTGCTAGAGACTTACCAGAAAACATGGCGCAAGTCACACAAACACCACTGTGATGATGACAAATTACTGGCTTCTAGTCAGATGGCTCCAGGCACAAATTATGCTAGTGCATGTAAAATATTTTGACACAAGATTCTTTCCTGGGAAAATATTTTTCTTCATTCTGTTCCATTTTTTTGTTTTGATGACAGTCATGCAATTTTTATTTATGTAGATTTTTTACAATGTTACAGAGATTGATATTGATATCATGAGTTCTGGGTGGCATGATGGCTGCGCACTATTTCTCATGCCTCTGGGGGTGTGGAATCAAATCCTGTCCCCACTACGTGTGAGAGGAGTTTGAGAACAAACAACTACAGCTGATGCATCAGTGATTACTATATCACAAAAAACTTGCATGTTTCAGAGTAATGCAACAATTCCATCCATCCACTTTCTCTAATCAGAGAGATGTTTATGAAAGAAACCGTTTGTGGCAACTGTTCTGGATAGCTGGGCTTAATAAAACCATAAAAAAACATTAACAAAAGCAAACTGATCACAAGGGGAGAACTCCCTAAAATTTGCAGTAATGCCATGAAGCATGCAGCACCCCATATTAACATGCCCCCTGACCCTGTTTACTCAGATCACATGCTGCTGCTTCCTGTCCTGTTCACTGGCCCACAATAAACAAGATCTTATGTTTCTTATAAACAGATATTATGACCACGGATTCCTCACATTACTAATCTACCAAGGGTCAGATGGTTTCATCAAATGAAGCTTCTAGCTACTCCAAGATAGTGGTGCGTTTAAGTCCCCACTGCCTCTGAATGTCCAACGCTTTGTCCTGCCTGCATTTCACTGTGTATATGGCTGAGACGACAATAACCCTACTTGACTTGACACTTGACTTGACTGTAGGCTCAAGGCTTATTATCAGTTTGCATATTAATGCAAGAGAACCAAGCGTCCACCCACCGCAGGGCACTTGATCACATACAGAAACTTTGAGGCAGACATGAAAACTGCAGATGCGGTCAAAGTTTGGTTTGTTGTCCTTCATGCTCACAGATGAGATGTCAGTTGTTTTCATTTTGGTGGAACGTAGCCTTGACTTTGTGACCCCAGAAGACAACTCACGGTGTTTGTTTTTATCGGTACTGCTGTGTTTTCACCTGGGAACATGAGGCACTCTATAACAATATCCCACCCTGAAAATAATAGACTCGGTGCTGAATTATTTACAGTAAACATGACCTCTTTCTGTACGTCTGGGAAACAATGTTCTTAAAATGTATATTCCTTAATCTATCACGCCAGGTGTGACGAGATCCTGGTCATTTTCAATCAATGTAATATTTTAATTTGAAGGTTGTGTGAAATTTCATTTCGGTGTTTACACTTAGCGTAAGTAGCATTCACGACATATTCCTGTATGCGCATTTGGGATGGTGTAAGATTACTTCCCCCTGGTGGCTATTAAAACATTTGCGTGTCGAACAGTGATTCCTCGCGTGGGTAAACAATCACAGGTCAATCGGCGTCGTGCAGAACGGCGAACAATTTTAACAGCCACGTTTCGACAACTGAAGCAGTCAACTTATCGTGTCTTAATCTAATAAACAGGATGAAAAAAATCTTTTATCTTCTTTGGAAAACCTTAGGTTATCCGGAAAACCAGTAACTACTGTCTTGATATGCTTAATACCTGCTTTCACATTCAGTAAAATATTGTTGCAGGTATTTAGTCCATCCATCCATCTCCTACCACTTATCCGGGTCGAGTCGCAGGAGCAGCAGTCTAAGCAGGGAAACCCAGACTTGCTATTTAGTATTGGTGCAAATACTCTTTGCAAAAAGTCAATTTAATAAATTAGACACCTTCATACACTCTCAGAAAATGGATACATACTGGTACAGTCTTGTATCGTTCTGCCTTTGTGAAGCACTTTAAATAGCCTTGCCTCTGAATTGTGTATGTAAATATACTTGTGTTACCTTGCCTAAGGTACAAACAACATGAATGCCCCCCCCATGGTACAAAAATGTTTCTGAGAGTCAATTTCCATACCTTGAATTAGACTAAGAGGTACATTTACCTACAGCTATGGTACAGATTGACAAGTAATTGTACCCTCAAAGGTACAAATGTGTGCTTCTATATCAAAATGTGTGTATTACTACCTTCATTCATGCATAAAGACATTCACTGGTGTTTCCTGACCTGTACCTGGATTTTGGAGTTCGATGCGATGATGGACAATCATGAAAAAATTTCGTACAATTAATCAAATGCAAACCGATAAAACTCTATTAACAAAATCCCAAATTATATCCATGTTTTGTTTTTAAAACAAAAAATATGATTCTTAAGCAGGGCTACCGACATGACTAAGTCTTGCGACTGGATTTAGTTGTTAGATTATTTCATGTTAGCATTAGCCAAATCCAGCAACATTCATTGGCACTGAAAAAAAGCGTATTGAGGTGAGCGAGCTTCAACAGTTAAGAAAAATGAAACAACTCAACTCAAGTTCACCCTAATGTAAAGGCACCTTATACTGCCCTGCATCACGCTGTCTCCACTGGAGGGACATTCATTAGGACAGCTCTGTAGATTCTCACACTTAGAGAGACACCCAGCAATGCATCACGTTTTATCCACTGGAAAGGCCCCTATTTGGGCACTTCTTCATGTTTTCTCGCAGCTTAGGAATACCCGTTACAGCACTGCGTCTCATTTCCTCTATTGGAAAGGGCACCTATTGGGACACTTTGCTGGGGTGGCATAAAGGGCACTTCATTTCCACTGGAAGGGTAACCATAGGGGCGCTTTAGACTATGGTAAGGGCACAGTATAGGGCACCGCATCACATTTTCTACTCTAGAAGGGCACTCACATCATCTCACATGCAGGGAGCACCTTAGATGGAGGTAAATCGTGTGAAGAGCAGCATTTTTCCCACTCTAAAAGGCACTTTTGCATGTTTTTTTCAGCCATGGTTGCAAACGGGGGGGGAGGGGGACAGTTGCGCCCTCGCTCCCCCCTGAGTCCATCAGTGATTAAGAGTGATGGTGATGGACCTTTCAAACTAACGATGGGTGATACCACTGGCTTTCTTTCAATCCAATTATCAGTCCTGATACTGATTCTTGGTGCTCACCCAACCCTGGTAGTAAATTTGCCGAGCAGGGGGGCTTGGGTGGGTGGATTGATCATTTAATTTCCTCACTCACTAGTAGCCCTTGAAAGACTTCCTTGCCTCTTATGGATGACCCTGTCTGGTAGGAGTTCATCTCCTGCTCACAATAATAATTTGCTAAAATAATGCATGCTAAAATAAACATTTGAATTAGCAGATTAGCCTATTTTGCTGTTAGGCTCGATGCTGAAAATGGAACATTCAGATTTAAAGAATCGACAACCTATTTCAGTACTGATCTGTACATCCTTACTTCAGGCCAAGGTTTTCTGTGTAATTGAAGGCAAATTACTCTCACATTTGTTTCTATTTATGCATGTGGCCGATTTATTGCTGAAACTTTAAGACAGACTTGGAAGCACACTATAGTGTGATCAGCGATGCAGACTTAACTCTAAATAATGGCCATAACCATAAAATGTCAAATATTTTTCGTGTTATAACGTCGAACCTGAGAACTTGTAATTAACACGGACAAATGAAACACTGCTGCAATGATTAACTATCTAAATAATGACTTCAGTAAAGGAATTAAGAGCAGAGGGAGAGTGTAACATATATTATCATGTGATTCCCACCACACAGTGCTATAAAATATACAACATGATTTCAACATGAGCATTTATATTTGTGTCAACTCTGAGAAATCATATGATGAATAGTAAGATCTGTGCTACTTAGTAAACACTGTACAAATAATATTTGCATGCATTTATTCATATCCAGTGTTAGACCGATTTATAGACCTAACTGTGTGATTTTTAAGGCATTGCATACTGATTAATAGAGTCTAAGATCTCAAACACCATTTTATGGCCCAGTTTCCATGTGACATATGTTTAAGGCTTCATTTGCTTAAGGAAATATCACATTGGTTATAAAAACAACTGATACACACTATTTTTCGCAGTTAGGCTGATTGTCAAATGAAGCACACATCATGGACTGAGTCATTCAAGCGATTCTTTAGTACTCAGCTCGTAATCAGCTATACCACGCCTGTGCTTTATTTCAATAAACGGTACACTGGCAAGGTCAGACAGATAATTAGTCCATGGACAATAAAATCGAGTACCGACCAATGAAATATGCAGCATTTACATCCATAAAAGATTGATTGACGAGCGAGAAGCCGCTTCACACTGGAGCCATGCAGCAGGGCTGCTGGCACGCTGCGCGGAGACGATCTACATGTCATTATCACTGGGTTACGGATGATTTTATCTACAGTCGCCCCCACAGAGCTCAAGCGAGTTTCTTTTGGATGCCTCTCAAGCAAGAGTAAGTTTGACATCTTGTGATGCTGTCTGTGTTCAAATCTGCTCTCCGTAAACCCCGCACCTCAGCTGATGAAAATCACGTCAGCTTCTGTTCTTTTTCATCAGGCTGCTGCAGAGACTGCATGGGTGCAACAATCTACTGCCCCGCAGCATGCCTGTTTCTTGGGTGTGTGTTTCCTTTTAAACAAACAATCTTTTTAAAATCCTGTTCTTGTTCTAAGAAAACTTCTGAGAAAATTGTTTCGACAGTTCATGCAGCATTAAAATTAATCCCAAGGGACTCTGTACTCTTATTCAAGGGTATAGGAGAGAGTTTGATATAGGAGGACATAACTTGGTAGGGTACAAGCTTACAAAATATTCCAGCCCTTAAAACTGAATGTATGAATAAGTGTCAAGATAGTATTTCTAGGTCAAATTTTATACAAGAAATAGCTTGACATTACGTTTGAAATCAATTAGAACAAAAACACACAGACATATTTTATATATTCAATATAATGAATCAAGGGGGTGGCATGGTGGTGCAGTGTTGCCTCACGCCTCTGGGACCTGGGTTCGAGTCTCGCCTGAGTCACATGTGTGCGGAGTTTGCATGTTCTCCCCATGTCGTCGTGGGGTTTCCTCCGGGTACTCCAGTTTC
>JAODJX010000007.1:6896318-6907912 GCA_026776945.1 Isichthys henryi
TTTTTTTGTGCTTGGGGTGTGCAATTTTTCCTTTTTTTTTTTTTTACAATTGTGTTGGGGGGGGGGGGGGGGGGGGGGGGGGGGGGGGGTGACACGATTCACGCACTCTGAAAAACACTCCTGCTTTTTGCCCAGTAGCAAGCAGCGTAAGTAATTTAAGTGCCTCTTTAAAGTGCCCATGCCAGCTTGTCCCCGGTTCGTGAGTTAGGATACGTGATATTTATATATCCCCACATCATGCATTTTTTCTGTTTTAATGACCGTTCTTCTTCTCATGTTGGAAACGGTGTCAGAAAAGCTGCATGCTAATAGGGAGAGATTGTTTTTTCCAGCTGAATTCCCAGGTATCCCTTCTTGTTTCCCACACAAAGAGCTCCAGGGGAGAGCAGCAGTCGAGGCCTCGAGGTTGGCCTGAGGTGAAGTGATTGCCTGTTTCTCTGGGTGGACTTTGGGCACACGGATCACTCCCCACTTACTCCTCAGGAGTTACTCCTCTTAGTTGGAGTCCAGTTAGAATTTTTATTCCCACGGCAGTGGACATGGGTCCTCCACGGCAAAGCGTTTTACGTGGGCTGATCCTGCCGGGATGGCGATGGAGAAGACAGCACGAGTTCTAGCTTCTGCGGGCCTGAAATGAAGCCCCAGTGAACTGCGGCACAGCTGACCTCCTCGCCAGCGCGTGGCACCATCAAGCTCCTGCAGGGGTCCTCGTGTCAGGTTCTTCAATCCCCGCTATATTACACCTATGAAAGCGTACTCACGGCAGAGAAGCGGGGGCTATTTCTGTTGGGGTGGCTGTGTCAAAGGGAAAAAAAACAAAACAGTGCAACTGTAGGTGAGCATTTTAAACTGGTGGGAACAGATGCTGGTGGACAAAGACGTAATTCCCACACCAGACCCCCCTCCCTCCCCTAATTCCTCAAATTCTGCTGGAATGTGTCTTCGTTGAATTTGACTGAAGGCCTCTTTTTTTGCATCTGGGGACAAAGCAGAGTCTCTGATCTCATTTCTGCGCACAGTGTACGTTGAAATTATCGGCCCTGTTCACTCTCGAAAAAATAACTGCTGGGATTTCAGCCGTCCTCATTGAGATGCTAACCATCCAAAAGGTTTTTATTTAACCGGTTTGATGATTACTTTGTACAGATCTTTAGAAGTTTCTAGAAGCTGGTGCTTAGGTATTTAGGTTAGGTATTTAGTGTGTTTGCTTAATGAAAGAAACTTGTGAGAGAATTTTCAGGGTGTCCCTATAGAAGGAGGTCGTGGAACTGATTCTCAAACAAATATCAAAAGATTCATGTACCTTCACTGTCGCTCACTGCCGTTCCTCCACCTTTGCCTGTTTTTTTCGTCCAGATGGGGGTTTACAACAGGCCCCAGACGGCAAGTGAAAACCCTCCAGCAGACTTATAGAGCTGAGCGGCCTGCACCAGCTGTCCAGGGCACGCAAAGCCCATGTCACTGCTGAATTAAGGAACGGACAAAAATAATCCTGCGTTCATACTGAGGCGAGGAGTGTTTAAAGACTTATATCTGTGTGACTTTATTTCAATTTACTATGAATACACAGGAAACGCCCTTTATGATTATCTGTATATTTACTGTCTCTTCCATGTTCGCTACTTTGTTGGGAATGAATGGATGAAGTCGGCTTTGAGTTCAACTCTGGATCAGCTTTGCATCTCCTCATCAAAGCTCCCAAGCTTTCCCAATCCCTCTGTGTGTTTACGCACTCATTAGTATTTACGCACTCATTAGTATTTACGCACTCGTAAGCGACGGCCACACTCCGTCATTGAATTCAATATGATCGTCTTCGGTTTCTACTGGCATTCTGGTGGACCAGCTCTGTACAGCTGCACCTGAGCAATGTCACCGGCTACCCGTCCCACCGTGCGAGGGATTTGGAGCAGTGCACCGAGCCGGGCTGATGATGTCCGGGTTAATTACACGAGCGGTAACTTTAATTTCAGCGTCAGCATCTTCCAGGGCTCAGGCTTTCAATCAACCCTTTTAAAATCACCCACTTCCAGTAACGTGTCATTTCAACAAAAGCAGGCCCCCCCACCCCCCCTGCAGCTTATTAATACATCTTGACTTGTGAGAGTTGATGGGAAGTAGCTTAGTAACTGCTAACAGCCTGCCCCTCAAACACTTTCAGGAGCCTTGAAAGCAACTGTTTCATATTGTAAATAATTAAATGTTTGATTGAGCGCATCCCCTACCATGACGCCCTCCGCCAGCGACGTCCCCTGGTTTTTTAATCACTGTTGCCATGTTAAAGTCCTTACCTCTTGCATTCAAAGTCATAGGTTTGCCTTTCATTTTCAAATCCCATTGCCATGGTTGACAATTCAAAAACATAAATGAGATTACTCTCCTTTTTGTCCTTGTCAATCACGGGTGCTACACGGTTGTCACGGCGACACTGTGGGGATTCTAGGGGGGAGGCTGTCAGGTGGTATTAGTGCCCCAACTCCGCAACTAAAACCTGCCCTTTTTTACATAACAAAAACCCCAGTAATGCATTATTTAGCGACCCGATCAGGCGTCATTTCTGCAAAGATCTGGAGCCTTAAACTCGGGGCTGCAGCCAACCATCAGATTTGGGCAGAGGTGCAGGGGTGCGCTAGCAGGCCGGTGTGGAGCCCCATGAATTATCCATGTGCGGGAGCCACCGCGCCGCTCCAGGCCCGGCCAGGCATGCTTGCTAGCGGGCGGCGCCGTGACAGCTGCACCAGCGAGGGCCAGATGTGGGACCGGGCCCTTCCACAGGGTCCATCCGACAGGCACATCACGGGCACGCTCCTGATTGGCACTAATTGGCACGGCCGCGGCTCAAGGAGGTGCCGCTGCTCTTGGGGGGGATGCACGGGGGGGCTTACACACATGCTCATGCTGCTTGCCGGGGCTGGTGGGGGTAGAGAGAGACGCCCCTCCAGACCGTGGGCATGTCCAGCATCACAAGATGGGGTAGGTAGGACAACCAGGCCGTGCCTCGCAGTGACCGTGCCTGACTGTCATCGCTTTAGTCCTTGATCAGAAGAATTCAGCCTAGCTACAAATATCATCCGACACCATTCATTTTATAGTATCTCCTCAAATTTAGTTTCACCTTCCTTATAATGAAGTGATGTGTAGCATCGCACATCGACATCATATCAGTTGCCACGGATAAGGCTGGCTCTTGCTTCAGGTCTTTACGATGACCCTTATCACCAGACACAAAGTCGCCGCAGTAAATTCCCATTTTACAGGCAATGGATCTGCGGCCTGAACACATGTAGCAAATGTTTACATTTTTAGTTAAAAAAATGCGGGGGTATTAAAGCTCATCTTCAGGAACGCGCTGCATGTGCTCGCCAGGTGGTAGCCCCTGTACCCGTATATATTTCAGCTTCAGCTCAACATCCTTCGTACAGGGTCCCCTCGGGGGAAATAACCTTGGAGTTCTGGACTTATTTTTTTTTCCATGTATAAGAACACCCCGCCGACTAATTTTGCCTCCACAGGGATTTCAGGCACCACATGCAAGTAGGCGGATTGGCCATCGATGCCGTGGTGAAACTCATAATGAGGCTTGACAGGGATCGACGGACAAGCTGTTGAGCTATTATACCTGGGAGGGAATAGCAGACAGGCCGAGCCTTCGTGGTGTGTCACGGTTTTAGATTTTAGACAACATTCCGGTGAATTCCTTGAGGATTTTGCCGCCATAGAGCAGTGCAGCGATGCCACAAAATGCTTGTTTTTTTCTCCTTGTTCTTACGCCTTGTTTTTTCTCCCTAACCCCGGCGACTCCGCCTTCCCTCCTCTTTCCGTCACATTGATCACGCCGCTGGTGAGTTAATCGTTCTGGCATGTGCGTCGCTTCCTGCCGCAGAGGAGAGTGCGGCCTGCCGTGGTTCAGGGGTCACGGTGACATGTTTTTCCTTGGGAACCGGGGCTAGGGGAGGCCATGGGAGAGAGTGTTAAAACACAGATGAACGAGACTTTTCGAAAAGCCCCCCCCCCCCCCAAGGCTGGGCCAAAGAGGGAAAACAGCAGAGAGGGCCAGCAAGCAAGGAAATGATCAGAAAGTGTACCGTCCGTTAAAGGGCCGGGCGCTGACGATAAAGAAAACACCAAAAACTATTTCACCAGCAATGAACAGGAACCAGCTATAGTTTATAGGGCATTTATGACTGAACCACGCTGGCCTGGTCAGAAAACAGCGTGAAGTATCTGAAATACACCCAATGACCGTAAGATGACACACTGGCTGGTCTTGGCTTGGGACACACGGTTTAATGTCAGTTTGCGTAAAGCACTTAAAGGGACGCTTCAAAAAAACATTTCACTTACCATTTAATTACTTATGGAAATGTAGATTTTTCACTCTGGGACTTTGAACAAGATATTTTCTCGCATTAATGCTTTAATCTGCTTATGCGTGTGTGTGATTAAATCCACAAAACGAAAAGCTAAGTCCTGTTTCAGGATCACGGGAGTCATTTCTGTGACTTTTCTGTATCTTATAGACGCTGGATAGTCTCTGACCGTCCATTTTTTACGTGAGCCGGTGGTAAAGGTGTCCAAGCCAGCCCAGAGCACAGCGGAGCCGCGGGACTGCCCCGTGACTGAGATACTGGCAGCCAGTAAAGAGGCACGCAGCTGTGCATTGGTGAATGGGGCACGTTCCACTAATTGGGACGCTATTCCGCTGCAACCGCAGTCTCAAGCAGCTGGCAGGGGTGGCGGGGGGGCACCTCATCCAGGTACCACGTCTGTGCGACTTCAGCGTGGAACTGGGGGAACAAATATGGACAGACTGAGGTTCGTCCACGATCCACTGTCTTCCGCGGGCCTGGAGGGAAACAGGAGAGGCCGTTTGACAAATGTGGGTAATTGATTCTGGCAGGAGCCACCAAGGGCCAGCAGGAACACAAGCCGCTCTGTAAGCCCAGCAGAGGGTCATAATTGATGTGGATAAGGGAATTATCTATACTTCAATGATTTTTACTGGGAGATGCTGGAAATTCAATTAAATCAATATATTTTATTTAAATATAGAATGTGCAGCCGTAATGGGCTGATATAGAGTCCAACGCTGCCTAAAACTGTGGAAGTTTAAACTGTGGGAATATTTAATTGTGGTAATTTATAATAACTTATGGTAAGATAAATACTCTAAAATAGACAGCAAGAACTCTTTAGATTCATTACATCTGTTTATTATGCAAATTATGTTACATGTGATGGGTATTCTTACATGTTTTTATTTTATTTTACTGTAAATAATAGCATGAATATGACTATTATTATTATTATTATGCTTATTATTATTAATTTAGTACCACTTTACAATAAGACTACCCTTATGAAGGGTTTATGAATGGCTTATAATCTGGTTGATAATTAGGTTGCAACACTTTGTAAATCATCAATAGACAATTATAATTATAAGTGGCGAAAGAGAGCTGTATTGTAAAGTGGTACCAATAATTCTACCAATTCTTCTAATAATTCTGGCAAATAACGTTATAAAACCTTGAGTGTTCAACTCTAAATAAAGACACGAGATGAGGTTCTGTGGGAACAAAGAGACAACCTTCCAAGGAGGTGCAGGAAAAGGAAAAGGCACTATTGAGTTTATTATGTATAACATGCACATGCGTAATTCCGCAATAAACTCTCAGAAAGATGATTCTTCTGCTTGACCATTACATCTAAGAGAAGTGAAGGCCATTGCTCAATGAAGAATGAAGAAAATAAAATATACTGCCAGAATTTCAGAGTAATAAAAGAATAAGGTTTGCTGTGCATGTCTCCCACCCCAGAATGGTATCGATTAACAAGCAGTTTCTTCAGTCATTGGTTTAAAAATGACACTCTTTCAATTATTAGCAGAAGTGTTATCATCAGAATTTTTGGCTTTCATTTTGGGCTTTTACTTTGAAACTGAAGGACGACACACACACACATACACACTCACACACACACTCACATACACACACACACACACATACACACACTCTCACACACACTCACATACACACACACACTCACATACACACACACATACACACACACACACACACTCACACACACACACACACACACTCACACACATACACACACACTCACACACACACACTCACACACACACACACTCACATACACACACACACATACACACTCACACACACTGCTGTGTGCTGCCATTTGTCAATAGTCTGACATCTAACATTCTGTATGGTGTACTGTGACTATAAATGACTTAATAGAATTTAAATCAATGAATAAAAGCCACTTTAACTTCTAGTGACCATTACATCTTGCCTGTAGAAGCGTGTTCTAGTATCATGTGTTGGATATCAGTCTCCCCCCCAACTAATTGTTGTTATTTTTTTCCTTTCTGTGATCCTCGGATATGAAGTCACAGCTCCAAATCATTTTGATTACACAATTTATATATATTTCTAATTTCATACAATGACGATGGTGTTTGCCCTAAAGAGCCTTGGCGGAAGGTCATAATGCGGAGTGGACCAGACCTCCTCGGATGTCTCCAGGCTGCAGATCGAAATGGGCGGAGACCTGGGTGACCTCCGAAATAACCCTCTGCACTGTAACGGAGCCGGTCTGCACAGCCTCGGATAGAGAGAGAGAGAGAGAGAGAGAGAGCGAAAAGTGTCGGACTCACCTTCATCCCGCTAAGTGGCACCGGCTGCGGAGCTTCAGGTTCAGAGTGTCACCACTGGTACCGGCTTCCCAGCATCGCGCGGCAAATAACGGCGAATACTATAAAGAAACATCAGACACACCGAAAAACACAGTCAATGATAACCATCCCCCGGCTTTGACATGTTTGTGTGTAATGGATTTTCATCGGGAGAAAGTACCGGGACTTGTTTGACGAATCCCAAGACTGCTCTAGAATTCTTTTTGAAACCCTTTTCTTTAGTAGTCTTGTTCAAGTAGCCTGAGGCCAAAGCCTTCAGAGATCACAATATTATTAATATAAACGTGTCAAACCACATGCTGAAATTCAAAACAGAGGTGCCAGGATGTCAAGGAGTCCAACTCTTGAAATATAAATTATGCTTTAATATTCCTAAGCACTACACAAAACATGCTTTAATGCAAAAAAACAGATGTGTAAGAATGCTTAATATTTCAAGACGACGCTCACGAGTGTGAGACCAAAAGGACTCTTTAATGTCCCCGAAAGTAGTTGTGGTGTGACAGCCATCAGGGCACCTAAAGGAAGAGAGCGCTGCCATGTCCCTCCCCAGGATGTAATTATTTCCTGAAGGACATTTACCTAAATCCATCAACACTGGGACAGTGGAATTCAGTATATATTCTGTGTCGACATGCATGTGCTGTATAGTCTGACAAAACATGTGGAAAGGTTTCATTAACTTTTGTATTTTTTTGTATAAAATCAAACCGGCATTTGGTTTAAAAAATATAATCTATCACATGCAGCCGACAAGTAAATTATTATTAAAATTAATCATTTTAAAATGACGTGGAGAATACAGTGGGTAATACATTAAAATACATGTGTCACCTTTGGAATGCAAATTAATATTTGGGCAATTTGTTTCAAGGAGAATTTTTACTGATGAATGTTGTATTCTGCGTTTCTACTATTTATTTTAGGGATTTCTTATTCCGGTTAGGTCGTTTCTCCCCCACTTATGAATTAAGTATGGAATCGGTACGGCTGTCTGTCAATGTGCAGCCCGTCAGTCCAGCACACGGCGCTGCTCTGAGAGCTGCCTAAGTCAGCAGCTAAAAACTGGGCCAGGGAGAACCGAGCCAGGGAGAACTGGGACTGGGAGAACCGAGCCAGGGAGAACTGGGACGGGGAGAACCGAGCCAGGGAGAACTGGGACGGGGAGAACCGAGCCAGGGAGAACTGGGACGGGGAGAACTGAGCCAGGGAGAACTGGGACGGGGAGAACCAAACCGGGGAGAACCGGGACAGGGAGAAAAGGGCCAGGGAGAATCTGGCTAAGGAGATCCGGGTCGGGGAGAACCGGGGCGGGGAGAACCGGGGCGGGGAGAAAAGGGCCAGGGACTGCCAGCCTGTTGTTAGGCATCCCGCTAAAATGCTTGCAGGCACAAAGCAGCCAGCCGGCTCCAATCGGGGTCGGAGCTTTGTGGTAATCTGGCATACGGCGCCACCGCAGGGTGGAGGCCAGCGCATGGAAGTTACCTGATGCGTCGCGTCACCTTTCCGGTTCCCTTAACAGCCTTGGGTTTATTCCGTTTGCTTGGGGCTCCGCGGCGTCAGACCGAATCGACCGTCTCACGGAACCACAGAACTCCGGCATGACAACTGAGAGTAGCCAGATATACGTTAGTTTACACTTCAAATGTTTCTGCTATTGAGAACGGCGCAAACAAACTGCCCATCATGGGGAGGCAGGCCTCGGAGCAGCCGGCTGCCTCGTGATATTAGCCCAAAACTGGCACTGTCAGAGCATGGCACTGCGTGCTACCAGCTAAGTGTGCTAAACCTTTACCAACAGTGCACGTTTTAGCACCCTATCATGTCCACTTCAAGGATAGTACCAATAATTTAGTTATAGTCTAAAATAAGCCTGTAATGTGCATTTATGAAATAAATCTATGATTAAGTGTATAGCTACGGACTGAAATAAGCTAGCAAAATAAGTGTGTATCAATGGATTTAAAGAGTAACACACTGAGTTTAAACCTCATATGTCACAGGAAATAATCGCTGTAAAAGCAGTCGCTGATCAGTGACGAGTCAAAAAATGCAGTATCCTGTACTGTAAAAAGCCTAATGTCACAAATCCTTCTTTTCAGGCTTTGGTTGAGAACCGTATGGTGAAAACTATTACTGCAGCAAACGCTGTATGACCAGCACTGCACATACACACACACATGTGTGCACTGCATCGGTCATGGTGTAGCAGTGCAGCACAACCATAAACATATATCGAATTTACCTCAAGGGATCTTCGGGACGCCCAATCGAAATTGAGGAAGCTTCTTTGAAAAAAGGACCTTTTGGGAACGCCTGTGATTTAGGAGATGAAGCGATCCCCAGCCAGTCCCAGGCTGCTACATTTCCCCCCACTGGAATCTCTTAGGTGGGGAGCTGGGGGTGGGGGGCAAGTGGCGGCCACAGAGACCTGAACCACAGGCCCTCAAGTCTCAACGGCCAGACAGACAGCCAGCTCAGACTGCCACTAACTGTCGAAGAAGTGAACATTCCCCCTCCACACTTATCTCCACAAATGCTTCAGTGTCAAAGTTCATAGGCTGATGGGGCACACCAACACACACACACACACATACACACACACACTCCCCAGTCAGATGTGCAGGCCACTGGCTTTCCCTCTGGAAGACAAGGTGGGGGTTACCCTGGCGATGAGAGACACCACTGATTTAACAAAAACAAAGAAAAAACCTCGCTATCTCAAAATCCCTTAACGGCTGGGTGGGAGCGACATGGAGATTCCACAGTGTGTGGGTGAGGAAGCCGAAGCCTCCTGCTGAATCCCCTCTCACATGTAGATTACGGACAGAAACAGGAGCCATCATAAGTGGGATGGAAATACAGCAGACGGACAGATAGAGAGAGAATGACACAAAGACAGAGACTGAAACCAAGACAGGCAGAGAGGGACAGACACACAGAGAGAAAGAGAGCGTAACAGACAGAAATGCAGAGAGACAGACAGAGAGAGACACAGAGGTGGAGACAGAGAGACAAACAGAAAGAGACAGATATATGATGACAGAGAAAAACAGACAGACAAGCAGAACAACGGGGAAAGAGAGACAGACACAGAGAGACAGACAGAAAGAGACAGATATATGATGACAGAGAAAAACAGACAGACAAGCAGAAAAACGGGGAAAGAGAGACAGACACAGAAAGACAGACAACGAAGAACAGGCAGAGAGACAGACAGGCTACAGACGAGTTTTTACGACAGCTCCAAGGCAAGGGCTTCTCTGGATGCCCGGAATGGGGATGTGATGGCACTTTCCAGAAGTCCGATACTTTGTTAAATAATAGTGCATGTGTTTCTGCTTTCACTTGCCAAACTTGGTATTTCTCGGTCATATCAAAATTATTCCCTGATGCACTGAAGTACTTCAGAAGTGACATCAAAATACCCCAATACAAGACATACATTTTAAAGTTGAAATTATTTGATATAAGTGCCTTTAGCATTCATGTAAACAACACCACAGCGGCCAGAGCTGCGCGATACTGGCCTTTGATCTCAGAACCTACCCTTTGATCTGGCTTTCGGAGTAAAAAATGCATTTTCCAAGTGGGTTTCTGGTACTGTGATGAAATGACCCTTGACAGCATTAGGAAAAACTTCAATTAAACTGTCGATGTAAACCTGCAACAGAAAACTTGACAAATAAGATAGAACATATTTACTTTTCCTCGCGTTTAGAGGCGCGCACAGGAGCGTGCCTAAAAGTAGTGATTGGCTGGTTTTTGTGACTAATCCATTTGGAGTACATAAGCTGTGGGTGCTGATTAATGGACTGATGTACGCATGGTTGACACCGATCACATGCTTCAACACCGAGGGAATTGTTATTCCCATGAAATGAACATGGCTTTATAAGTATGTCTGACCCATAAGGTTCTCGCCCCGCGGGACACAGAGCAGTTCTGGGGCCGCGTGCTGAATAATTTTGCCTAAATGACTTTTATGGCATTAATGTCTGGAAAGGGGGAGGCCCACCAAAGTTGGGCGGTGGTGGGACGGGATGTGAATGGACGGCTCGCGGCTTGGAACAGGAGCGGCAGCAGATACAGGGGAAGCTTGGCAGGATGTGAGGCTTTGTGGGGGGGGTCTCTTCCTCCCCCGCAGTGTATGCTTGTACTTTAGGTTAAAGTGTGGGAGTACCGCTCTCTGAAACGCCACGGTGAAAACACGGAGTAGGTTATTTCTTTCATTGCTGCCACATGATTGACCTTCGACCCCTGTCCCCCTGCTCCCCCGCGCCCCCCACTCCAGCCCCGGGGTCCCGCCATCCCTCACAGAGGCACACACTGCCAGGATGGACCGTAAGGCAACAGAACACAGTTCTGTTCATTTTCCATGTGTGAGTCTTTAACATGCCCGTCTTTCTAGAAGACTCCGTCAGCAATGAAATGTAAACTCGCAAATTATGCACAATTACTGGAGACAGATGGCGTGGACCTCCTATTGTTAACAGAATTAAACACACAAAGAGCCCTGTAAGAGTGTGTTTGATCAATACCTATTACATAGATTACACAGACTTCTCTCGTGGCAGTTTCCATACTGCGCTACCTTCGTGGTTTTGTAGAAGCCTGACTCAGACCTGTCACGCAGATGTTCCTTTCCGACTGTGTTTGGCAAGTCGCTTAGTCCCCAGACAGCTCAGTCAGGCAGGCTCCTGCTGAGTCTACAGCAATGCATGCTGGGTAGTCTGCGCGCATTAGAAAAACACCGAGCGTGGACCTTCCCGCCTGGCCCCTGCCGCCTGGCCCCCCTGACCCAAACCTGCCACTCCAGTTCAGCAACGAAGCTCGATCACTTCTCGTTCGAGGCGCCGCGGGGGGGGGC
>JAODJX010000007.1:6910835-6926292 GCA_026776945.1 Isichthys henryi
CACACACAAAGCGCACTGACCTGTTACTTGCCGGACCTCTGATCTACCGTCATGTGATTTTCAGATCAGGCCGCTGATCCTTTCTGATGTACAGCACATGACACATCTACAGAGGCGCATGTTTAACGATGGACGCCAAGCCCCCGCGAGAGGGTGGCATGAGGGAACCAAAGCATGTGGGAATGGACAGGTGGGAGGCATCGTGGGGGGGGCGAGTCGGGGACAGGGATGCACTCCAGGGCGCCCCGATTAGGGACTGGCGAATGGCGTCTCAGTGAGGCCGCTTGCACAGGTATTAAGGTAATGGATGAATGCATGCAACGACTGCTACGTCAGCCCATTCTACTCATGAAACAGGGGAAGTACATCAGGGTGAGCTCCTGATCCCCTCACTCCTGCCCCCGACAGCCTGCACTCCTCACTGCTGCCCTCCTGAGGGAGGGTGTCACAGCGCGCGCCTTGTGGGTATGTGGTAAAGGATCCCCTCACTCCTGCCTCTGACAGCCTGCGCTCCTCACTGCTGCCCCCCTGAGGGAGGGTGTCACATTGCGCGCCTTGTGGGTATGTGGTAAAGGATCCCCTCACTCCTGCCCCCGACAGCCTGCGCCTTGCTAGAAGAAGAAAAACCACACGGCATAGATCACAGGGTGAGTGCGTTTAGATGTGCAACGGTGTACGCGCTCTCTAATTACGAAGGACGGGCAGACAGACGGGGTAACCTCTTTTTGGGCGCTTTGGGTAAAGACCATATTTAGACAGTCAAAAGAATAATAATTACTTCACTTTCGGGGGTGGTGTTGACAAATGGTGCTTTGCAAAGCACACACGTCCGTCGGAGCGGTCGGGCTCGCGGAGAGGAGCCCGCTACCAGTGCTCGACAGTCTCAGTGAGAGTGTTTCCCCGCCGGGTGTGCTGTCACCGGGGGCCGCTGTCTCCCACATCTCCCTTTTTTATTTCTGGGAGGAGTTAAAACTTGCATTTTTTTTTTTGTTGCCGTTGCCGGGGGCGACGAGGAGTCGGTTCACTTTAATTACTGTAGTCTGACTTGCCCGGAGCTCCGTTTTTTTCGTCGTGTGAGATTATGCAGCATGTCTGGGAGCTGCTCGCCGGCCCCCCAGCCCCCCGGCCGTGCTGCGGACCTTGGTGGACGCCTGCCGGCCCACGCATGGGCGAGGTGGCGCAGATGCAGGGCAAAAGGGCTACGTGGGAAGATGGGGCCGCCTCCAGGGGGTGCTGAGGGGGAGAGTTCAGGGAGTTACAGCGTCCGCGGCCAACGGATCGATTCTGTCACCTAAAGAACGGCGAGGTCACAAGACCTAGAAGCTCCTTAGAGACAGGCTGGTCCTCCTGTATGCCTGTGAGTGCCTGCGAGTGGGCAGGCAAGCTGTGGTAAATAGAGTCTTGAAACTCCTCAGTCCACAACAAAGCCTTTTCAGTCACGACGGCGTGATTTAAACCGTGTGTCCAGACGACTCTAAGTGCTGCCTGGATGCTCTGGAAAGGAATGGGGGATTTGTGCTATCGCCATCCATCACAAATTAACCCGGTCTGGCCATTTTAATTACACTGCATATTTATAAGTGATCTGCGTTTTCCTCGGGTGGGAAATAAAATACCCGCCGCCACAATTCCACACTGAAGCAGCGAGGGAAACGAATGAATGTAAAGAGGAAGGTCAGCCGCATTCTGCGAAGGCCCGGAGTGTAGGACATAATCCAAGACCGTCACAATACTGGCGAGACAATAACGGGAAAAATCCTCTTCAGACAGCAGAACACACATGGTCACAATGGCCAGAAGGACACTGTCTCTTTGGGGCTTATTTTCAAGGTCTGCCGGCAGCTTCGACAACATCTTCAGCTCCCTGCTGACCCAGGTGTGTTACGAGATCTTCATATGATCTCCTCACATCTCTGTCCCGACGAGCATGTTAAACGGTGAGGTAAAGTGCGCAGCCGCCCCACCGCCCATGGGCAGGAAGACATACCTCGTCTCTGTCTGTATGGAGCGAGACATTGAGACGACGGATGGGGCAACGTTCTCGATCGGCTACGTCTGAACGTGTCTGAAGACACAAGTGCGTCGCCCCCACTTGCACAAGGGAGGGGACTCTATTCCTTCTGAGCATGTCACCTCCAAAGCAAAGAAAAATGCCTGAGCAACAGAAATGTTAGTCTATCGGAAGAACAGAAGGGAGAGGGTGGTCAGAGAGCAACCCAGACGGCAGCTCAGAATCACGTGATTTCCCTCTAACATTGTGCCTTCATTCACTATAATTGTGATGCATAAAAAACAGATAAATGAAATGTAATTGTTTGAATAGCTTGAACTGTGTTAATAAATTTATACTGGACTTTCTTGTTATTTTCGTCATGTGACGATTAATTTTGTTTGTGTCTCTGAACATTCTTGGAGGTGACACCGTGCTTCTTGGAAGTGACACTGCGTTTTTTTTATGAATAGTGCTCGTGGTTTTCGGATATTAAATTTTTTATGTAAATTAGTAGCTTTCGTGTTTTTAATCTTGCAAAAAAATAAAATAAAAACGACGCAAATGGAAGCCGCCGAACCAGGCGAACGCAGTGTCACTCGGCCCCGTCGGGGGTGGGGGTGTCCGGACATGCCTGTCACTTCGGGGGAGGCGAATTAGCGACGCCTCTTAATGAGCCTACAGGTGTTTGCGGCGCAATGGGTGCCTGATACGTGTCTCTCCCGAAGCGCCTCCTGATCGGCGACAAGCGGCGGACGACAGGCGCACTGTCACGCCGACCAGCCCGCCGCCCCTCGCCGTCCCGTCCCCCCGCACCGCCCCTAAACAACACCTTAGACCCGCAGCAGAAGTGAACCCCGCCGAGTTTTAAAATACGCGCCATGCAATTCGTGCGCAGGTTTATCTTCTGTCCAGAGGCGACGATCCTTTAAAGCAATACACTGATTAGGAGGAAGATGGCGTCGGTAAGTAACTTAGTCATCTTAATTGAATTTACTACATGTGCAAAACACCCCGAGTACAAAAGAGAATTAAAATGCTCCCGTGCGTGGCGTGTGCGTCTGATAGTTTATGTAATTTATTTATCTTAATGCAAAGTAATTGGTAACTAAGTGTAAGCAGCTGCCTAAAACTCCGTTGCATCATTGGTTTTCTTGGTGCTGTGTGTTAATTTATACAGCCTGACCCAAGTTTAGCAAGCCCCAAAGAGCACTTTTTTTCCCTCTTGACATAAAAAGGGAAACTAGTCGCCACTTGTCATGACTTATTCTGAAAACTAGTCTTGATTTTTCAGAGGGATGTCTTTATATATATATATTCGTGTGCGTATGTACAGTGTCGGAGGTGCGTGTCGCTAAATTAATCACCAAAAGATGCACAAATAAAAGAGTGACTCGCATTCGAGTCCTTAAGATTAAGTAATGCAGGAAAATAAAGTTTTCGTTGTAAATTTTATTCACAGTTTAAATAATTTCTTTTTCTCAAAACTTGACTTGAAATAAGTGAAGGACACCCCCTTTAAGGTGGCTTGATTCCGTGTCACGGCAGCGTACGGTGCGGTTGCAGCCCGGGGCCCCCAGGGTGTCCCATTGTGTTCTAAGGGGGTTTGGGCCAAACGCGTATCACGGAGCCGCCGGCCGCCCTCAGACTGCGGTGCCTAAGGTCAGCAGCACCCAGGGCGGGACTCGCCACGCTTCTGCTCTTCACTTTCCTAAGATCATCCATCTTCCAAGCGCTTATCCTGCCCAGGGTCGCCGGCACGTTAGAAATCATCACAATCATTTCTCTCTATAGGAAATAATCGACTTGGTTTTTAGCGGTACTAACCTTGTCCAGTTTGTTTTCATAATATGAGATATTTTATTTGGCAGATGGACAATTTTAATTTCATTTTCGCGGTCAAGCTGGTTAAAACAACAAAATTGTTAGGTGGCTAATTTGTTTTTTTCGTGTAAGCGTATAGACCTAGTAGATAAATATTTCATTCATCCATCTTCCACCCGCTTATCCACTATAATACATATGCGATTCTATAATGCTTATACAGAGGATTATCGATCTGTATGTATATATTGGGGTTAATGTACGTGTATAAAGCTTAGGTCACTTTTAATGGTTGGTGAATGCAGGGAAATGGATGTTACGGTGAATTAAGCCCGCTTGTGGAGAGCTGTATATACGGACTGGCTCACTCCAACACCTGATCACCTAAAGACTTCAACCATTATTACAGCCCTTAATTGTAGTTAATGACTGACCTGATTAGATAAGAATAGAACTGGAGTTTTGGATCCGGGTGCGTTTAGGCTGCAGATGGGATTCTATACATTCTTAAGAAAGGCAAGATGCAGACCATGAGCTTGTTAACACTGGTAGGACGCTTTAAAAGAAATTAGTAATAATAATAAAGAATGCTGATGTCATCACGATGACCATCTTTTGCTGTGGAATAGGGACGCTTTTTGGTTTCCTGTTGACTCATTTCAGACCCGTTACCCAAAGATTCCGAAATGACCGGTGCATGAAAAGTTAGTCAGAAAATTTCCCAGTTTTGATTACTGCCGCTAGCTCTGCTTAATGACTGTTTTGATTTTTCCCTCTTCCTGACCCCTTCAAAAAGCTCGTAAAAAATAGATTTAAGCTGCCCATTAGACAGCATGTTGATGAGCGCCACCTGACTTATTCAGTTTATACCTGATACCGCGAACTCGGGCTGTTTAAAACCTGACAAGATCCCGCCCCCCCTTTTTTTTGCATGCATGCATTAGATTTAAAGTCACGCTTTAACTTGATGCATAACTGGTGAGCTTGTAGTTAATTTGTGGTTAATAACCAAGAGCAAATGAATCACATTACATGAATAAATATTCAGCGCTAATCAGATAGAAGATTCTGGTCTAGTTTTGCCCTTAACAAACTGTCTGGTTTCACAGAGATAAATCGGCATCAGTGGCCTTGGAGTCGGGTGAAATTTGAACAAAGCAATATAGAAATGAAGAAGTTTTCATTATTGATACTTGTTTGTAATTGTGTTCAGGATTATAAACGTCAGTGTCTTATCTATATATTTTCAGTAGCTTTTTCTCCCGTGGGATGCGTTGGATTTTTCGATAAAACTGAACCAAAGACCCGAATGAAACTATCATATTGTATGTAGTTGTCTTGTCTTTCTCGCCTCCTTGCTTTCCGGTGGAAAAAGCGCATTCTGTAGCAGGGAGGCAGAGTGAATATTTTAGCATCAACAAAGGCATTAGCGGTGTCAAAGTGGTTAATGCTGCTGGGGTTTTGGAGCGCACATCTGGCTGGGGGCCGTGGGTGTATGCAGTGGCAGCCCCCTCCGCCCGTACCAGCCTCTACAAGGGAGCTGTCGCACGGCTGATTTATGGTCTCCTAATGTCACGGGATAGCAATGTCGAGCTGTGGCATAAACACCAAATGCCTAAAAAGTTTAGCGATTATGATTCAGTGTCTTGGGAGGATTCTGGTCCCGTTCCACCGCACACCGTACTCCCCTTGGCTGCCGGGGAGCGATATCCAGAGGCTAGCTGTGCCTAGCCGTTACTGACACAAAATCATTCCAGAATTTTTTTTCCCTTTAAATCTTATAGCGACCTGCTGCTTGTGTGTGTTTTTTTTCTATCCCCCACCCTCCCCTTTTGTCCGTCATGTTCAGGCTGTCGTCCTGGATTCTGAGACTGCCTGCCGCCTGCCTGAATTCTGACTCGAACCTTTGCCCATAGGTTTCTGAACTTTTTACAGCTAGCTGTGTGTACAAGAAGTAAATAAGATTATATATAAATATACATATATAAAAATTAAAATGTGTACAAGGACTGTCCTGGACATCCTCTCCTTCAGTATTCCGAGTGGCAGGAATTTCAAGGAAAATGATAGCAGCGGATTAACCATCAAATGATTTTCATAATAACCGGCCTCCGCTTTAAACAGACTGGTACTTGCGTATTCTGTTTTGGAGGGAAACCAAAGGCCAGGGTCCTCTTAGGAGCCCCGGCCTTGCGTAGACGAGGCCTCTCCCTCAGCGCCTGAAACATTAATGCAGCAAGTGGATTACCAATGCCATCACAGGCCTTGCACTTGAGTATATTGATTTTCCTTCTGCTTTTCCAAAAAAAAAAAAAATAAATAAAAATAAAACCCTGCACCGGGGTAGTCTCCTAAGACGGAGGATGCAGGGTTGCTCTCCTCGCCTGTGTTTGTACACCATTCTTGGGTGATTTCCTGGGAGAATTTGAGGCTTTGTGATCGAACGCCCTTAGACACTGCATAGGGTGGAAGGATAAGCCTTTGCCATCGGTCCAGCTGTACCCCTGGTTTCACTTGGTGGCAGGGGCAGGCAGGTGGAGAATGCTCCTTCTACTCAGCTCTTACGGGGGGGGGGAGCCTCGATGTTGAGTGCGGTCAGGTTTATGTGAAGACAGTACAGGTTGTTGCCTCTAACTTCACAGTGCTGGTTCCTAAATGGAAACGTGACTCAAATCGACAAGGCAGGGTCTTAACAGTATCCACACCTTTGGACTTGAACACGGCAAAAAAAAAACGTCAGTCTGAATTGTGGTAGAACTCCGGATGTTCGGCCCAGTACGTACACGCCTGGCATCAGCTAAGGTGAGACACCCACCTAGAGGGGGGCTAGGGTACCGCCACAGGTAGTCGATGGGTCAACAGTTTAACAAAAGAATTAACAGGATTATCGCCGGTGGTTCGTTTTGTGATCCATGCCCAAATATATCATTGATATTGCTTATTAAAGGACCGATTGTGGTGTATTGTTCTGGTTTACATTATGCTGATTGATATATGATTATTATACCCAAGTAGGTTGCTGTGTAATAAAATACTGAAGATTTGGTTAGTCCTGTGGGGCTTTTAGGCTGGGAGTCGTCATGTGAACAGGGACAGGCGGTGAGATGCTGGCCATCCTTGTCTGATCTCCCTAATATGAACTAATTTGCTTGATGCTATTGTGACAATGTGAAATACAATATTCAGACCAGTGTTTACTACAGCTAATTTTTGTGAGAGCGGACTGGGTGTAGTGTAAACATCACCGATATAGAATATATTTCCCCCGACTGAAGGTTTCTGTGGGTTGTCAGTCAAACGATATATGATAGATACTGGTTGTGTGATGTTCTTGGAATCTCAGCTTTGTCTGGTGGCCATTTGAGAAGAATAGCACCTATCAAGGCTCCATGTAATATACTAGCTAGATATAGCGGCAGCAGCGTCATAATAGTGATTAAGTAATTTCACAGTAGTTCTTGGGAATATTTTTTTAAGGGCAGTTTTGGAATTATTACGTGACTGCCAGCGACTAAAGGAAATTCAGTCGCAAATGCCAGATTGATCTATTTGCAGGAATATTAAAAAAATAACAAAAAAGTTATCACATCTGTTTCAATTTAGCAATATGTACTTCTGTGGTACCTACGGAATGTACAGTTACACACACTGCGGTTCCGTGGGTTTTAGGTCGAGTCACACCAGTTTCCGTATAATCTCACGCACGCACATGAAATCTAGCGTGTGTCAGGCACTGGATGCCATTTTGCGCTGTTATCATACATTCTGTTCTAGTTCCCAAACAGAGCAGAGTTTCCTTTTAACAGCCAGTAATTGTGGGGAACAAATATTTAAATTAATTTCTATAGGTTTCTCATGAATATCCAGACATTGTAGGTGTGGATAAGTGGATATTATGCCATCTGAGCCAGATGCAATTTGCTGAGTTCCACGCTGCCCGACCCCCTCCCCCCCACACTAACTCTTGTATTTTCACACGTCGCAGGTTTTTCTGCGGGTGTCGGCTGCCACTAGTTCAGGGGAGGAGAGACATCACTTAGGACACCGTGGTTTGTGTCACTCATCCTGAAATCGCTGCTGATAGGCGGCATGTCCGTCTGAGAGAGACACTCGCATACGGGACCCAGGGCCGAGTGGGGACGAGGAGGAGATTAGGGGCGCCTTCTTGCTGAAGGAAGGGACAATATGGCTTTTGTGAGAGAACTTTTCTATTTTACAGACGGGGTCTCTGCATTTTTAGATTCTCCTGGCTGTGACGTTCTGATGAATGTTTCCATTGGCTAACTCCACTGCAAAATGAGTTGTCGATGGGTGCTTCAAACTCTGCGGAGGTGGAGATTTTGGCAGATCCTTCCGAAACGATCTTTTCTCGCAAGGTGGCCACATCTGTGTTTTGTTTTTTTTTTTGGCGTGAAACAATGACTTCCTCCCTAAAGTTTAATGGTGGGGGCTGTCACAGACCCCTTGTACTGGGCAGCCAGCGGGAAGGAGTCCAGCAAGGCCCCCGCTCTACAGGAACCCCGAAGGAAGCTGACTTGATCTCAGAAAGAGGTTTCCCACCGCAGTCCTGCATGGTTTCAGCCTGAACCACTGTTTCTCCACTGATCTCTGTTCGTCCTTGGCGTTGCGGCACTGGAGATCAAGTTATATGGGGAGAGAGTCGAGGCGCGAGAGGATGCGGGGAAGTCGGCAGCCTTGTTAAATCCCACGTAAAATGCTGCGTCTCTGACGATAAGGGGGTTGGAGAGAATGAGGGGCCAAGTGGTTTTGATGATGCGCTGGGGGAGGGCTTGGATTACCACCCGGCTGGCTTGCATCAGGAGACCCCTTGGCTTGGGAGTCAGAGTCTCCACGGTCACACCAGTGTCAGTTAGCATGAAGTGGAGATTTGCCCGACGGTTAAACAAACCGGTGCTTTGTACAGCCGTTTCTCACATTCACCGCATTTTAAAATTCCATCCGCCACCCGAAACGAGCCATATCTCTTAGACATATCCCGCTCCCAGCCCTCCGAGAGATGGACGGGGCGCATTCCATGTTCTCTGGGAACCTGTGTGCTGTTTCGTGCCGAAATGCCGGACGGTAGCGGACAGTCATTTCAAATAACTTCCAAGCCGGTAATAATGTCTCTGTGAATGATGCTCGGTTTCTAAGCATTTTAATCATATATCCTAATTTTCTAGTTGACACGGCGCATGTGTAGAAATCACCCGTTTTGCAGGAGATTTGTGTGAAACATTTCCAGAGTTTAATTGTTAGCCACCTACCAGCCGAGCACAGCTCCTGAGTATACCGATCGTTTATGGGTTTTCCAGACACTGCTACTTAGAAACAGACGAAGCCGGCTGCAGACTGACAAAGGCTGCGAGGCTCCGAATTCCCCAAACTAAAGGAGATCAGAATGCCGACAGACCAAAGAGTACAGCGTGTGTGTGTGTGTGTGTGTGTTTTTTTTTTTTTTTTTTGTCACTGGTTCCCTCTCCGAGTTGAAGACAGTTTCTGGAAAAAAAAAGGAAAAATTGAAAAGTAAGAATTGCGAAGAACTCAATCCGTTTTGCGTGTTTTTTTTTCTTTCTTTTTTTTTCATTTTGCAGTGACACGCTGCGGCCAGAGATCGGGCCAGGCGAAGCGTGAGAACCTGGCAGTTCTCCTGCGGCGTGTTCCAGAAGCGAAGAGGTCAATGGCAGCCTATCTGTCCATATCCCAAATGGAAGAGACAAACGGATCCGTGTGGAAGTGTTGGCACGGTCGCTTGCTTAAACACACCCCCCACCCTGCAGCACACCAGCCACCAAGGGAGTGCTGTGTCATGGTGGGGGGGTGGTTGAACAGCTCACCGAGCCACATTGGCCAGAAATACTCTGGGGGGGGGGGGGGAAGCTGTCCCATTTGTGGGTGTGTGAAGGGTTAAGCTGCAGGTAAGGAGCCCCCGCCCCCCCCCGACATGATTCTGTAGTCACAGGCAGCCGGGGAGGGTGCTACCGTGTTTGCCCCGCGAGTTCACATGCTGATTGATGTAAGTCCGGCCTTTGTGCCCCTTTGGCTGAGGTGGAACAGGTGTGACTTCGCCACAGAGCGCGGCTCAGACAAGCCGTATCACAGCACAATGAGGTCACTGTGGAACATTCCGGCATTCCTGCAAGAAAAAAACAGAAAGCAGAGCGTCGCAGGGTAGCGACCCAGCTGCTGGGGAGTCGCCATCCAGGTGAGGGGGATTTTTTAAGCTCTACCCAGCAGAGGGGACGAGCGGCTGGGCCTGCGATGGCACGTATTAAAGGCCAGGAATGGGCTGTAATTCACTCCCACCCCTCCATACCACCCACCTCCCCCCTTTCAGGGTTCAAATTTAAAATAGCTGGTGGCCAGATAACTAGAACCGCCTCTGGGGTGTTGTGATTCGAATCTGTTCGAATCGGTTCCTGGCTTAACATGTCCTGCTGGCTGCCCCCCCCCCACCCCCCTTTGCAAATGTGGTTCTTTAGGAGCCCGAAATCCGGAGCTTAAGTGTGGGCTGGCATATTTTTTTTTTCTCAAGTTTGTCCCAGAGTCATGGTGGGGAAACAGGCCACTTTTTTGCAGCCAGTGGTCTGCTGTTAAATCCCGCTGCCATACCTAAACCCCCCCCTGGTTCCTTGGCACTACCTTGTGGACTCCCCTCCCCACCCCAAAAACCAAGCTCCACAAAACTCCTGTTTCCCTCCCGCTTGCCCCGAGAATGACATGCGGCGGCAGATTTCTCTGGGGCGCATGGAGTGACAGCGACGCGTATGTGTGTGGATCAGCGCGTCTGCATGAGGTCCCCGTGCTGTTTTCATGGTTTAACCAGCCTTGACTTGCACCGCGGTGACTCGCATCTGCTGACTCTGAGGATCAGTGTGCGCTGGGCCGCGGGCTGGCTGCTGGGCCATGCTTGGAAGGCTTTTGGCATGTGCCGTTGCCTGCATTTTTCACCCTTGACTGAAAGCATATGCTTCACACAATTGAGACAGTGTTAGCGTGCCGATCCCAGGCAGCTCCCCTCACATCTGGCACCGCTCGGCCCCCCCGCCCCCCTCCAGGTGAACCTTCTCCCCCGGGAGGGTGGCTCACAGCGCTGTGGCATCTGTGGAGTGGCAGGAAGTGTCTGAATCTGTCTGGGAGTGATTTCCATCTCCACATGCTTTTCCAGTTTCGCCAGAAGACCACCCCCACCCCTCACTTCGCCGGCCCCCCCAACCCAAATCAGGCTTTTTGCTTGACTCCTGGTGATGTGATTAAATCAGCCGTGAATGAAGGGGGTGGTCCATTGATTTAAAAAAAAAAAAAAAAATCATCTGTGACCCTTAAGTGGGAATGTCATGGACGGGCTGGATAATTAGGTCCCAGTACTGAGTCTCAGACTCGGGCTGTTTTATGTACCGTACCTTGTATCAGGCTGATTGTTTGTGACACAAACAGATGCGCGTTACCTCGACATGTCAGCAGAGAAGCAGAGTTCCTTGTGGGAGCTTCCCTCTTTCTCATCGTCAAAAATTAAAACGGGATGAAGGAAACATCTTGTCCTGATGGGTTATACAAATCCCCACTGAGCGCCCCCGTATAGTGGCTCCGAGACATTTAACGAGGAAACGCCCGCCTGTCGCACTGTGACGAAGGCTCCTTGCCGGAGTTTTCTGTGGCTCGCCTCGTGTCAGCCATGTTTGAGGAAACGTTTAGAATGTTTTGGTTGACCTGAGAGATGATCGTTTTGAGTTGACCAGTTTCGCTAGAACACGGAGGAGACTTGATGCAAGTCGCTGGTTGAGAGTGACTCTCCTGAGTTTACCGTTTCGCGTCCCGTCAAGGTTTTGTGACTGGTTGTCTGGTGATGGTGGAACCGGTGGTCGGTGGCAGTTTTCCAGGGAGCGTTTTGTAGCGGGGGGCGGTGAAGCAGGACGTTTCCCCTCATCCCCCTCCCTCCCCCCCACTGAGATCTCCTACCTCAGAACCAGAGCGAGGCCACCATTCTAGAATATTCTACGGCTGATCATGTCATGGTGCTCCAGCCTCTGCTGTTTCACTGACCAAAACCCTAACATCTAAATGCTGTCTCTTGAAGAGTTGGGGCAGGAATCATGATCTCACCATAAAAATGTCCATATTGCGCAAACACAGTTGCTGGATGTTATTACCTTTCTTTGTGCAGGTTAGCACAGCTCCGACAACAATGGTTTGCACTGGTGTCCCCAAACCTCATACATTTCTCCAGCCGGCCGCAGCTCCTGCCGGATGCTTCTGGAGCACCTGTCGAGGCTTCCAGCATCCATGCTGCTTGCTGCCCAACCCTCTCCAGCCTCTGGTTGCTCCCCACAAACACATCGTGGTCTTGCCATTATCGTGATGATTTTGAGACTTCTGGGGGAGCTGGAGTGCGTGTTTTTTTTTTTTTTTTAAATGTCCTCCTAGAAGATGTTTCTGTGTGCTGAGCTGCAAGCCCCCCCTCCCTGAACAATGAAAGGAAAAGCCGTGTCCCATTTTCTTTGGGATCGATGCCTTGGGCTCGAGGTTGGCTGCTAGGACGTCGCCAAGCTGAAGAAAAACAAGCGTCCCCAGGAACAGCGGCCTGCAGAGACAGGCCAGTACATTTACCTCCCCCTTCCTTAATGACACCTAAACAGTATGGAAGCACGGATCGGCCATGAAGCACCTCAGATGTCTGCCTCTTCCCTGTCGTCGCCCGGCTTATTCTCAGCAGCAAAACCGTGCTCTCTCGGCACCATCCGCCACGGGGTCAGCCCTCGTCTCCTTCACTTGTCCCCAGTGACCCACCAGCCATGGTTATTACCAGACCCTTGCCCAGAGATCCACAAGGACCACGAAAGGAGTGAGTGAGTCATATTGTGTCGGACGTGTGGAAACGATCGAGGTGTCCAAACAGTAAGAGTATATGACATCAGAAGGGCAAGGGAGATGGTATGGCACCTGACATCAGAGCACAATCAACCATGCAAGCAAAAGTAGCTCCTCAGGCATGTCGCCTGCTGGATTGTCCTGAAGTTGGCAGACTTCCTGGATCTGCCAGATCCCTGACCATAGAAAAATTTCCTCAGGAGAGGGGACAGTTGCGCAGTGTGGGTGTCAGAAAGTGACGGCCATGGTGAGGACCACACAGGATACCTCATTGACCGCAGTTATTCAAAGCGGTTCTTCCTGATCCGTTTCTGTACCGGCATTCTCAGGGTGCCTCGAAATATCTTGGGTAAAGAATTCCAGTACCCCATTGTCTAGTGGTGTCAACAGTCAATGGTGTCAACAGATTTTCTCGAGCTGTACTGGATCACATCCTATCGTTTTTGTCAAGCTAAATGTTAGCAGAATATGCAAGTCCTAGGAGCGTGAATGGGGAGTGGCAAGCTGAGGCGAGGTGTGTAGCTGATTTATGGATTGTGCAAGACAATGAATCTCATAAATAAATAAATAAATAACCCATCTTTTTCATGTAGACACACACACTCAACTGGGGACAAACTCAGCATATCAGGGGGAGAGTTGGGGACTTTATCTTGGGATCAGGCAGGTAGGGAACCGGTGGAACTTAAACTTGAAGACTTTGTATGGATGGGTCTCATTGTTAGAGTAGTGATCCTCTTCACAAAGACATACCAATCCTTCCTGATTCTAAAACAATGATGTTTTAATGTTTATGGGGACTGCAGAAGGGAAGCAACACCCATAATATTACTCTCCAAACTGCATGCAATTAAAGCAAGCAAGTCAATTGCGCCGTTTCCGAGTGGCTTTGGAAATGTAAATGTTAAGCATGAGAAGCAGGCAATGAGCGACTTTAATGTCCGTCTCCATGTTCGTTCTTGAGCATCTGTAGGCGTACAGGATAAAGTGCAGGCTGGAGTGAAGCAGCTAGCTTTCAGGGTAACTTAGTCTAAGTTAACTTCATGCTTCTAGAGCAGCAGAAATGTCTGCTGATGTGATACCGTCAGTATTTGCCAGTTAATTTTAAAACTGAGTTTCCCTCATATCTGACACGCTGGCTTGCAGCCTCCCCCCAGCTTTGAGGAGTGATCGCCGGGTCGTGAGGACGGCTGGCCTGTCAGTGCTGGGGACACCTCCTGCTATTGTGATCCCAGGGAGAGGCTGTTGGGTGGGAGAGGTACGTGGAATAGCACCCTCCTGACCACTGAAGCATACGTTTTTCTGTGAGTCATTAAGCCAATGAGTGTAATCACTGTGGAAAGCCACTTGTGAAATGTTTTCGGAATGGAGGGGGAAAAGCGTGAAGGCAGATACCCCCCAGGTCATAGTCAGGGCGTGGGGGCGGGGCAGAGTGGGGGGGTTACTCGAGATTGCATGGGCCAGGGTTAGGTCTATCGATCCTAGTATGTGCCTAGAGGTATCTGTCCCTGTTGAGGTGCATGACGATAATTTGATGAGGGGAAAGGCTGCAGACTTTTTGCACGTCTGTACAGCCCCCCCAGTTCACTGGGGGATGGCGCTCACCTGCCGAAACGGAATCCTGCGGGCTCATGTCGCCACACTGCCTGCATTCCTGTTGCTTCGGGGTGCCGAAATTTGTAGCGCGTGTAAAGCTATGTTACTTACCCGCTTAATACACCGTTAGCATTGACGAGCCACTTCAGTATACATGCTTCAGTACATTTTTCTTTAATGACTTAATTCAGTGCTGATATAACTGCTTTCTTTTAATTTCCCATTAATAGCGCTGTTCATTGCTGCAGTCGTAACTTTCACTTTGTTTGATTGTTTCATTTCTGAGGATGGTGTGGGAGGAGCTTGTGGGGGAGGGCTGCCAGGCGTCCAGTGCCACGTCACCTCGGTTTGTCAGCGAGGCAGGATACCATCCCAGGGTAATGATCCCTCCAGAACACTAAGTGTCGTCCCCCGTTGAAAGATTCCAGAAGCTTCTTTGGCCGCCCAGCTCCCCCAAGGATCCCGGGTCACCCGTTTGTCATCATGACCTCTGACCTGTGCCGGCCAGCAGGCCGGGAGGAATGTCAGGGCTGTTTACCCTGGGTGAGACTGATGGCGTCCAGGTGGCCCTTCTTCAGTAGTCTGTGATCACACATACGGGACCGCCTGAGCCTGCTCTCAGCAAAGAATGTTCAGGGAAGAGGTCCGAAGGCGGTACTGTCCTGCTCTGCGAACCGCGCCAAGCTCCACATACGCCAAGCTCCACATACGCTTCCGCTTGGTCACATTGTCCTAGGGACTTGGCTCTGCTTCATGTCCTAGATGTGGATGGCTGTCCCAGCTCATTGCTACACCAAGCCGGACCCCCTCCCCTGCTCCCTACATCTGCGCCCTAACCTGTTTATTGCTTCTAGCCCCTGCCCCGCCCCCGCTGAGGGAAGGAGGAGTAATGACTGCCTGGGGACAGGCTTGGACCTCAGTGTGGGATTGCTCTGGGACACACTGACCCTGAGCCTCCACCCCTCTGTACAGCCTTAACAGAGTTCACCCTGAACGCGACACAAGCTCCTTAAATGAGTCACGTTAAATGAGTCGGCTGGGAGGGGAACGGCCTTCTGCACTCCTCTATAGCCTGAAACTTCTACAAAATTTTTTTAAAAATTTTTCCTCCAATCTCCCTAAGACCCTCCCCAGACCCTAATTTGGGGCCTTAGGCTTATACTAAGGGAGGTAGGAAAC
>JAODJX010000007.1:6940327-6951206 GCA_026776945.1 Isichthys henryi
AAGCTGAAGGTGAGCCACACGTACCAGAGCAGCCAGGTGGAGATCGTCCACTCCAACGTGGTGTTCGACATCAGCAGCCTGATGCTCTACGGCACGCAGGCCATCCCCGTCAGGCTGAAGATCCTGCTGGACCGCCTCTTCAGCGTCCTCAAACAGGATGAAGTTGTCCAGATCCTCAACGCGTTGGACTGGACACTACAGGACTATATCAGAGGATACGTGCTGCAGGTGAGACTCCCTACTCTCACAACTACTGGGATCAAACAACAAACCACCACGGTGATTTCATAAGTCTACGTCCGCTTTAGGTGCCTTGCGGAAAGCATAATGAGTTGCATGATGAGTAACTAATGAGTAACTAACACGCCACCCAAAAAAAAACATTTGCATTTAACAAATATCACTGCATAAAGGGGCTCGTATGAGGTGCTACTCCCAGCTGTCTCCGTCATGTTGACTTTTAACATCACAGATTCCGCTTGTTGCGTTTAATTCTTGTTAGCAAATGTGGAGAAAAAAAAAAAAAACCTCCACGGAGCCATCAAATGAATCCCGTATGATAAATTATTTATCCTGGTTACAGCTTGTAGCTGGAGCTCAACTATCAAAGGCCGGTAGTGTTCGCATGTAATTATAGCCAGCTTGATGACTACAGTCGCTGGATCAATGACGAATTCATTCTCCTGAGATGTTAATCCTGCCCCCTTGCATCTAATTGGACAAAAATGAAAATAAGCATGTTTAATTTATTAGTATCTTCCTTTTTCTGTATTTGTGTAAGTTTGTGACATACAATTACATTTTAAGGGGTAATTTGGTAGCATTTGCATTCTGGAAGGTTCAGCAATGATAGACGCTAACAGTAATATCTTCTCGTTCTCCAGGATGTTACTGGAAAGGTGCTGGACCGCTGGGTTATCATGACCTTCGAGGAGGAGATTGCCACTCTGCAGCAGTTCCTGCGTTTTGGAGAGACCAAGTCCATTGTGGAGCTCATGGCCATCCAAGACAAGGAGGGTCAGGTTGTTGCTGTGCCGAGCAGCAGAACGAACTCGGACATCCGGGCTTTTATCGAGAACACCACCCAGCATGGCCCCAGCCTCCCCGCCAAGGTGGAGAAGCCTGGCTCAGGCAGCGTGCACCACTTCGAAAACTTCATCAACAATATGGCCTTCATGTTGCCCTTCCAGTTCCTGAGCCCTATTCCTGCACCCCTCCTGGGTGCTTCCCCAAGTTCCTTCCTGGTGGAGCAGGACCAAAGGCGGGAGCAGCGTTGTCGTCCTGAGGAACCCACCCCCACCATCGAGAGTGGCCTCCTGGGATCTGGCTCAACCCCTTTCTCATCGGACACTGAGCGGACGGACCATGGCTCAGATACTGCACCCACCAAGGTTGAGCCCGAAGAGTTTTCCACCGGTGACAACTACTCAGATGCACCCTCCACACCTTGCACGCCTTCCATGACCTCTGACATCACTCAGATGTCTCCTGAGAGTAAGATGAGGTCTTTGGAGAAGAGTGCAGGTGGGCTGAAGAAAGGCCGCGTGTTCTGCAGTGCCTGCGAGAAGACATTTTACGACAAGGGGACCCTGAAGATCCACTACAATGCTGTGCACCTCAAGATCAAGCACAAGTGCACTATCGAGGGCTGCAACATGGTGTTCAGCTCACTGCGCAGCCGCAACCGACACAGTGCCAACCCCAACCCGCGGCTACACATGCCCATGAACCGCAACAACCGCGACAAGGACCTGAGGAACAGCCTGTCGGCGGACGAGGCATCAGAGGGCGAGCGGAGGCCCGAATTTGGTGTTGGAACCGAGAGCAGGCAGATGTCCAGCTACCTAGTGAATAACACGGAGCCTAAGCTGCAGGGCACATTTCCCAGCATCAGCCAGAGTGGCATTCTATTCCCCAACTTAAAAACGGTGCAGCCTGTTCTGCCGTTCTACCGCAGTCTGGTGACACCCGCCGAGCTTGCCAACACACCTAGCACGCTGCCTTCGCTGCCACTCATCTCTTCATCGGTGCCCTTGAAGCCCACCGCCACCGAGCCGTCCCAAGATCCCGTGCCTAAGAAGAAGTCCCGCAAGTCCAGCATGCCCATCAAAATTGAGAAGGAGACAACAGCAGCTGAGGACCCAGCTGAAGAAAGTGGCACCGATGATGAGATTGGCTCACAGAGCCTGGACAAGGTGGACCACGATAGAGGGACCTATGGGCAAAAGAAAGTAGTGAGGGGCAGCACCGAGGCTGGAACTGTGGGGGTCATCCAGCCCACGGACCGGGAGCAACACCTAGCTCCTTCCCAGAGGCCATTAGACTTCAGGTCCAGCACAGACCTGGATGATGGTCTGGGCCGCATGGAAGGAAGCATAATCACCTGTACATCTCCTTGTGACACTAAGCACAAGGAGAACCAGAATCTCATGGGTGTGCCGCTAATACCCGGAGCTGAGGACAACGATGGTACCCTCGAGCCCACTGACTTCATTGAGGGCAACCATGGAGTGCTCAACGGGGACCTGTTCAACAACAAGGAGGCCCCGGATGTCTACATGGAGGAGTACGGGGACGTCTTCCTCCGGTTGGACAGGGAGGACGCACCCCATCACTGTGAGATCTGCAGCAAGACATTCAAGAACCCCTACAGCGTCAAAATGCATTACCGAAACGTGCACCTGAAGGAGATGCATATGTGCACCGTGGATGGCTGTAACGCCGCCTTTCCCTCCAGGAGAAGCAGAGACAGGTGAGAGAGCGGCGAAATGTCCCTCTTAAGAGCCAGCAAAGCATGCATTTGACACACCAGTGTTCGAAGCAGCGAGGGTGGAAGCGGTTGTTCTCCACGACTAATACGTTAATGTGCGTGACTTCACCAGGCATCTCATTTTTATCTGTTATGACCTTTAGGCACAGCGCAAACATGAATCTGCACCACAAGCTGTTGACCAAAGACCACTATGGAACGCCAAGCACAGTCTGCTCCTCCTCCTCCCCTTTCAGAGATGTGGCTGGTGTCTTTCATCAGGACTTCCCGCTAAAAGACCCCATCGGGCAAACCTCGGTGATCTTCAAAGGGAGCAACCGGATGGGCTTGGTCTACCCCATGAGCAAGAGCACCGACTGCGGGATGGAGCCAGCCGCAGAGAGTGGTGGGGAGGGCGAGGCTGTGCTGGACCTCAGTACCACATCCGCCTCCCGCTCGGGTGGCAGTGTGCGTTCCTGGGACTCGGACCGGAGCAGTGAGGAGGGCCTGCCTGTAGAGGACAGTGACGAGGGCTGCGAGGAGATGATCCAGGAGTCCAAAGAGGACAACCACCCCGGCCTGGCCGAGAGGCCCAGTGATTCTCCCATTACCTGCCACCTCTGCCAGAAGGTGTACAGCAACAAGGGCACGTTCAGGGCTCACTACAAGACTGTGCATCTCAGGCTGCTCCACAAGTGCAAAGTTCCGGGATGCGACACGTCATTCTCATCTGTACGGAGTCGGAACCGACATAGCCAGAACCCTAACTTGCACAGGAACTTGACCACGACGATGGTTCATGGCAAAGAGTAGCTTTCAGAAAGGTCACTTACTTGATTTGACTATCATTTTTAATCACAATGCTCATATTTGCAAATATTTTGTAAAAGTATCCATGTAAAAAAACTTTTAATCATGGTAGTTATTCCTTCTGACCCAAAACACACAGGTCTAATCCTTCTTTATCAGCAATAAATTAAATGTTTCGTACAAACCTTACCTTTTGCGGTACATGTGGTTCTGTTTAACTTATATCGGTCATTTTCTGTCTAGACAATGAAGGCCGTCGATTTCATTGTTTTCAGCCTGATTAGATTGTCAATCAAACGTAAATCTCAAATTAGAACCGGAAAATGGTGAATTTCTGACACCAGTATAATGCTTAGTTTGATAGAAATCACTTCCCACCAAAGCGATTGGTAGCGGTGCTCAGAATGAGGCATGTTCATAAAAATCAGTCTCTATTTGTTTCAGTAACGGAACATGATTATTAAAATTAACTTATGTTTAAACGTTAAACAGAAATGTGATTTCCAAGTACCTCAAAACGGATTAGGTCTTTAATGTTTAGAAAATAATATAGATGTCTGTGAAGGTGGAAGTGAGTTGTTTTTTGTTAAAGTTGTATTATTCAAATGACATTCACTTTTAAGTTCTATGCACTTACGTAAAGATCGAGACATGGTTTGCCTTACCTGTGTCTCATAGACAAAGTCCAACGACTCGGGAAACTGCCGCATTTGTACTAGTGTGTCCTCCAGCATTTTAAGTTCGAGCTGTTGAAATGACTCCAACTGCGTTTTTGTTGGTTCCTATTGCGCTGTTTTCCCGTGAAATGAGTTATTCAGAAAGAACAGTGAAGTCTCAGCTGCGGCCGATTACGACCCATGAAAAAGGAAACTCCGTTAAAAAAATTGTACGTGTTGTGCACATGCTGAGTGAGTTATTGTTTGCTGTGGTACTGACTCTCCTCGTCTCCTCCTTTAGTGTTGTTGATGTTATTGTTGTTCGGAAGGCTAAAGGTGACCAAAGATTTGTTTCATGAGGCCTGTAAAAGATCCTCATATATGAGACAAGCAGTATTATACATCCATCTCAGACCGTCTAAGTCATTTTCCAAGCTGTCTGAAAATGCATCGTGGCTAACGTAACAGGGTGGCTTGGTTTCAACTAAAAAGAAACTGTAAACTGTAAATTATTAAAAGGATTGTATATTTTTCAAAGTTCTTTTTTTTTCTAAACCACAACTAAGGTGTTATTTCACTTCTAAGGATTTTCTTAAGCACTGAAACAGGTGTGAACGGACCGATATCTCTGTTGCGATCCTTGTGGACATATTTCGTAATTTAAGACGCACATGAGAAGGGGGAGCTCCTGTTATTATGGGAACAGACGTGGGCTGTGTTACGATTAATCAAAAAAACAAGGTACTGTAAGAGGTCGGCACGGAGGAAAGGAAAGCGGCGCAGTGTGACCCGGGCCCAGAGTAGCCACGACGGGTCAGGTACGCAAACGATTAAGTATTCTTTTTTTAATGTTAAAATTTGTACTATGAAAGCAACCAAAAATTACAATAATTTGGAAGAGTTATTTGCATTGTTACTGCTTTCGCGATGTTTAATGTACGACTGGAACCGATTTCTCAGAGAAACATTTCATTGTTAAATTTTCGCGCTAGTTTTTTTTTTTTGCTGAAGTGGAATACATTGGAGAACAGTTTGTCAAGTTATGATTTGTAAAGAAAAACAGAATCATGTTAATAAATGTTGAAATGTTTTGATTTATTGTAACAGTATTCTTGCTAAATAAAAAGCCATATGTTTGCATGTTTTTTGTTTTGTTTGTCTCAATTATATATGAAATGCTTTATACACGAACGTGTAGAGGATTACATTAAGGCACATAAAATGGCTTTAAAACGTTTCATTAAAAGCTGTTCAATAAAACGTGTTTTAAAGCTGTGTATTCTTTTACTTCTCTCCTGAATGTTAAAAACGCACAAAAAATCGATTTCTACTGATCCACGCAGAACTTGTTACTCGACTTCTTACGACGCCTTATAGACGTATAAATATCGTGTAACCCCTCGGCACCAGTGCCAGGCACACTGAGAAGACGCGGATACAGGTTTAATACAATATAAATAAATGCAAGGTAGCCCTCCACTCCCTCAGTTCTGGTGTTACATTCTGGGTCCTCCCTCCCGCAGTTCTTCACCGATCCAGGACAAGGAGTTAGACAGCCTAAAACCGTGTCACTTTGTTAAGAGGGTTATGAAATCCTAACCAGAGAGGGTCGTAAAACATACTGTTTCTGCCTGGGTAGCCCGTCTGGTCGCGTAATATCGCGGAATAGAGAAGTGCGGATACTCAAAAAGCACTATAAGCTGAAACGCACGAAATACTTAGCGGTTACTGAGAACCCACCGCTATAATTTACATTTGTATAGACCTATTCATCGCCACTTCAAACACTGAAAAGCAAATCCTAATATGTATATTAGGATAATTTACTGCTGCCGTGGCGTTATATTACCCCCTCTAAAGCTTGGGAATTATAAATACAGTCAGTCCTCCGCACAATATGCGCAGCGTTTAAAACACCTGATGTTTAATGTTTGAAGGATTTCTGGAGGTGCCCTGACCTCGGCTCTTCCCTACTGATTCACTGCAGCGCAACGACTGGGATGTGATGTACTCATATACCATATATATATATATATATATATATATATATATATATATGTGTGTGTGTGTGTGTGTGTGGCTGGGTGGGTATATACACACACGCACATTTCACATTTGTGAGGTGAGTTGAAGTTCCTTGGGAGCCACTGATATTAGATCCCGTGACACTGACCGCAGTCACGGAGGGATGGGTTGTTCGGGGGGGGCTCGGGGAGCTGATAAGTTTCCTGGAGGTTTATTGGGCACACCCGGGACAGATGGGCGGCAGATGACTTGCCTCTCCTGGTACTCCAGGGCTAAGCGGAAAATCCATCATGGCTGCAGGGGTTGCGTCTCCCTGCTTGGCGTCCACCGTGACAGCAAAAACACTCCCGTCTCCCTGGAAGTGTGAGTTTCAGCGGCCTTGTCCTTATCTTCGGTTTGTAGACGAAGACAAAATTAAACTTAAAATAGCATCTCACATCCAACGATAGGATTTAAATGGAAATTGATACGTAGTCGACTATTACTATTGAAACTCTAGGCCTACCTTTTCAACTGGACAGTAGAAAGGTTTCAATATTCGCTTTTAAAGAAACACGTTAACAAGGTTTCGTGTGTGTGTAACGTAGTGATTGTTTTAAAACTAATAAGTCCACAAATAAGCAGGAAAAGTCTTCCAAAGCATTAATGTATTGAAAACGTGAAAGTGTGCTTTGTGTGCCCCCTACTGGGAAACAAAGATATGAAGTTTCTTAAAGCATCAAATATATATTTCGTTTGTTTCAGCTTATAGTGCTTTTTGATTATCCGCACTTCTCTCTCTCTCTCTATATATATATATATATATATATACACACACACACACATTTGTATTGACCTATTCATCGCCACTTCACACACTGAAAAGCAAATCCTAATATGTATATTAGGATAATTTACTGCTGCCGTGTCGTAGGCCTATTGGTAAGTAATACGGTAGCTAAAATAAAAATTAGCAACGGAATTCTCGAAACAAGATACAAGTACAGCTGGACAAACCGCCAGTAACGAACCTTCTGCCACTTAGATAAGGGTATTTCTGTTAACTCCAAACACACCAAGGAAAGTGAGACCTGGAGCGCCGTGCGCGCCCACGACGGTGCGGGGGTGGAGGACGCCTCGTGTTTTGCTACTTTTTTAGCCACTTTCTGTGCTTGAAAAGCGAGCGGGTGGGTTTTAGCAGGTCACTGTGGGGAATCGCGGCCTACACTGCAACTATTATAAATTCAAGCTCTTTTTTGCAACGGTTTCACCTACTCGTCTTTGCTCGTGGAATAACATAAGGTGAAAGTAAATGCCATAAGACAGTCATTTATACGTTACTTATTTTTTCTTTATTCGAGTGAGTAAAATGTGTTTATTTGTAGACTACCCTTATAAGGGGTTTATGAACAGTTTATAATCGGTTTATTAATTAGTTTGTAACACTTTATAATCATTAATAGACAAATAACTATTTCTAACAGTTGTTTTTTTAATTAATGTGTTACTACCATTTATAAGTGGCGAAAGGAAGCCTTATTGTAAACTGGTTCCTTCTTATTTATGTAACTGTAATGAAATCTAACGAAATATCGAAATGTTTTTTTTGCTTCATATACAAGGATTTGAAATTGATGCTTTGGCCTATTTAGCCGAAATCTCTTTTGGTGAGTTTCCGTAAGTCGTTTGTTGAGATAAACATATATCAAAACTCTTAAATCAATAGATTTGCGCACGTTCAACCAGTATTCTGTGGTCATTTTAGTCAAATTCAGTAGATCTATTTCAAACATAATTGACCTGCACCTGAATTATTAACGAGGCACTTTTAACCAGCTAAAGCGTTTGTAAGATGGATGAATGGACACTAATGCAAATTCATTTCAAGGATGGTACGTACGTATTTTTATATTTTTAAAAATATTATCATATGCGCTGTATAATGTGTAAAATTAGGAAGGATTGGTAAGTCGCTTTAAATAAAACTATTGCTAAACTTTTTGATACGTAATCTGTTCAGGATAAAAGACCTGCAGTTTTCCAGTGTCACGGTTTGCCCAAAATTAAAATTCTGACCATTTCTGGGTGAAGTTTTTCTCTGTGTGAAATGAAACCAAGCGATATTACACTTAAATGTGAATCACCGACGAATTAGTCATTTTCGTCCCGGTTCTGCGTCCTTGATCCGCGAGTAGCGCATTATCGGTCTTGTCTCTGTGTTATAAATCTTCATAGAGGAAAATGAAAGATAGCACTGTCACTCAAAATATTTAAGGAAATTCACAATTATTAGCTTAATAAATATGAATGATTTATTACAGCAGTCAGTTTATACTGTCAAAGCTTACCACGTTGTTGGACACGTAAATAATAGTTTAAACCATATGAAGCTTTTAAATAAAAGAAGAAAATTATTGTACAAACATACATTAAAGTGATACATGCCCCTTTTTATATGTAACGTTTTATAGTTAACGGTTTTGAATTATGTTCACAAGGCTCTCTGATAGTAATTTTAATTTGATGCTGAACTTAATTTTTTGAACACCTTTATAACATAATTTACAGTAGTTGGGAAGAGAGCCTTTTATTTTTTAAACTAAGGAGGTGACTCATAAAATTGTTTAGACTTTTTTCTGTACATTTGTAGGACTGAAGCAGTGTAGAACACAGCCTAACGATCTATACACTCTCAGAAAAAGGGGAAAAAAAATGTATTTTGCTTGTCACTGGGGCTGTACCCTTGTAATTGTACCATTTACGGTACAGAAGTGGACTCTGAGGAACTTCCCCAAGGTACAAACAGTATTAATGTACCATCAATAGTATAGATATGTTACTCATATTCTGTGCCTTAAAAGGTACAATTACCTCTAGCTATGGGTACAATTGTCAGACCCTTGAGGGTACAGCCCCAGTGAAAATCAAAGGTACAAATTTATGCCTTTTTTTCTGGGTGTACTGGCTGTGTCAGAGCCCAGTGAGGAATCCCGGCTGATGTCAGCCGTAGTCAGATCAGGTGGAATCGTGGAGCGTTTGTTACTCTGACTCTGTCACTCGCTCCCACAAAGCTGCGTTCCCACCCATTATGCCACCTTTCCTGGTTTACGAGCTTCTGCTCCATCATTTATAACATCTGTTGTAAATGGCACTGCAGATGCTCTTCACCTTGTACCTGTACCAGGGTCCATCCATGCACAGAATCATACAGCTCTTTGCAGATAGGAAAAGTCATTCAGAAACGCGTCTACACCTCAAAATGCGTATCACCTTGTTCATCACATCTCGCTTAGCAACCACTGTCGCTTAGCAACCGCAGTGTCTCACATGCATGCATCCTGCAGAATGACTATTTAGGGACCCGCAACTTCAGGAACAGGACAGCTGACTCCTGATTCCTGTAAATCTGTGTCTGTCATATCAGACACATGTATCTCCAAATAGGTGGAGCCTCTTTTTGATACATACACATGTTAATGGGGTGCAGTAGCATTTTTCACAAATGTATTTCAGGCACCTGTTATTCAAGCCATGTTGCTGTGATGCAAATTTAATGTCAGTCAAAGACACATAATGGAGAAGCGAGTTCTGCTCCCAGAACAGCGACTGTGAACTCATGGGTGAGCAGATAATGAACCTGACATGATGACGCATGTGCTGTGTTTTTCAGCAAGCACTAGGGGGCGCTGCATTGCCAAGATAATCAGATGGAATATCTGGGGCCGGTTGCACAAAACACCTTAGATTTTGCTCTTAAGGTATAATTTCCTCTTAGCTAAGGGATTTGTTTAAGGGTGTTGCCCAGAATCTCTTAAAAGGTTTCCTTAATTAAAGAAAAATCTTAAGGGATTTACAGCATCAGAAAACATTTTACGGCAGTGAAATTGTACAGTTGCCATGGAGAATGTTTCTTTGCTTGCACTCACGCACGTTTGTGGTGTCTGGTGATGCAGGAAAAAGGAGAATGGTTTCCACATGTCTGTGCCTTTATGTGTGTCAGTGTTCTCTAGCCAAGGCTGAGATCATTCATTCAAAAGGAACAGGCATTTTTTGAGAATGCATCCAATGAGCACATGCACTAATCAGCACACATTAACTATGTGATCAGTGCTTATATTGTAATGCGATGCTAAACCTTTATTGCAGGTAAAAGCAGCCATTCAGAAAGAGAACGTGAAGGTGGGATTATTTGCTTGTGAGTGAATATATGTATCTCATGTATATTTTTCCCATTAATATATTGTGATTCTATTTCCAGGGGCCTTACATTCCCTGTAACATTCAGGTCTGAAGGATTTTCATTCTGCCTGGTGTTTCTTGTAACATTCATCTTGGACAGGATGCCATTACAATCGGATTCTTACTTGTCTGCTCCCTGGAGTTTATAATGCAGGATAAATAATTACAACTTACAAAACAAAAACAGCACAGGCAAGCAAATATTTACCACACACAATACAATTCAGAGGTTTATTTGTTCTATTCTCTACATTTTAGAATAAAGACATCAAACCTGTAAAGATATCAAACCATGCACTGACCAAAACAAACAAAAAAAAATTGTTAGGGGGTAGTTCTGTGGGGGCATGGTGGTGCAGTGGTTAGCACTGTCGCCTCACACCTCTGGGACCCGGGTTCGAATCCCCACCTGGGTCACATG
>JAODJX010000007.1:6970568-6982581 GCA_026776945.1 Isichthys henryi
GGTGTGTGTATGTGTGTGCGTGTATGGTGTGTGTGTATGTGTGTGCGTGTGTGTGTATGTGTGTGCGTGTGTGTGTGTATGTGTGTGTATGTGTGTGCGTGTGTGTGTGTGCGTGTATGTATGTGTGTGCGTGTGTGTGTGTGTGCGTGTGTGTGTATGTGTGTGCGTGTGTGTGTGTGTGTGTGCGTGTGTGTGCGTGTGTATGCACGTCCGCTTTGGACAGGACCATACCTGTACCAGGCTCTCAGGACTCTGCGTCTGGGGAAAATTCCTGTCTTGATGTGGCTCATTCACAGACCCATTTTCTGAGGGAAAAAAACAGAAAACTACTGTGACAGCAAAGAAAATTTTGAAAAATCCTAAGAAGAAAACATAAGATTTGATCCTTTCCTTAAAATGATCGTTTTATTGTCTCCACTTTTTCAAATTTTGTGCAATTCTTATTTCTAAATCATTTTAAGCCTTGAAAAAAATGCTACAAAAATCCTTAACCATAAAAATGTAAACGTTCCTTCCAAAGCAAGTTTAGGAAAGCGTTAAAATTGTTTTTATTTTTAACTTTGGCTTGTTGGGATTGCGCATTGCATACTTTCGGAGTACCTATTAAGTCACCGCAGAAACAAAAAGAGAAAGAATGCAACTGTATAGAAAAACACAGAGTTTCTCGTGGTTTCAGTGATTGTCTGACTCTCTCTGAAACCGTACTAAGGTTTGTGGTTATAAGGAATGCTGCAGACTCAGAAATAGCAAGTTTGAATAAAAAATAAACAAAAAACACACGAACCAGTATGATAATGGGTGTGAAGGAGACGGCTGCTTACTTTGCAGAACTGTCCCACAAACTGGTCCTTTTTTTGTTACCGGGGAAACTATTTTATATAAAATCATTCGAGGTTAAACAATGCAGACGGTATTTCCATTAAAAGTCACCTGAGAGGCAGAATGGCTACCAGAGCTTTGTAATTAAAAGGAAGGTTATTATCTGGAATCCAGGAGGTTCACTGGTGCACATCTGCACAACCAGCAGTTTAGAAATGTCACATCAGTAGCTTTATGCAGTTTCATCTGGTCTTGATTTGGGACTCGAATACACCCGCCTTTCATTTGCTTTCGAAGCCCTAATATTGGACCACACGCATCATTTAATTATTTACTCAGACTCAGGATCACCAGTGCCCCCTCTACTCTTCCTACGTTGGAGGAATGACATATTTTTGCAGGGTAGGTCTATAATTTGCTAAAACAGCAAGACTTAACGAAAGCAAAAAAAAAGCAAGTAGCAAGCTGGGGTCATAGTGACCCACATCGTGTACCTGTTGAATCGTCTTCGGTGTTGGGCTCCAGTAATTTATTTCCATCCAAGCCTCCGTATCGCTTTCTCCATTTGCGGCGGAGTGATGGAGTTCTCTGAAAACTAGCCAAAGAAATTTAAAGCTCATTTTCTTTCTTTCTTCTTTTGAAAAATATATATTTCAAACGTTTACACTTGTTTTCCTGCTATGTATGATACTAATAACTAAAGAATAAGAATCAAACCTTGGTTTCATGTCTATTTTGCTACGAAGATCTGACATTTAACCAGGTTGTTTAAACTACTGATTCAGTTGTGTTTAACAAAAATATATTAATATTCAAAACAAGTACTGCGATAAGTTAAATTGTGAGCTTACCAGAGATATGAATTCTCCTCAGAATGATCCTGATGTGGGATGTTCTCCATTGGCAGATAAGCGCTTTCCCGTGTGTGAGTGAGCCAGTCCAATTGTCACACAAACATACAAACCGCTCCCTGTTCTTTCATCTGCTGCCCTATACAGACTGTTTCTGAAGCTATTTTTTCCAACCTTTTTAAAAGCACACTTTCTCCCATCCCACGTATATTTGCATACATAAAACTCTCTGGTCCAAAATGCTTCTGGATCCAGCTGTAGTCTTACTCCAGTTCCGATGTGCCTGCTAGCTTTGACTGGCGTCTGCTCTGTCAGTTGGGAGGGAAAGGAAAGGCGGTCCGTCTTTATTACAGGTCTACAACACGGAAGCAGCCAGCTGTGGATTTACATATTTGCACAGTCTGATTGCAGCCTTACCCCACTGTCCTTTGTCGGATTCTTCCATGGAGTGAAATGCAATTTCACGTTGTTGTGTAAGCCTGTTAAAAAGCATTAAGTATAACACAGGTTGCAGTACGATTTAGATTGTCGTGACTGTTAAACTGCGATTACGTTTGCCGCTACTAGCGTATAGCATTCATGATATACATCACCGATCCTAACAATTATCAACGTTATAAATGTTCTGTTAATAATCAGATAATTGTTTAAATGATAAGATTATTAGCGACTTTGCTCTTGAACAGTGGGTTTAAAACTTTTTACATATCGTAGCATCACGACTCATTATATCTATACTTCGAAAACACTTATCGTCTTTCTGTCTTTCTACCTTATAGCCACTAGGTGTCAATATAGTTTCTCTCATTTCATTTGATACAGCTTTCATTAGTTATTTTAACGACTTATTGAGCTATTCCTGTTTATCATACATCAAAAGTCCTGCTTCATGTTTTTCTTCTTGCTTACTATGAGCATTCCGCAGCTAATTTTCAGAGAATAAACAAGTATGCTAATCTTATAATAGGCCGATTGATTCTGCTTGTGGTAAATCGTCTACAACGTTTTGCTTTAAACACGGTGTTAGGTTTCTGTGCTGCTGTGATAGGTTAGCATCACCCCATCCTGTCAGTTATGATGTACACACTTAAATTAGTAATCACTTGATAATATCTGTTATAAGCAGAACTAGAATATTGCGCTTTACCTGTATCATTTTGGTAGATTTAGACTCAAAATGTGCATCATGTATTCGGTTATCTAGGTAATACTGTCGTTCACGCGCAGACACGATTACGTGGTATGGGAATTCTTAGAAACAGCAAATTACAGATATTTCACTAGGTACTGTAGATACAGCAGATATAGGCCTGCGCAGGATTGCGTAACCGTTGTAGACATGGCCCCTAAAACGCCATCTAGTAGTAGCTTTGGAAAGCGACATTAAACACCTAGAAAAAATGAGTGTTAACATGCCTTGTGGCTATTAGCACAACGCTAACCAGCGGTTGCAGTCATCTTTATTAGCCTACTTTAATGGAGGATAGCCTCGGGACCTCTGCGGACGGTAACTGAATTAATGAGAGGTTTTGTGGCCAAAGGAGAGAGTTTGATATTGAAGGGCACAACTTCATAATGTAAATACAAAGGCCTGCTTATTGGGGGAGGACGAATGAACCCCCCTGTCCCTACGCCATTGGATCCATCGCATGCAGTACTGGCGATCAGAAGCGCAGCGGGTGCTTGTGGCGCGTCACCTGCTGCGCTTCATTTACAGTGAAATTCCGCGTGATGAGGTCCTCTGACTCCTGGATGAGAAGGGAACATATGGACAAACAGGAAGATACATCCGACTCCATGTATCTTGCAGGATGAGAAAAGGAAGAAAACGTTGCTCCGACAAGTCTTTTTTGGATGCAAGTCACACCGTATCTGCTGTATGGCCCTCAGCGCCTTGCTCCTTCAAATTTAGTGTTGAGTGTTACAAGGATTTTTTAAGTCCGAGAGATACATATTGACGCCAAGTCTGGAAAGTGTACAGTACAGTGAAATACTGAAACCACTAGGTATAAAGATCACATTGTAATTTAGTCTTAAATAAACCCCTTTTGACATTTATTCTTGACCAAGTCAACATATAGAGTACTGCCATAATTTTCATTGACAATTTATTCTCGAGTATTTTAAAAGTCATGCTTCTGGCGAGATTCCGTATGATAAGTTTATCTTCTGTAATTATTCGGTAAACGTATGTAAAGGTTTTTTTTTTGTCTGTGCGCTGTATCTATACACCTTCATCCATCACGAACACAGGCTTATGCATTTTGGACAATATTCTTGACATGCAACCTGTAGCCTAAGGGAACATGTACTGCTTTGGAGGGAAAAAATAGAACGGAACCGTGAATCCAAGAAACAAACACACAACTTCCCACACAGCGAAGGGGAAGGCAAACCCGATGCTGTTCTAAGCGCCGCAGAGATTCAGGTATTACTATGGATATGAGAAGTAGGCGGTGGTTCGTCGTTCTTTTCTCCGCTGACCGGAATAATGATGTTTGTTCTGTTTTGCGGAAAATGCGCCTTGAGTCGCACAATCAGCCGGCGCACCCTCGGTCTCTCCGTTCCCCTGTCACTTGAAGTAGGTCGCTGGGCGCTATGGGGGATTTGTGCATGTAGGGAGGGGGTCTCCGTACGGTAGAAAAGCCCGTCGCTGTCACATCGCATTCACCGCCAAAGAGCAGTGGGGGCTGCGACAGACGATTGTCCGAGAGTATCGTCCTTTTTTCTACATCCTTTCATTATGCAGAAAGGAATCCAACCTAGTTTCAGTTGTTACAACCCTAAGGTTTAGACATACTACATTAAGTACATTTTAAATAAAACTTCGGTGTAATTCTTGTGAAAATTTTCCAGTCTGAACCATCCAGGTTGACATTTGAAATCTTTATTTACTCGCCTCTTCGGCTAATTCATAATAACGACACTACCGTTATTACTGGTGAGGTACTGAATGGATTGGGATAGCATATAAATCGGCCAAGATGCGAAATAACCACAATTCATTTGAATCATTTTCCTTATTATGTTGACTTATCCAGCGTCACACCCACTACAATATTAAAAGGACAACGGTCCACTTAAACGGTTGTCAGTGCCAATGCACTCATCTAACCAACAAAATTCAAGTGTTCAAAGCCAAGCCTGCATACTGTATAAGATGTATTTCTATTAATTGTTAATGGTAAATATCTGTTACTGTACAATAACAAATCACCTCATTGATTTAGAACAGTGTGTCTGTGTTAGAACGGTCATCTGATCAAATCCATGATCGGAGGAGTGATTTTACCATTGGGCTACAGAGCAAGGTCTTTTTACTTCTATGAAGTGGCTGACCCTGCTTTCAGGGATAAAGCCTCTGCGAAGTACATAAATATGAGCCTGTTTTCATTAGCCATTCCTTAGTTCAGCACAGCAGACATTAAAGGCAAAGTCGCAGTCAGTAGCTTCCGTTCACATTTCCAAGTGCATCCATGTGACGAAATATTCGCACTGCCTATTTGCAGTGCCACACTTCCAAATAAGGATGGTCTCCTCGGGAAATATTTAATCAAATAAGTCACACTTTGAAGATCACACATTCAATGAAAGCTGATCAAAAAACACATGAAATTAAACCTAGTTATATTGCAGCAATGTGTTTTTTAACGTCATTTCTAGTTGGCAAAGCTCCCCTCTTGGTTATCTGTATTTCAATACGTTATTTGTCAAGACACAAATGACACTCCTTCTATAGCCAAAGGTGATTTGAAAACAACATTCACAACAATGCAATTTATCAGCCAACCAAAGTAGCTTTCAATGACCGTCTGGATTGGTGCCAAAGTATCTGCAAACTCAAACAGACTAGGGACACTTTTTAATAAGTTAATATGTTAAAATGTTACCTGGTGTGAAGTGTTTTTAGTAGCAGAAGTTGCACTGAATAAAACCTCAGGACATTCTGTGCAGTGAGGTTTAGTACTACAGTGTGGTATTGTAACAAAGAGTGCTTTTGCAGTGTTTTCTGTATAAATACATTTATTTTTAAGTTTTGTTCCTGATTTTGAAGCTATGCTGGCTGACACTGGACCCGAGAGCGAGCTGCTGGCACTGTCTGAGGTTTAAGGGAATATAGGTACCTTAACATTCTGATTGGGTGCAGTATTCAATGGAAAAATACAGTTCTGACCTCAACACTAAAATTCCTGGAGGAAAGCCATGCGATGCCAGAATATACAACCCACACAGACAGACCAGAGGCGAAATACTGTCTTGTGCAGAAGTAATTTATTAACCTATCAGGAATACCTCTCTACAGTAGACCCTGTAATGCATTCTAATGTACAAAAAGTTGTCTAAGGAGGGTGCAAAATTCAGCCATGTTTATGAAGTAAAAATGTGATTTTAACAGCTATAATGAGATGCAATAAAAGTTAACCAGGGTGATAGGCCTGTAAGTAAAATCAAATAGCAAGTGCAGAATGTGCTTAATACGCATAACACACCGGCATATTATTGAAGAGCCAATACTTACTACTGCAGCAATGCCGGTCACAAATGAAAAGCAGTCCTTCAGTTGTATCCTTAAAAAGATTCTTAAATTGCTTCAATAAAAACAGCCACTTGTATAAATGGATTTTGTGTATAATTGTAAGCTGTAGAAGTCATTTTGAATGTAAGTGGCTGATTTGAAATGATAACGACAATAATCATGCAACCGATGTTCTGGAATGTATTTACCATCCTTGTAACAGATTACCCTTTTATCTAGTTTCTTGCACTTTGTACCAATAATCAGTCGTCTATCTACAAAATCACCTCGTGGAAAGCCAGGTTCTTTCATTGTTTATGGACAATAAACAATGAAATGAAAGCAACAGGTGCTGAATATAGGAGTCATTACCCTGGTGGTAGAAGTTTAACAGTCTTCCTTTTCCATAAGATTCATTCACTGCTTAGTGTTGCTCTGTATTAAATACCAAAATAATTTATTTCGCGCTTATTTTCAATAAACTTTTATCAACCGAAAAAAATAATCAGATCGTGTTCAACATGTCAACGTTTTGTAATCACACTACGTTTTTGTGTGTAAAATTTTAGACTTAGTAGTCTATATAGGCGAACTGAGTCCGTAAAGGACATTTGCTATATGACAGTTTCTGACCACTTACTCGCTACAAGGTGATGGCTCGTAAGATTTTAAAGTTTGGAAGGTGCACGCGGCTTACAGTACGTTGATGTCGTTATGATTTACTGCAGCGTACAAGCATATTTCAGCAGAAATGCTATAAAACGCACAGACGGCCTGTTTCAGTTTCCCAACCCGGTGAAGTTGTCCATAATTATAAAAACAATTTTCATATAAAATCCCGAACTGCGATGTAATTCTGCAGACTTGTTAACGAGCCATTTTCTACCGTGCATATTGCATTTTTGCAACGAGATTTTAGCCTATTTCACTCAGATTTTCTTCATAATCAAAACAACCCGCTAATTTACGTGTTTTAAGAATGTTTTGAATTTTTTTGGTCTTAATAGCATATTTAACATCTAAAATATATATCACGTTTTGCATAATGCCTATGTGATGATCTAACCAACATTGTTTTTTGCTTACGAGCAGTGATTGGCTCACCGTTCAGTTTCCTCGAGCCTAATTGGGTGTCTAATCAACATCCAGATGAGGTCAAATATAAAAGCCAACTGATAGTCACGCTTCACCAAACCGGGTTGTGTGGCATCATGTGATGTTGGTAATATAATTCATCAAATGCGTTTAATAACGTCTAAATATAAGTAAATAAACATGGTTTGCTGAGGCAAATTTGATAAAGTTAACCATACCTCTACGAAACATGCACAGTGAAACTCTCTAAAACCACAGAGACTAAATCAGCGACAGTAGGTTGATTCAATGAAGCTGTAAAAAAATAAGTACGCGGAATCCTCTTTCCCAGCTCAATCCCCGACAAGAGTAAGTAGAAATGTAAGTGTCTTAGATGGAGGATAATGTCTAAATGATGAAAAGTGATTTTTCCAATTAAAGCGCTCCTGCAGAGAAAGGGTATGGGGAGGGGAAAAAGAACCGAAAAGGGCAATGTTTAGTTTAGGGTGGCCGGCTAGGATCTCAGATAATGCAGAAACATCTCGCGTTTTGCCCTCCATCGAAACAGACGCGAGGCTCCTCCGTGCGCGGAGTATGTGGGAGGATTTCATTTATTTATTTCTGCGAGCCCGTAAGATCCGCTCAGTGTCGCTGCTGCGGCTCTGCGCTTCACTTCAACTATCAGTTCACAGGGAGCGGAGACAGCAGGGCGCACATTTATAATCCGGTGTAATACACTTAAAAGCTCGCCGTTTCAACATTGGCTCGAGAAATATACCGGGAGGAGGAAAACTGCGTTTTTTCCGCGTGTCAACCGGAAAGCTTCACCAAATGGCCTGATCTTCTGTGGAGAGAAAAGGAAAAGCTTTCGACAGAAATTAAGCTTCTCGGCACATGATTCGCTCGAATTTTCACTCGATCGCTTAATGCTGGGTGCGAACAACTGGAGCCCCGGTATGGACTCTAGTATAAGAGCTGGTGTCAAGGGTGGATTTCAATAGAAACGCTTAATTTTTTATTTTGAAATACAAGAATTACTGAACTTATAAACGTTGCCTAAACGTTTTGGACACTGGAAGGTTTATTTGAAAGTCATCGGAAATGGGGTGAGTAACGAGAACAACCTGAGGCACTTATTCACGTATCCTCGAAGTATGAGAGTATGTTTTAAAATCGATCCGACGTTTTATTTTGTACTGTTTAGCTAGGCATTTATGACAAGTTGCAATGAAGGAAAACTACGCATTATGAATGTGTGCTTCCTTTGCGCTATTAATTCAACTGTGGGATTTAATGAAATCAACACAGCGGACTGAACCCTGTCGATTTATTTGACATTCCCGATTAATCGATACATTTGCCAAGCACTATGCAAAAATAATGGTATGTGAAGTTGGCGATCAGCTTTGTAGGCTTCCCTGTATTGGATTTAGTCCCTCTGAAGTGTAAGACACAGCTCTCCGAGTCTTGTGAAGCTGGTGCGTGCGCTGTCAGGAGCGCCTCTGGGCTCCGACCGGCCTGCTTGGATCCCTCCGTCTGTGCGTCTTTGCCCGTCACCGAAGCCATTGCCCAAACGGCGATCTTATTACAGGGCAAATACTCATGAAACGATTTTCTGTGCTGCACAGTACTCTCTTTGTCGTCTGCAGACTTAATTAGGTGAAATGCGCCGATCGAACTTGCTCATCTAGCGTTTTTTTTTTTTTTTTGGAGGGGGTTAAGTCCAGACTATATGATGCGTAAATAGCTATGTCGAGGGTAGCAAGCTTTTTATACAGGCTGCTTTTAGGAAAATGTGTAACCATAGAGCATACTTGTAATAGACGCTGATTACAGTTCAGGACCCGGGCTTTGAATTTGAAGGGTCGTTATATCCCTGAGTTTAGCGCTTAAGTTTACAATATATAAATATATACACACTTATGGCGGTTAAATCGGAATGAAAATCTTCAACACTGACACAACCTTGTGAAATTAAGGTGTTTCATTACCTTTCCGAACATGCGTGTAAGTGGTAAATCATAAGACATTTAGAAACGGTGACGTTTCAATTTAATTTGTAGAGAACGGGCGCACTAATAATGAAATATTGACTTTGGAATATGAGTTTGCAAATGACTGATGAATATTTCATCTCTACGTTTATGGCGGGTGCGAATGCATTGTCCTCCTTAGACCGCAGCTGGGAACCATCCCGATTTAAAGAAGATGTGAGAAGCGGCAGATGTTGACCCTGCCGGCTTGGATGTCAGGAGGTGCTGGTCTTTCTGCGAGCGGGCGGCTTGTCCTACGAAACAGGCGTGTTCGCCTGGCAGGGAGAGTCATTCCAGTGTCACTGGGAGGGGTAGACTGAATTTGGACAGCATCCAGTGGGTTTCTGACATGACTAAGCAACAGCAGTTTACAGTCTTCCTCATAGACTTCACCAAGTGGTTGATTATTTACGTAAAATGCCTTTATGCGTTCTGGTCAAAGGATTCTGTATATAGGCCTAGTACCAGTTTGTGTCCCGAAAATTTTAACACATGCGTCGCTAATAGAGCGACTTTTCCGGTCCTTTTCCCTAAGTATTTATTTTACAGTAATGTGTGAGGCCACAATACATATTTTTACAAGTAATTCTATTTCGCTTAAAGTAATACGGCCGATAAATTCCATTCGGTTTGTTGGGTTGTTACTTATTTAAAATATATATATATATATTATTAGGCCTGTTCTTTAGAGGGAAGCCGCGGCGTGCTGATATCATCTACAATGCATTTATTCGCGACAAAATATTCACCGAGTAACTCGCCGAACCGGTAACTGGTCTGACCAGTTTGTAGTTACTCAAAGATGCATTGTTCAACACGGTGTCTGCGAAGGTGTGTAATTAAACCGCAGTCAGGCCTGCAGGAGGTGTGGGACATCTGACAGCCTCGTGTCCTTTTTGCTTTCTTAGCGTCATTCCAGGAAGAAAGGAAGAAATTCTTACGAAACCTGGCACCCCAGCATGTTTTTGACACACTGCAGAGGGTCCCTTTTGTGTTTATAGTGTTTATTCAGAATTGAATGAGATCACAGCAGAAGTTACTGATGGTCAACAAAGAGACATTTTAAGGGGATGTGGCAGACAAGTGTAATATCGAATCATTAAAGAGACAGAACTTCCTTTTTCCCCCCTTCCTGTACCGTAGTTTGGCTGTTTGGAGATGTATGAATTTGGGAAATTACCTGAGAAATGTTCTGTTTACAGCAAATGATTGATCCCTGTCTTATACTGTATGGAGACGGGTGTATGAAAAGGCACTTTCTGTTGTTGTGGTCCACCTGTAATAGTCAGTGATTTGTTTCTCTAATGAAGGCTCCTCTACTCCAGTCTTCCCAGTAACTGTAGTTATTTTAGCTCTGGGGTAGTACTTTAAGTCAGGCATTTAACCCCCCCACACCAGTTGCTTGAAGGCAGTTGTAGGAGGTCAGGTTAGACGGGGAGTAGCTCTGAGTGAAATGCTGTTTAAAGTTAACTGTGTAAAGGTGGATGCCATTGTTTAGGTGGAATTTTGGTATGGACTGTGAACGGGGACGGTGGTGGTGGTGGTGGTGTGTGGGGGGGGGTAATGTCCCCTTGTCCATTTGCTTTTGACAACACTGGAAAGCCTGATATTACCTTCTGCTTCTTAATTTTTCTCTAGATTGTCAAACATGCTGGCATCACGAAACTCTCTCTTGCCTTTTTGCATTTTGAGATTTGGCTCATTCTGCTGATAACGTGACATTAAATATATAGTCTAAAAATCCAGCGGGTTGGTAGATTTCACTTGCTGCGTAACCAGTATCATCTGCCAAGCATAATAATCCCCTTCCTCTTCTTTTTAACGAAATATGGAAATAATTCCGGGTTTTATTAAGTTGTGACTGTTTTCCAGTCATCAATTATCTGTAGGAAACTTTTTTTCGTGATTGTTCTCTTAATGATGTTACACCCCAACCCCCCAAGCAGTATCTCTGGGTCGTCGGCAAGTTATTACAGATGGAGAAATGAGAGCGATGAGATGATGCGGATTGAAGGGCCTCAGGCCAGATGGTGTGGATGACGGCCATCTGCTCTGAGCTTTTGGCCACTTGGGAAGCTTCGAGGAGTCGGATCAGCCATAGGTTAGGTTTACCCTGCCCTCTCCAGTCCCTGTGAAGCTAAGGAATGCCACCATTCTAATAATACCTTAAAGGAACTGTACTGTAAAAGGTCCTGATGTTAATCCAGGTGATTTATCTAAATACAGTCATATTTCATGCTCAGTGAATATAGGAACAATATTCTTAAATTTTATTGGTTGAACTTTACTGATTGTTCCTGTATATTTACATACAAAGAGTAGTGTAATTTGCTGTTTTTTAGGAACTATATGATTCTTACTGTGGTCAACCAAGAATGATCCTTACAGAAACGCAAATCTGGCTTCAGGAAATGTGAGGAGTGGACAGGAAAACTTGTTTCGGGGGAAGCCTCTTAAACGCTCGACACTCCGTATGTGCAGTGCAACTGTGAGTGTCGCTGATGGAATCTTCAGGTTGGAATTCTGATTTCTGTTTTGAACATAATGCACATCATGTGATCTTCCAGTTCAGTTAATCTCACATCCCTGAACTGCACCTTGCCGTTTGCCGCGGGGGGGCGGGCGCCCCGGGGGGGGGGGGTGTGGGGTGGGTGGGGGGGGTGGCGGCGGGGGGGGGGGGGGGGGTGTGGGGGGTGGCGTGGGGGGGGGGGTGGGGTGGG
>JAODJX010000007.1:7010305-7022230 GCA_026776945.1 Isichthys henryi
GTGATTTATGTTCTATTCTGAATAAAATATTAGAAGTTGGCACCTCCACATCATTGCATTCAGTTTGTATTCACGATCTGTATAGTGTCCCAACTTTTTTGGAATCCGGTTTGTAAAAGTCATGGGGAAAGGCATAAAATTACCTAGATCAATCATGGAATTTTGTAAATCGACATCAAAATTGTCAAAACCAGGATCACGATTAACAGTAAAATCAATTTTTTTTCTCCACACCCCTACAACTGAACTAAGTTACATACAAACTACTCAATCATGATGATTCAAGACTTTGCTAACTTTTGGAGTGTCTTATGAGTAAAGCTGCACTCTCTGGCTTTTGACTTACTGGAGATCTCTCTCATGTACATACAACTGCTTCGCCCTGTGAATTTGCACCTCACGATTATCATTCAGAATTTCCATCTTACGACCTTACAGCCATTTTAGTCGGCCCATTGATATTCCTTCTCCTCCCCACTGACAATTTCTATGAATGCACCTACCAGGATCTCCATCTTATACAGCATGGCCAGTTCCCTCATGTCCCGGAAAGGCTGCAGCAGGTACTGGTAGAAATGTGTTGCCACGGTAACTAACTCTCTGTAAGCCTCATCCTCTTCCTCATAAATCTTTAATAGGACAACCAACTTGTCAGTAGTCTTGTGCTGATGGAGTATCTGAAAAACAAAGTTTAATTTTTGCCTTAACCGTCTGTCAGTATTCGGTTATAAGCATTCACCTTACACGGTACTAGGGCAATATAAATTTTAATAGAATTCCGAATAAGAACATTCTAGTACTACACCTTGATCACAAACAAAAGACAAATAAAATAATAATATATTCTATAAACATATTCTATGTTATTGATTCATTACAATTTTGACTCAAAATTCCAAATTTAAGAAAAATAGTTTGCAAAACACACATTTATAACTCCCAGTTTAATTGAAACATATCACGCCCAATAGCATGTGACATTTAAACTTGTATCTATTTAAATCTATTTGAAATTTAAATGAAACGAGGCAAAAAGGCAGAAGGGAATAATAATTACTGCTAAGGCGGGGGTAGCTAGGAATTCTGGACCCCCTGCCAAAATGTCACCTTGGCCGCCGCACTATGGTTGCCACAGAATGCGCTGAGCAGGGAGATGCCCCCCTCCCCCCCCACCCAGCAGAAAAATATCCCAGGTGTATAAAATACAATTTCACGGTATCCATGCCGTTCCGACACCAATGCTGTTAAGAATGGCATAGAAGCATGAAAATTATCTGTCTTGGAAGAAAAGAAAAGAGAATTTTATGCAAAAGTGAGAAGTGCGAAGGTCTGAATCAGAGTTTATGCTTCTTTAATCAGACGACCCACAGATTGTGTCAGACGAAGAGGCCAAGATGAAGATGCTTCATGTCTGTAGCAGAAAGCTTTTTATTTTTATATTGACCGTGGAAGGGCGCCCTGGTGAGTCACTGTGGTTTGTCCTTACCATCCGGTGCACTGTCCCTGTGAGGGGGAACCACATCTGAAAGGAGTCCACACCTCCCAATAAAAGCACAAACTAACCCAGAAAAACTGGTTTAACTAGAAGCCGGAAAGAGGAATAAAGTCACTTACCCAAGCAACTGTTGCTTTTACTGGTTGACTGGTCACATTTTTCAGATGAGCTCCAATGTCAGGAGCTGCACCAACTAAGGGCTCCCATATTTTAGTCATTCTTACTAAAGCGTTTCACTCACTCAAACCAATGAATCATTAAGGACCGCCCACTGTCAGTTTCAATCCTGCGGAAAGTCACTGTCATTCAAGAGAGTTTGGCCAGCAGTGATAAATCTCAGCGATTCATCATCGTACTAATCATTTAACAGATTGTTACAAAAACTTTTGATTTTGCTACGTTTGTTGACGTCACATTATACACCCGTCTTATACATCTTGAGTGTGTCGTGCACCGTTTAAGAGCAGAATCTAGCAGAGGTTTTGGTTCTGATGAAGGGAGTCAGTGTTTATTGATTGTAAGGGGAGAAACCAAGGACTCAACTGATCGCTCATGTGGGTGAAGAGAAAACTTCGCATTTTCTCTAAACGGAGACAGTAGAGAAAACACAGACAGACAGAGAGAAGAGGACTGTCAGCCCCGCACGGAGCCGTGAATAACCGCATGTACCCAGCTGTACACTCTCACCGTTCGCAGGTGACCTTTCGCTCTGTCGATCTGGTCCTGCATGGTCCTTCTCTTAAACTCCTGCAAGTTTTCAAAGTATTCTTCCACGTCCCTTTCGTCTTGGACGAATAACGAATCGAGCACGATCTTCCGGCCGCAGACGTCGACGGCGGCGCTGAAGTAGCGCTCCAGCTGGCGACACGGCGTATCCAGGTCCGTGTCGGACTCGTCCGGGCCAGACGCCCGGCTTGGAAAGATGAGGTCCCAAATGTTGCCACCCTCGAAGGCTGACAGGTCAGGGAAGTGCGGCTCCAGCAAGTCGCTGACGCCGGTGAACTGCCGGTGGACATTTCGGAGGTCGCTGACAGAGAAGAGGCCGGCCCAGCTGGTCTGAGTGTCGCCGGGGGTCGGCTCCTCCGTCCGCCTTCGCCGCTGGAGGGTCCTGTTGTGGCAAGTCACGGCGAACTTGCACTCTATTACGTTCCACTGCACGATAAAGCCCAGCCTAAAGGTTTCGCTTTCCTCGAAGGCGTCCGTTTTTATTGCCACCCATCCGTCCAAACTGTCCAAGCGCTCGCACTCAATAGACGTCATTTCTTTTCACGTACTAACCGCACCGGACACAGCGCCACAGTGTTTACTCCGTCCGCCATTTGCATGACGTCGCCTCCCTCTTGACCCCGTGACACGTCATGAATCACGTGTCCAGGGAACCCAAAACACATAATCACACGGCATCCTCTTAACGAGAGTTTTGAATGGTATCTCCAACATTGGGTAAACGAACATAGATTACATATAACGACTGGTGAAAGCACAAAAAAATATATGTTATACGTCATTTATATTTATCGTGCACATGCAATATAATACAGCTGGTCAGCACGCTGTCTATGGTGCCACTATCCACCGAGGCACCATAGAGAGCGTACTGACCAGCTGTATCTCCATCTGGTTTGGCAGTTCGAAAGCCTCAGACAGGAAATTGCCGCAGAGAGTGGTGAGGACTAAAGACAGGATCATCGAGACTTCTCTTCCATCCATCCAGGACACTCAAACGCTGTCTGAGCAGAGCCCGTAACGTCATCAGGGATTTCGCCCACCCCCACCACGGACTGTTCCGTTGACTGCTCTGGGAAGAGGCTTTGTAGCATCAGAACCTGGACAGCCAGATTCTGTAAGTTTCATTCCTCAAGCCATTAGACTCCTGCATTCTTAACTCATGACGGCCCCTCCTCAACCCCCTCCCCACACTTCGCCTCTCTCCATCCATGCACATGTCACTTTATCAAGACCTTTATGCAGTATATGTCTTGCACTATAACCGATACGGTGATGTACAGTTTTTTTTGTTGCTATACTGCGGTTTAATATATCTATTCCACTTATATTTTATATGTGTATATATATATAACACTCTGCCAGGCCGATGGTGAGCAAAAAATGCAACGAAATTTCGTTCTGATGTGCACTAAACGGTGTATTTCTTAATGACAATAAAAGTGGCTATTCTGTTCTATTCTATCCTATATTAATTACACAAAACGTCAGAGAGATCAATTTTAAAATATTTCAGCGATAGCGGTTGTGTTAAACTCGAAGCTGAAATGTTTAACAATCATACTAATAAAAACTATTATCATCCGATAAACAGTACATGTAACCGATTTTCCATAATATAAATCATATTGAATGCGGGGGTCAGGGTAACAGTGAATTTTCTTACCTGTAAGTAAGGAACTCTTTTAGTATTATTAGTAGTAAAAGTTATTACATTTTTTAACTGGTTACTGTAGTACGATTTCCCCCTTTTCTTTGACTTGACATATGAATGAAAAGAACAGTCCCGTAGATGAAATTCACTGTGCAGCACTATTATTTACCCATTTTCAGACCTTACCTTATAGGGTGCTTGCACAAAATGTGCTGAAATGTAACAACATACATATCTGATTTGGAACCCAATGCATAACTCTAGTATATGACTGGATCTGTGTTGAAAAGTAGGAGAGTTTCAGGTTGGATTAGAGTCACCCAAGCGTTGATGACAGTGCTGGAAGTCAAGCAGGTTCACCAGGAGTACATCATCTGGCTTTGCTTCTTAATGTCTCACTTGTATCTGCTAACAGGGCAACAAGAACCACTCAGCAGTCCGTTAGCCTCAGTCTATTACTGAACTGACTCTTACCAGGAATACCAAGCTGTTTGTGGCCTGTCAGCTTCATGTGTGAAACAGCCCTTAACACCTGATAGAAAATCACATGCATTTCCCACATATTAAGAGCAACATTTATAGACCTCCAGTAAAAAAATGTGGTCAGCAGATCGCAATAAAGCCAGAGATATGAAACTAACCAACACCAGAGGAACATTTGAAGAATGTTCTGTGACTATAGGCCGACTGAGACCAACATACATGAAAGTGCCTAAATACAACTTTGGAAGCCAGGCAATGAAGCATAATAGCTGACAGGATCTCTGTCATATTACCCAAAGTTTACAGCGGTGCTTAAAATACCCATTTTTGCTGCTGGGCAACGGAGACTGAGGACTGCAAGGAGCATAAGGCGATATGGAGGAACAGAAAGTGGAACCACCAAAGCAAGGCTGCGAGGCATCATCACGTAGCGCAAATCAGACACGTAAATGGTTTAGTTTTGATGGTCGCATTCCTTTGCAGTCTCGCTCTTTACACATAACGCCATAGAATCTTCCAAGCTCTGTAAAATCATATGCTTCTAATTACAAGCAAAACTGGTGACAAATAAGGCATCTTTGTATAGAAACACCATGGGATAGCGCTATAATGGTTGCCATGGCGATCCCTTTCAGTACAAATAAGGGACCATTGTCACTTAGGCAGCTCATTTGGCAAGATGTCTGATGAGAGCCAGCGAGTGAGATATTCTGGGCACATCACCCTTCTGCCAAGAGAAAGCAGACATCCTCACATTATGCTGAAGTACTATGATTACACAGCCATACTGCTGTAACAGCTACACTCCCCCAGTCCTAACAACCCCCAATAAACACAGATGCTGGCAATGGGAAGCCCTGTCTTGAAAATATTGGCCAAGTCCAATGAAGTGAAACATCCACTTCAATTCTACAGTTAAGACAGAGGTATTTCATTTGAAACACCGCTGCAGGAATAAATTGGGATGTCAGTTAAATGCAGTTATTGTTGGATGCATGTTTGACATCCCAAATAAGACATCAAGATGTTAAAGATTCATACCACATAGTTACAGTGGGTCTGATGCCTGCCAGACAACACAAAAGACACGGTACTAAGAGGGTTAAAATGATTTTATCTTCTGGAAATTACATGCATATAGAAAACTTTAAAATACTGACTCCTACAAGGACTGAACCAGTGAAAATTCAAACGTGAATCAAAATCAACATAAATGACCACCGTAGTGATCACATTTCAGTAATTTTCAGCCAAAAATAGCTGATTCATCATATCTGAACAAGCGCACGCTCACAAACATTTTAAAACCTACTCAGAACTGCAAATTTCGTTGCGCAAGCCGATCTGTCATTTCCAAGCCAAAACCAAAAAGCTAACAATGCAGAGAGAGACATAGGGCTGTGAGGTATGTAGGGGACAAACATCCCAATCACAACAGACGAGAGCAAAGATTAATAAAATATTTTATTATTCCATGGGAACAGGATTACAACATTTTGAAATGTAAGAAAATTTCACAGAAGTTACAATAGCCGTATGTCATATTGAAGAAAATCTGAGGTCGTATGTCTGACTGAAAAGCTCTGTACTCAAAGGGTGATTTACAGGGACACCCTCTGGAGGGGGAAGGTGCTAGAAACTAAAAACTAAAATAACCAAAAAAAATCTAGCTGTGCACCGTAGTTCACTGCCATGCCGCCGTCCGGAATAAATTAGGACTTCTTACTGCTGCGTGTCCGATCATCTTCCTCATCCGAGGAGTCCCCACCGTACGGGACCAGCCCCGGTGCACCTTCAAGGGGCCGTGCCTTCTTCAGAGTCTCAGGCTCCACCTTGTCTGTTGGGGCACAAAAGAGAGGAGAGAGCAGAGAGGAGAGAGAGCGGAGGAGGAGCACAGCAAGAGGTCGAGGGAGGGTGAAATAGAGAACGTGGCAGTGGGAAAGGTAAAGGAAGAAAAAGGAGGAGGGGTAAAGGAAGCCATTGGGAAGGGCCCATGTTATCCACAGCATGTGATCAATCCACAGCCAGGGAGGGGGTGGGTCATTCATAGGAAATGAGACGGCACCACACATCCAGGTCCGGGGGGAACATGTGGAGAGAAGGGGAAGACAGAACATGTAAAAGAGAACGACAAGTTAGTATCCGTTTCCAGCCTTTTGAAGACTCAGAGCCGCTGGGGGGGGGGTGGCTTTAAAAGGTCTGATGAGGGGGAAGTGATTTCGAATTCCACTCATCCTCAGCATTAAAATTAACATAACAGTGGCCAAAAATGGGGGGGAAATGCATACCCTTTCGGTCAGGGGCACTGGGCTGACCCTCTACCTCCCGAGGCCTCTTGCGTGGGGCCAGACCAGCAGGGACAGGAGGCGGTGGCATCAGCATCCTGTTAGCGGTGAAACAGCAAGACAATCAGATTCAGCTGTGGGAGGACTCGCGAAAGGAAACGCTGCACGCGTACAAACCTCTGGGCGACATCTCCGCCTTCTGTGCTGGCAGTGGAGGGGGTGGGCTGTTCCTTCTTTAGGACTGCCGCAGAGGCACTGCCGTGCTGCAGGGCAGACGAGAAGGGATCCCATCAGCCTGGGATTCAAGGACACGTTAATGATGGAGGAAAGACTGCACGCAGACACTCACCCGAGATGCGCACTCCTCCTCGGAGCCTTCCAGAAAGCGCCGCTTTGGACTGCCGGCCCGCGGCGGGCTGGACGAGCAGCCCTCCACACCACTGCTGTAACTTGGCCCGGTGTCCTTCACAAGAGGACAGAGAGTCTAAAACAGCTGTACACCAAAAACTACCAGCCCTCCAGAGGGTGGACTGGCATACAGGCAAAAAACAAAATCACTGGTAGTGGTGGGGGGTCGCTCAATCTCAGACGCCAAGGGGGGTCGTCACACTTACGAGGAACTGCAGCGGCAGACGGCGGCCCGCTGAGAGAACTTACCGTGGCTAAATAAGAAGGTGGTTTCCTAGGACACACTGGATACTGAACCATTGCCTGAGAAGATTGAGGGGTTGTCGAAAAGTTAGAATGACCAGGAGCACCATTTTCACTACTCCAATAACCACTGGATCCTGGATACGCAGCATAGCCTCCAGCGTAACTGTTTGCTGGGTAGTTATACCAGGACACATGGCTACCATAATTGTCATTAGCCGGGTATCCGTGAGAGGGGTAAGCTGAAATAAAAGTATAGGGATACGGTTAATGCTATTGACAGACAGAATCGCGCACACACTTCTGACCACTGATTAATCAAACTTGCACCAACAACTTAAAACAGGTGGAAGAAAAAACAATCCCTGGATTAAACATCACACGCTTGTGATTATAGTGCGATCCAAAGATCACATACCTTGGGTGGACCCAGTTGCCGTGTAAACGGACACCATGCGTGAATGCTCGGCTCGCACCTGTGGGAGAAAAGTAGGGCTTTAGCATTGCCGGACGTTCAGAGAAAGCATGCAGACACTCTCAGAACGTCGAGCTCCGGGTCAGGCTGTTCACATGAATAAATGTTCTGCGTGGGTATCAGCGAAGGTGGGGGACTCGATACCTCCACCTTCTTAAACCTCCAATGGCAAGTGGACGCCTCAAGCAAACTATATACTTACAGTCTCCACCAGGCTCTCACAGAGCTCCCTCGCTGCTTCTAATCCTGCAGGGTTTGGGTGGCTACAAAGAAAAACACAAACATCAGTATGTAATTACAAGGAAGCATACAGGCCCCAACAATACAAACACCTCTACAGGCTCCCATATCTGAACTGGCTGGGAAGATCGATACCTGATATAGAGATAAAGTGGCTCAAACGATTCCCGCCGAGAAGCCTGCTCTATGTAGCCGGAGCCCTTTCCCCGGAGAAACACACGAGCCCCCGTCTCAGCCTGGATATGCTGTAGGTAACTCCCGTTCGGACCCTCCACCTTCTCATTCACGTTGAACGAGGGCAGGGCTTGGTCGAGGCCGACGAACACCTTTGTGTGCACAAAATTCTGCAAGACAGCCGAGCGAGCCAAGAGTTGAGGGCAAGGCTCGAAAAACCACAAAATACAATGTGGGGGGGTGGGGAAAATGCAAGTTTGGTGTCAGCAGGAGCAGCAGACCCAAGCCATCTACTGGAGGTTGAGTTGTTCTGCCTGCAGTTGCTATAGGAGGTTTGTATCAGCGAGAAGCACTTGCTCTTTACAGCTCTCACCTTCTTTAACCTCCATGGTCACAGCATGCGGAACACTGCTTAATATAATTACAGGCACTAATGACAACACTTCCATTATAAGATGTCTGGTAAGCCCACCACTGCTAGATTAACTGCCAGCGGTAGAAGAAAAATACAAACAAGAAAAGGGGCAGGGTCAATAAAAGGGCATGCAGAGGAAGAGCAACATCTACGCACCCCTGAATGACAATTGTATGGGGCTGCAGACTTTTGGTTTTGGGGTGGAGGTGGTATGAGGTGCGGCTGAACGGGAGGTCGAACTGGGGGTGGGACAGGTGGCTGGGCTGAAGGCAGGGGCTTGGGTGGCTGCGTGTAAACAGGAAGTATGGGCAACACGGGTCTGCTCTGCCCTGCCGAAGACCGCAAGATGTCCTCTGAAATGATCTCTTTGATATGCTTCACCGCCTCTGCGGAACATATGATCAGAATGACAGTTAACACTTCGTTTAAACTATAAACTGGACAATTCCTCCCCCCAAAAATGCAAACGTCTTACTGTTAACTTCCTCTTGACTCTTTCCCTGAACGTGTAGATACAACGGACGGTCTCTGAAAGAAAGGAACACAGCTCATTCCCCATCTTGGATTAACACGCAAATGCAAGACGCATTCAGGATGACACATACCCGCCCTTACACTGGGCCTTTTCGTCACTGGTCATGTAGTGCCCCTTCGTAGATACAACTGCTCCACTGTACTGGCGAATCTGAAAAAGGTGTATCACTCCAATTTACATTAATGCCAAACTAATTATTTTTCCACACCACCAAACAAAATCATAAAGAAAAAAGCTCAAGGGAGTTGGACTTCACCTCTTCCTGAGTTTTTCCTTTAGTTAGCAAGTTGCGACAGTTTATGGGAACGTCGTTGATGTCCACTTCGGTGACAACTGACTCGCTGGCAGTACTGGCTACTGGTGCACGGGGGGCAACCTGGGGCAGGGAGAACATAGGGTGTGTTAAGGACTGATTACATATCACGGGGGTGGAGAGGCAGTCTGAAGGGACACACTGGTGCAGTACCTTACTGTGCAGCGGAGGGGGGGTCTTTAGCTTCCCTTTGGCCATCAACATAGCGTTAATTTTGGCGGCCATGGCAGCGGCCATCTCTACGCCTCCCGAAGGCTTCTCCTCTTCCTCCAGAGACGTAGGGGTCGGCTGACACATGACGGGTGGCACTGTGGACCCCGTGCCTCCAGCCAGCGGTAAGCCATTTATGGCACTGGACGCCAAACACCCGCCGGTGTAGCTTGGCAGAGAGGCTACTTGCGTCGTGAGGGAAGTGGAAATGTTCCCCAGGAGGCCTTTCAGCATATCAGCAGTGGGGCCAGGCTGGTCCCATCGACTATTAAAACACCTGTGAGAACAAGCACGACTACTTGAAATACCCTGCAAACTTGAGCCTATTTGTCCCATAGCAGGATCTGGCCCTGTCCGTAGAGCAAGTAGGCCTCGACGCATTACTAGAAGCATCCCGGCCTGTTCTTGGCTCTACAAGTACTTTATATAGGAGGGTAGTATCAGCAGAACACCATAACTGTACAATGACTGCTTTCTTTCCCCTCCACGTAATAAAACAGACAGAAGTTAACACGCAGCCATGGCGGGTCGGGCCAGAGTTGCCTAGCTCCCAAACGCAATACGGAAGCGGGCAGGGGAGCTAGCAGACGAATATGCAGTATCAAACTGCCGAAAACCACCACTTTCAGCACATTACCTCGCTCAGCCCGAAGCAAAGAGGCGTATTACATAAGCATGCAAATAACTCGGCAAGCGACCAAAAAAAGACGATTATCTACGGTCGCTGGTTAGTTATATAGACCTCAGTAACACAACACACCCGAATCCCATTAAACGAAACGAAAAAGTAGCAACTATTTTCACTAGTTGGAAATTAAAGTTGGGAGATACTGGCGGGGGGCTTCGCTAAAACTCCGGGCCGCTCGGGAAGCCAGCCAGCCATCGGGTTTAACTTCAAAAGGCGTCGCGACCGCAGATACTTACGATGTCTGACCCGCCATGCCAGAAGCCATTTTATCGAACGATTGCGCTTCAGTCGCGGTCTTCGTTTGCCGGGCGTGTTGAAACAGAAACGCACCGGGGACAACAGTATCCAAACGGTGGCACTCCCTCGCCGCCAGTAGGCGACACAAAGACCGGAAGCGCGTCACGGCTTACGTAAGGCGTGCACGAGCAATGACGCGCTCCAGATTGCGCCCCTAGTGGCTGCGCTCGGCGTAGCGTTTTAACAGTAGTTAGTAACTATGTTTTTAGCGTCGTATAATCAATTATTTAAAATACAGTAACTCAACTGTCAAAGAATGAAGTGTGTATCTATTCAAAAGCGTGAATGGAAGCTGTGAGATTAGTCACAGCACACCGTTTTAGATGAAACAGCGACCAGCTACTGGCATTAGGCGCAGACAAAACTCTTGCGGATAGAAAAGCCGCAGCTTCCGGGTCCTCTATCGAATGCAGACTGCTGCCCTTCTGCTCCCCTTCTCACAGAAAAAGGAGCCTCATGCACACGACTTAAACACAGCGTAACTTCTAATAAAGGGAATTATCTGTATTCAAATAGCATTTGAAAAGAAAATGCAAAACTGCATTTAAAATCATGACATCTAGTGGCCAACGTGTAGAACGACATAAACCTGTCCTACAATAGTATTTTGTTTGTTAGATTTCTTGCTTAGCCGGACAACTTGTCGGATTAAGGTAGTCTGGACTAATTGCAGTAAACTAGTGGTTCTCAGACTCGGTCTTCGGAACCCACTGCCCTAGTGATTTAATGATTCTAAACTGGGGCACCTTAAATATGATTATTTATCCGGCTAAGCAAGAAATTCGACTTCGTGATACAAGCCCCAAGTTGTGGTGATGTGGTCGTTTAGACAGCATTGAATTTTTCAGTTTTTTGGCGTAATCATTTGTGTATATGTTACGTCAATCAACGGAATGAGTGTTCACTTACGCAGCAGTAGACACCCCCGGCTCCTCTCCGTGTGTCTGTAATTCCGTTTGATTCATTCACTGCTGTTAGACAGGTCTGTGAGACCATATTCCATGACTCATAATTTTAGATTAAAAGGCAACTGCAGTTGTATTCATGCGATTACAAGTAATCGTCTTTTAAATTATGTTTATGTTAATATGTTATATTAAGAGGGAGCGGCAAGGTGGTGCAGTGGTTAGCACTGTTGCCTCACACTTCTGGGACCCGGGTTCGAGGCTCCGCCTGGGTCACATGTGTGTGTGAAGTTTGCATGTTTTCCCCATGTCGTCATGGGGTTTCCTCCGGGTACTCCAGTTTCCCCCCACAGTCCAAAAACATGCTGAGGCTAATTGG
>JAODJX010000007.1:7022330-7036440 GCA_026776945.1 Isichthys henryi
GAATGGTGTGTGAGTGTGCCCTGCGATGGGCTGGCCCCCCCATCCTGGGTTGTTCCCTGCCTCATGCCCATTGCTTCTGGGATAGGCTCCGGACCCCCCGCAACGCAGTAGGATAAGCGGTTTGGAAAATGGATGGATGGGTTATATTAAGATGGCAATGGGGGGAAAGCTGTATGATGAAGTCAAACCGTGTGGTCACCAGAGCATAATTACAGAAGGGACTTCAGATTCGTGCCTCAAGCCCAGACTGCATATCACAGCCTAATGCCTTAATTTTGTTTTATTGTAAAAGCAATATGCCTTCCATTCATTTTTATTCCTATCCACCAATTTGTCAAACCCATGTCTCTCTCGTGCGCTAACGGTGTCCTCATTTCTCCATCCCATTGCCATATCTTACGGTTCTGTTCAGCATCCTGCTGGGGAAAAAGTCAGCGTCTTGGTTTTTTTTTTCATGACACAAAAAAGCATTTCTGACTGCTAAGGGAATGTAGTTGTTATCACAGCAGCAGCGAGAGTCTTTGATCGACAGTCTGCTTCTGCTCTGGGGTGGAAAGATACAACCAAGTTCACTGACCAGATCGCATGATCCCAGCCACCGCGGGCCAGCTGCCAGCCAGCAGGAAGGGTACAACAAACATTGCCGTAGTCATTCACAAGACAATGGGACCTTTTTGCAAACTTTGTTGGCTCTGGTCACTGGAATATTGTTAAACAATTATAGAAATTATAAGCCAAACTTTATGTTCATATATTTTTGATATCTAATTGAGAATTTACACTTCATGACCTTGTACCAAATACCGGGTTGAAACTTGCTTGAAAAAATAGCCAACCAGAAATGGTTGAAAAAACACTTACTGTCTGAAAGCTGTTTGTGGCATTTAGTAAAGACCCAGTTGCTATCTCATCAGTTTCTCTTCTTGTTTTTAAATCCGAATATGAAATGCTAGACTTTCAAGCTGGAATTGAAAATCACCTCAATTACAGATGCATAAATACAGGTGTAGGGGAAAAACCCATTTAATGGCAGCCCCCCAAGCCTCCCTACAAAGTTTGCAAACAAATTAAAATAATTTTCATAGCAAATGATAAATCATGTTTTCACAATTTTTTTTTCCGATGAGAACAAATTGAGCCGCAGGCTCCGCAAACTATTAGAAATCTCGAAACGTCAGCTCAGCAAAACCCCGACAGGGTCTCTGGCCTGCTGTTTGCAGTACAGGCTGTTCTTTGGTGGCAAAATCACATGGTTTATTGCGCAAATACGACGCACTGGCCTGCATGGGGGCAGAGGAAAGCAATCCCAGTTAGTGTCAAGCAAACTCCTGTGGAATTTCATATCTTTAGGAGGAATATTTTGGTATGGCTAAGCTGGAGGATTCGTACGGGAGGTCAAAGGTCATCACATCAAGCAAATCCAGTTGTGCTGGCTGTCGTTCAGTAACAATCCTTGCGATTTTTCCTCTCATCATGCTTCCTGCTCCCTTCAGAACGGAAGGTAGGACCGATGGATTTAATCCCGGTTCTTCACCATTATTTGCTCAAAGAGCTGACTTCGCGATCCATCACACGACGGGGGCAATCTGCCCACAACGCCCTGGATACCGGGAGGCTGGCATCCCCCCTCTCGTCAGAGATCCTGGAGTGCAAGATGGTCTCACACACCTGCAAGAAGACATTCCAGCTGTCGGCAACATTAATCTGCTCCTGGGGTCTGTATCAACTTCAAATTCAGCACAGTGTCCAAGCTGATGTGGGTTCAGGGGCGACAGCAGTACACTCATGATTACCAAGTTTAAAACTCTCTCTGTGTTAATCTTCTGCTATTTAGGACTAATGGATTCCTCATTAATGCCAACATGAAAGACGTGTAAAAAAAAAAAAAAAAAAATGTACCAGACGCCTTCAATGCCGCATATAATACCAGGAAGTGATTTTTACGCAAACATAATGCAAAGTATTAATTGTCATTATTTTATTTTCCTTCATATAATTCTCTCTTTAAATCTTTTTTTTTATTTTTTGGTGCTCTCAGACCAGAAGTACAAGTGAATCAGACTGAACATACAAATCCCGATGTAGTGTACACTTCTGTCTAAAGAAAAAAAAAATCTCTATGTCAATATATCATATTGACTTATGTAGGCTTATGTATGCATATTGGTATATTTATATAACATTTAAATTAAAAATAGGACATCATTTCATTAACAAATATTCTTACACACGTTTGTCTCTTCACTATGGATGAAAGGTCTTTCTGGGCACTGAAACCGAAAGCCAATGTAAAATGATGAAATCAAAAGACACTGAGCACAGACTGGCATCAGACAGTGACAGACACTCCTCTTTGTTTCATCCCCGATATTTTTTTTTTCTGTCTATTTTGTGACTGAAATGCCTGTCAAACTGCAGAGAAACATCGGCGCAGAGATCGAGACCGTCACTCATAATCACCTTTGTCAATCCAGTGTAAAAGATGTAGTCTACAAAAATATTTCAATTTGTTCGATTATTACTTTTGCCTAAATTATTAAAAACTCCACACGCTCTTGTTTCATTCACACAGTGGGATGTATAAATATTGTATAAAATAAGGCAGTCTTTTCAGTAGGATAAACCAGATACAAAAACTCCAGAAGGGGAAAAAAAAAAAATCTTTCAAGTCCGGAACTTTTCCCAGATCATCTTCTGCTGCTAGAGAGCTTGTGAGCCCCAGCACTGCTGCGGAGTGACACTGCTCGGACGGCGCGGGCGAGGCGCGGAGGAGGCGCGCAGGGCACATGCTCAGAGATGCGGTGGTGATGGTACAGCATTCTCCCAAACCTCTGACCAGCTCCTCTAACATGCTCAGACATGTCTATTATAGTCTTACAGTGCAATATAAATGGTGTCGTTCTCATTTTAAGAAGTAAAACAAAACTACATTTTTATGGATATGACTCGTATCGTAACGGTGCAGTTAATAAGCTTTGGCTTTTATTTCTTGCTCTTAAACTCATTAATTTACCTATTTTATCTGTTTATCACATAGAAATTTATGGAAAATACTGAACACCTAAGTCAAAATAAATACACCATAACTTCTATATGCGGACGCCCGTGATCAGCTCAGGAAGGCTTGCTGTGTCTTTCAAAATGAACAAACCTAACGAATTCCACATCCTACGTACTCGTTGTATAACTACAGCCCCTCCCCCCACACTCAGGATCGCTTCCCATTGCTACAAACCCTCCCAAAGCGTAGAACTGGCAGGCTTGTACACCAAAGAAAAAATTAAAGGTGCAAAACAGTTCTGTAGTGAGAATATGACCCTGTCATTTTTGTGCCCCCCCCAGCCTAAGGCGTCAGGTATTCTCTGTGGCCATCTGAGGTCTCTCCTTACCGCCGGCCCCTTCTGGGCAGTGCTTCAGTTGCGACCAAGTGGGACGAAGCCACTGTGTAAAATCCAGTCTTTTTCTTTTTTAAATTACATTTAATTTTTTTAACCATTTGAGTCTCTGCCCAGGTGCAAAGTTCAAGCAAAGTTTTCTGGCACAAGTCTGTTTCCCCAAGTACTGTTCCCCTGTGGGTCATGTGACCCTCCATGCTCCCCCACAGCTCCCAGTCATTCCAGCTCTTATCCCTTTAACTTTCCTTTTGTTGTTTTAAATGAATCTGTTGGTTTTCTATGCAATCTGCCAAGCGATGGCAGTCTCTCTGCCCATTCTCTCTCTCTCTCTCTCTCTGTCGAGGGGTGAGTACAATGGTATGGTGGGAGAGGGTGGGGAGCTGTAACGAAAGCGGGGCACGGAGTCCTTGCAGAGCGGGGGGAGCGCAGACCGCCGCGATGCGGTGGAGGTTCCGCCGGAGGCAGGTATGGGGAAGGCCCCGCAGTGTGGGTGGAGCGCGGCCGGCTGCCGGAGGCCCCTCCTCTACTCGGGAGGGGGACGGAGGCTGTGTAGTTTGCGCTCGTCCAGGCCCTTCCAGTACTTAAAGTTGTTGTCCAGGTGCTGCATCAGGTTGGGCAGGTCTGCGAAAGCTAAGGCAGCGACAGCAGGACCAAAGCAATTCAAAGTCAGCAAAACGGCATCAGCTTTCTGTGCGTCTGTGCAAGGTGCTGATCCCCATGGTCCAGGCATCCCTGGGTTATGGATTTAATTCCCATGCAATAATAATCATTTAAATAATTTTAAATCTTGTGCACGTGACAGCGTTATCCAGTGCGCGTGACAGCGTTATCAAGTGCGCGTGACAGCATTACTCAGTGCACGTGACAGCATTACTCAGTGCACGTGACAGTATTACTCAGTGCACGTGACAGTGTTATCAGTACCTGTGACAATGTTATCAGTGCATGTGACTGTCACCAACAGAAATCACAGATATTTCTATATCATTATTTTTCGAAAGGGCCCACAGGCTTCATCAGAATGCTCAAGGCATCCATGGAACAAAAAAGCTTAAGAACCCCTGCAATAACTCATCGCATAGACGTAGCATGACTCGTTAAGTAGCTCAAATCATTATAGGTTAGCATCATCGCTACCACAATGAAAGTCACTCACCGTCCCAGGCGTCGAACATGTCTGTGATGAAGTAATCGATGAAGGAGATCTGGGACTTTGGGATGCTGCAGGTGTTTCTGTCAAACACGGGCATCACTACTGGGAGACCCTGTCTCTTCTCCTCATCAGTCTGGGCGGTAAGAGAGCGGAGTGGCATATCAGAGAACCAGCAGACAGCTCAGTTCTCCAACTCCACCATGCCCCTTTATTACTGTTTATACATTTATACAAATTATTTGTATCTGTTTTTCTTTCTTTTAGGAGGCTGAGGTCACACGCTTCTCAGTTCTCTCTCTCCTCCACGGCCACCATTAACGGTCCTGCCAATCCGCTTCCGCGATCGCTCTGCAAATCACACTCCAGTGAGTGGCAGAGACCGGATCTGATTGGAGGACAATCTGTCAATGACCGTCAGCGACTCCCGGGACAGCTGGGACGCAGTTCGCCAGCTTGAGCTGATCCGCAGCAGAACAACAGTGACTTATTTCATTCTAGCAGGATTCCCGAGTCGCAAAATTCTGAAAGGTGTTTCGTTTCCATTTTTATGTACATACACACCTCATTATGGGCTTCTTGAACAGTGGCATGTCTAATCTGCCCCCCACCGTCGCTGTCACCACTACAGGCCTGCAGTTGCATTACCTGTGCGAAATACTCCTCTGAGATGCGCCCTGCCCACTCGATACACAGCTCCAGTGGTCGACACGGGTTCGAGATGTCTGCGCACTTAATCAGCATGCGTTTCACCAGGATCCGGTTCTCTGGGGACGTCAAGATGCCTTTCACTGAATCCTCGTCTCCGTTCCCCTTTAAGCCAACAGCCGAGAGCAGAGCATTCAACATTATACACACATTAAAGCAAAATTTAACTAGGTAATTAGTGGTAGAGGATGGATGGATGGATGGATGGATGGATGAAGCAAAATTAAAAACATTAGGCTGATGATAAAATGCGGGGGTGATAGGCCTGAAAAAACAACAAAATTTATGACTAATCAGAACTTTCTTGAAGTCCGATTTGGAGTAACTCTTTTTAGAATAATTGTCTCCTAGAGCAGTGTTTTCTAATTCAGTCCTTGGGGACCCACAGACAGTCCACATTTTTGCTCCCTCCCAGCTCCTGGTAAAATATGAATTTTCTGGCAGGGAGCAAAAATGTGGACTGTCTGTGGGTCCCCAAGGATCGGATTGGGAAACACTGCCCAAGAGACATCCACAGACACTTTTATTAAGCTCCAGGTTCCTTTAAAAAGTCATTTGAGTGAATTCCACACTGGGTTGACGAAGCTGGTACCAGCTTGTAAAATTCTCACCACAAACAGGCAGCCAGAGGAGCAACATCTACCCCTCCTGTCAACCAGGGGGAGCTGCTCTGAGACGCCGTCAATCATTAACATTTAGCTGCAATCCACTGATGCACTGAAACACTAATTTCTCGCTTTCTGCAGGATCCCCATAAACCAGAAGCCTCACAGAGAATCTAAGCACATGGGCTGCACTGGTCATATTTACATCACCGGAGAGTTTCCTGAGTACCAGGAATCAGCCACCCGGAGACCCTGATTTATTTGTAATTAGTAAGCAGGGGGGTGTTACATGAAACAGGATTTGTCAGTTAGCTGGGTTAACTTAGAAGTCATGATTGTCCAATTAGAACTGAAGTAAGGGGCATTCCTACTGGACAGTCATGACTGCTAAGGTAAGTTAACCCTGCTAAATAGAAATGTTGTGGAAATCTTTGTGGAAACCCCGCCCCCCCCGATCTTTTGGGACTCACTCCACTCTCCTCCAGAGCAGCCAGTGGCTTGTTGATGCTGTTCACAAACTTGTTGACATGCTCAAAGTGCTTGGTCATCTCTGTAGCCAGGACCATGTCGATGATGGCTTGTCGCAGTGTGCGATATTCATTCCTACGTTAAAGGGGTTGGGACAAAAGTGAGCCGAAGCGTAACCACGTCTCCCAAAGACAGTACGTGCATTAGGGTGCCAGGATTCCCTTCTGAGATTTAAACTAATCTAAGAGAATCATGGGTAACCTTGGAATGAAATTAAAACTGTGATACATAGAACAGGGTTGAAAATAGTATAAAATGCAAAGCGTATACTAAATAATATGCTTTTCTACAATGGAGAATTTTGTACGTTTAACATGCAAGCATTATATGTACCAAATAACTATTAAACATCATGGAGTAAAATCACCTTTAAATTCGGAATCTTTTACTGTCCTTCCCTGCGCAGTTATTTATTACTCTTCTATAATTTGTTGCTTGGCAACAACAGTCCTGTACATATTTTGCACTTTTTATCACTCCACAAAAGTGTCTCCAAAACACATATAATTACTGACAACTACCACAATACCTCAGAGCAATGCGAGGTGTTTTCGTTTTAATTCAATCCTAAAGGATGTCACAAATTCAATTCTAACTGTCTAGAATGTAAAGTTCTTGATATCAGAAATTCAACTGTAACTAGTTATAATGTGCATTTCTGGTATCAGAAATTTGACTTCAGGTAAAATGCATATTATTCATGGAAATTCAGCTTTAACTAGGTAAAATGCCAATTCCTGACATCAGAGCTAGTGAGGTTCAAAATATGTTTTCTCATTCGTTTCAATGGGAGGTGGAATTTGAACTAGCTAAAATGCCAGTTTCTGATACCAGGAACTCAACCGCAACTAGCTCATTGTAACAAGAATCGGTTTTATAACTAGATGCAATTGAATTTCTTGATTAGAACTTGCATTCTAATTAGTTAGAACTGAATCTGTGAATTAAAGGTAAAGCAGCTTTGCGTACAGAGGTCACACAGCCTTCCTATAACCCCGATTCTCCACATCACAGCACAAACAGCATGTGGGATGTCAGCTGGACACGTCACTCAGTGGCTTTTCTAACTTCCCCTTTCGTGATCGCTTACCACCGAAGCTTCACACCAACGTTTCAGAGCAAAGAAACCATAACGCCGAACAAAGGTCCATCCGCGCCCTACCGCGCCCCACCGGCGCACCGACCTCTCCATATTCCTGAAGATGTTGCATTTGTCGTCGCGGGTGGTGATCTGGAAGGCCAGGGCGGCGTGATGGCTCTCCAGCACGGCCGTGTCGTTGTACAGGACGGCCAGCTCGCTGCCCGCGTTGCACAGGAAGGAGTTGGTGCGGCCCGGATGATCCACGTCGTGCACTGTGGCAGCAATCAGAGCCGCCACCTCGTCGATGGGGTCCAGGCTTTGCTGCAAAGGAGGGCGAGGAATGTATGCCAACTAGCACATCCCGTTGTTTGTATTGTGTGCACTTCCCAGGCCGAGTTCCTCTTTTTCTCTCAACCATCGCCTTTCTCTGGGTACCTACTCTATTTCACTTCTCAGTAGCCAGCAGGAGACCACATGAACAGACAGCAGACGTGACTGTGAGATGTTTTCTACTCTCCAGCCCAAAGTCCAGAAGCCCAGGGGCCTCTGACATCCTAAACCTGCATATATATTTTATTGCCCTTTGATAGGAATCTGGGAAACGAATGTCTTCACCTCACAGACTTCTGAACCCCTTGACTGCACACGTATGCTGCACACGTGCTGAATTATGACAATGTAAAAAGAATGTTGACTCATTCTGAATCTGAAATGCAGCTGTTAATTCGTACACTTGACTTTGTACGATATTATGCAGGATTTTAAGTAGAGTTAATTTCTGATCCCATCAAAAACCCCGAAAGAGGGACACACTGCAGACAGGGCTGGATCATGGTCCTGTGAGGCCCCAGGGGGTCTGCTTTTTGGGGGCCCCACTGTAATGGGTTGGATGGGGGACATACAGGGACAGTGAGCATAACACATAAAAGGTATGGATACTGGGGGGGGGGGGGCATTGTATGTGGAAAGAGCTCCAGTGGTCAGTTTGCATTCTATATGATGGGGGCCCTTGTGGTTAACATATGCTGTATATACATAGGGGCCCCAGGCCCCTGGTGACTAACACACTACACATGCCAAGTAAACCAGGAGACCTGGTGGTGGTCAACTTCTGCTGTAAATACAGAAGACCCTGGGGCCCCTGGTGGTTCATTTGCACTGTATATGACAAATGGCCCTGGGGCCCCTGGTGGTCAGCTCTATCTGTATAATCATGTCACGTTGTACATGGGGGTCATAGTGTTTAGCTTACACTATGAATTTTGTGACTCACAGTCACTAGAGCTCCAAGGGCCCCTCCAGCCTGGTACTTGGCCCCAACTGCCCCAATCCATAATCCGGCCATGACTGCAAGTCAACTATACTCTTGGGAAAGTTCAAATTAAGTCCCGAAAAAAAGTGTCAGTGGAAAGAGACAGTTGTGAACTCACCTTGACCCTCTCCTTGCACAGGAAGTACGCGGTGGCATGCAGGACGTCCGCGGCGTGGCTGGAGTTGTGGTAGGAGTTGCTGGAGTGGTAGTTCGCCTCGATCACCTGCAGCCAGGACCGAAGGGTCGCTTCCGGGCAGCCGAGGAACTCACAGACCCCAAATCTGGAAAAGATCTTCAGTCCCAAATAGGTCAGGGGTCTGAAAAAGACACAAGAAAGCAGGACATGCAATGTTAACATAGTTTGATGTGAAGAACACAGTGATACCTTATGGATCCATGAGGTAATATATAAAAATAACTGACTGCCATCCTATCCAAAATGTCCTGTCCGTTTCCCGAGTTAGTCCCCAACAGAAGTGGGTAATTCGAAAGTCCAGATCAAAATTTTGTGTCAACCAACCAGTTGTACTATATGAGTGTAATTCCTTATGCTCATCTGGTTGGTTGAAGCAAATTCTTGACCTGGACTTTTTCTCTCTGGACCTGAACTTCCCACCTCTGGTCTGGAGGCTCATTGTGTGAAACAAAGATGAATGGATGGCTGTGGCAGATGGAGACTTTGAATGCATGTCCTATTCTCCTTATGACTGACATCACGACGAGGCACCATCCACGAAGAGGTGACGGAGGCATCATCCACAATCACGCCTGGGCAAACGTTTCCCAGCTACGTGACGACCGGGACGCTGCCATTCTCACCGTTTCATTGTCGCCGCTTCCAGAGTGAAGACGTCAAAGTCCCAGGACTCCTCGTTCTCCATGGTCTGAGCGATCCGGGGAGGGATGTCGCTGAGCGACAGTGGGGTGCTCAAGTGGCTTGGCAGGTGGTGAGGCTCTGTGCACATGGGAGTGTACAGACACGCACACGCACACACAAAAAGCAGGCATGACATAAGGACGCAGCACAGATAAATGGCGACCTGAGTCATGAGTGAGTAACCAGATGCATGTCATAATGTATAGCATGGGTTCAGCCCACGATCCCCAAAATAACAGCACCAGAGAATTTTCCAGCCATTTTGGTTGATTTGGCCAATTGGGAGCAGGGGGCGGGCGGTAGTATGTTTATCGCAATTGACCAGTTGCGGTCACAGTAACAGCAGAATTTTTTGTAGAGTTTTAAACAGTAGAGTTCTAAAATTTTAATAATATCATACTCAGGAAATCATCTCGCAGTCATGACCTCCCCCCCCCCCCCTTTAGGGTGCCTGCTGTGAAGTGATGTACAGTATGTATATTAGTGTGCAAGTAAAAAATTGGACGCTTATAATCAAAAATACCACATGAAAACATTATGTAAAATATAGTAATGATGTAAAATCATTAAGTACTACGCAAATCAATCATTTCCAGCTTGTGTGAAGGGGCTATCTAATCCTGGCCCTGAGTACATTAAGATGAATCACAAGGGTGCGGCAATTTGATAGCGTGGCATTCTGGGAAATGCCAGAGACGTTATACTGGTCTCACTCCCCTATCTTCCAATTTCACCAACAGTGAGCTGGATGAGAATGCCACATTTCAACAGTGTAAAAGCTACGTAGATTTAAATGAGGGTGACGACCTTTGTACATTTAAATTAGAGTACTGCGGGATCCAACTCCTACACACAGTTGTTATAAAATAAGGAAGTTGGGCAAAAGGGTAGAGACTCTTACTGTTTGCAGCAAAGATGTATTCATTCCCTGACAACCTCCGTAAACCATCCTGCAGAAGAGAAAAACCCATTTGTACGTCAGTTGTGGTTTCCTCACTTTCCCTTATTTAAGTCGTTTTCCCCCTTAAGCCCCCAAAGAGCGGCAGCCTGACTGCACTGTGATCGATGTTAACACAACCCAGACCCTGGCAAACTCAGGACACCTTCACCATCAGATGCATTCCCTGCAACATGCATTTCTGCCCACTTGCGGACGTGGAATAACGTTATCCAAGAAACTCCCATCTTCCTGGACGTGGAGAATGCGGTTAGGTTCTTCTGATTCAGATTTTCATGTCAGCATCGCTTGGACAGTCACAGCGAGAGGGGAAGCGAAACCCCTCATCTGTCACCCGCTTGCAGTCTCATTCAGCAGCTGCGGCATAATTCTGGCTTTTAGGCCTTCTCTCCACAACCCGGGAAACATTCAGTTGTTTCTAAGTCCATAAACCCCAGTAATGCAAACTGTCTGGTGATCTGTTTTTTAATGATGTGGCACAGGGCAGATCTGTCCCGAAGCAACCAACACTGCACTCTCATATACCCCCCCCACACCCACTGCTACTCCTGCTCCATATCCCAGTGTCCCACTGCGCACTGCCACGCTTTTTCATGGAGTCCACCTAAGAACAGGATGTTTCCAAGCTACTGGAATTCAGAGGAAGAGGCTCATCTGAAAGCCTTCTGTGGTGTGGAAGCGGCGAGTTCTTTCCTCTCTGGCCCAGCGAAGTACAAAGGACAATCTAGCGTTTCCTCTGGGGCTGCGGCCAAGACTGCCAACTTGGCACCCGCTCTCGCCCCTGCCGGGGCCGTCCGCGGCTTGCGTGCCGCCCCTTTCCCCGCTCTCTCTCTCTCTCCTGGATACACACGTGGTGTAGCATGAGAGGAGAGCCCTAGTGTGGCTCCAACAGCGCGATCCACGGCACCAAACCCTGGGTGTCACAGGGGATGCCATTTCTGACGCGCAGAAGGCAGCACTTCGTGCTACCAGCTACGCGACGTAGGCTGCTGCCTCCAGCCGACTGTGATCCATCAACAAATTACGACGTTCAGTTCACATGGCAGCGACCTCTGCTTGGAGGCCAGACCTTTGAGTGAGCGTTTAAAACAGAGGAAGAAAACAGGGCATTCTTTGTGCCTCTCAGTCATGAATTTGAGGGCTTACAGAAAGTCATAACGCTAACAGAACCACAGGAACAAGTCGTACCAAGCATCTGCCCTCCCCCCCCCCCAAAAAAATGTAAAATGAGGAAGAAAAAAAAATGGTAAAAATTATGACACAACAAGGCTTTACAGATTCCATAAATGACTCTGGAAGTTCTGCTGTGGCCTACCGCAGCATGTACCTTCATGCTTATATCAAAGGTTCTTGGAGTCAACCTGGGAGAACATGACATCATGCCTGGCTAACACCCAGGAGAACTCCAGCAGGGACCTGGGGAAGACCCACCGTCATCAGCCCCCCAACCAGGTCACTGGTGTGGGGGTCCTCGTCCTTGGTCCCCAGCTGGGGGGAGTAGAGCTCGGTGGTGCGCAGGATCTCCAGCACGCGGTCCAGGGCCTCGGCCACCGGCACTGGGCTGCTCTCCTGGGCCGCGTTGATGATGTTGATCACCTAGATGCGGGGAAGGCACACGGGAGATCAGCTCCGTGGGAGCCTGCGTCTCCAGGGTGACGTGGAGGGACCGAGCGTCAAACACGACACGCTTCCAGTGAGGAGATACAGAACAAACCGACCTTGGTGATTGGGGCTTCGATGGTCATCGAATGAATCCTCGCCATGGATGAGTGGCGCCTCTGGGAACTTCCTGTGATGTGAAAAGACACGACAATGACAAAAATGACCGATTTCGTCAACACCTCAGGCAGAGATAAAGAAGAAGGGTGACTGTCTCCACTGAGTGTCGCTCACCATCACTCCCACGCGACGTGGTTGACCTCACGTCTAATGAGCCTTTCCTCCGGTCCTTGTGTTTACAGGACTGGTTGTCTGGGGACACAGGGAGGGAGATGACAACGTTGGACGGGCGTTGACGGCGTGGGAAACCCGCCCGTCACCCTGGGGTCTCTTACCTGTCTGCGACTCCGCTTGCACGCGATCACATGACTTGTCCGTCTAGGTTAGAGGGGGGAGGGGAGCTTTTTACTTCTCAGTGAGCAATCTCACCAAATTAAATTCTTACAAATAAGGTCTCACCTTATTATTGTCGTTTAACGGCCGGTTAACAGACACATAGTGTCTGATCTTTCTGGAAGAAAAAAAATACGACATAGTATTACGCAGGTAAATGCTTTAGCTTGTTATACCGCAAAAGGGAAGCCGAGTGGCTCACCCTCCCTGTCCAATTACAGGTGTGATCTTCACGCTCTGGGGTACGCTGTCTCCATTCTTCTTCATGGTGTAGTAAACTCCTTGCCACTCCTGAGGATATGGCAGTGGAAGGGGAACTGGGTAACTAACTCACAGCTGCACTCTGCACTTCCAAAAGTGAGCAACAGGGGGCGTGGTAGTTAAGTACACCAGGTTATAACCTGAAGGTTACCCCGGTTTAAGCCCTGGCCAATCCCCTACTCTACCAATGCCCCCCCCAAAAAAAATAAAGAAGCCATTCTGCTCTAGCAAAGTACTCCACTAAATATATATTTTGATTTCACTAGTTGGACAGACACACATTGATGATAAATGTTAAGCATATTACAAAGGAACAAAAAATATATAAATAGTACAATGTCTGGATTTTTGAAGTTGGCAGACGCTGCGGACGTATCAAAGAGATTAGGACCTTTTCGGAGAAGGTGGCACGAGGCCGGCCCTTTTCAAGTCAGAGCACCCTGGGAGGTACGGCAGCTTCAAAAACACCTTCCCACTGCTCTAAATGACCTTTGTGTTCTCTGAAGTAATCCATAAATCAGCCCCGCCCCTCAGGCAGACTGGCTGACCAATCAGCTGGCGTTTTCAAATTTTGGGCCCGTCACGTGATGTGGCTGCCCGGCAGCTCTCCCCGAGCGCCCCGGCATGATCTGTACGTCAGCTGCCCCAGTGGCCAAGGTGGGGGAAATAGAGAAAAAAAAGAGGGGCTGCAGGCCATGGCGCCGATCGAGCAAGCTTGCCGTGTATGATCGGGGCAAAAGATTTGGGGAGGCAGGTGGGGGGGGGGTGCGTATATGCAGTGCTCCATCCCCAGCAGGTGAGAAAGTGGGAAATCAACATTTAAACATAACCAGAGGTCAAAGACAGCAGCAGTGGCGCCTAGATGCCATCAACACCATATAGTGCCTTTCACCACAACAATATAGCGCCTTTCGCCGCCGCTGGCTCACCTTGCCCTTCTGGATGCAGGAGTTGATGGAGTCGAGCAGGTCAGGCTTATTCTTCTCGCTTTTAGCCACTTCCAGCAGCTCCTTCCCGATGAGCTCTCCGTGCTGGTATCCAATGATCGACTCGTAGGCGGGGTTCACGTACTGCGGTGGGGGGGGGCGCGGGGGGGGGGTAATTTAAAAAAAAAAAAAACAAA
>JAODJX010000007.1:7036540-7052029 GCA_026776945.1 Isichthys henryi
AATTAAAAAAAAAAAACAACAATAATAAATAAAAATAAAGCGTGCTTTGACAACACCAGCCAGCACAGCAAAGTCCTTCCCGGGGCACAGTGTAATGGATGAAGTCAGGCCTCCCCACTGCTGCTAGTCACGGGCGTCTGGTGAGAACACAAGCGGCCTTTTCATGGGGGACTGAAAACAGACGCAAAAATAAGAGACTTTGTCCTCACTGTGATGGCAGCTGACATAGAAAACGAGAGAGAGAGAGAGAGAGAGAGATAGAAGGGAGCAGCGATATTATCACTGATAGCATTGGTCACAGGATTGGGAGGCTAAAAATAAGTAAATAAATTGAAATAAACACAAATATAAACCTCAGTGACTGAACACAATGCATGAGATGGCTGTGGGTGGGTCTCGTCTCCGGACGGACCTCTTTGGGACCACGAGAGAGAGGCGCTTCTCAGTCGAAAGGAACGCTGAAGGATGTGCAGGGGTGGATTCTTTGACAACCAACCTGGATCACTTGATCCTCACTTGTGATTTCTATGGCTTCTTGACTCTGTTCCACCGCAGTGAAAATAGCATTGCAGGCCCTGGGGAACAAAACAAAAATGAAGATATATACACACACACACACACATATATACATATATATATATAAAACTTTAGACGATGGAAAAAGGCAAAAAGCGAGACAGCCACCAAGAGCGATGGACCAGCAGACTCCTTAAGCTTCTCACAGATGACAGGTGGCCAGGTTTGTCCATTAAATGAGTGATTATTTCCCCCCAGGACAGAGGGAGAGAAGAGAGGACAGGGAATGGCAGCTATTGTCCTGAACGGACACATGCACACTCAACTACAACAAACAACAAACTGTTATGTCGGACGGCTTTATATACGTATCCATAGTTCTGTTTTTATACCGTTTTCAAGTGGTTGCCAGGAAATATGGGGTTTTTTTCGGACAAAGGGATGAAAAGGAGCATGAAAGGTGGTTTGTTTTGAGCGACAGAGGATGCAGGCGGGGTGCAACGCCGCCCGGCCGTCCGCGGGGAGACTCACCGCAGCTTGAGCTGGGCGCGCACCTCTCCATGTTGCAGCTGCAGGAGTTCGTTGTAACAGGCCGCCACGCTGGGATTCTCCACGTACCGCTGCGGGCCGGGCGGGAAGGACAAGCCGTCAGCTGGGGGGGGGGGGTGACGCGCACCCTGACGCGCATAATCTAATTTGGGTCTCCCTCAGGTAGGGCGCCCGCTCACCACGCGTGATTAGTGAGGTTTCAAAGCACTTTCCTTTAACGTTACGGTCAAAGCCGTGACGTTTCTATCCTGGGGACCGTCGGCTTACGTCGAGCCCCAGCATGTGATCGGGGGAGGGGGCTGGATCGACCTTTTCAGGGGCTGCCTAGTTTGCCTCTGCCCAGATCCGGCCAGGCAGAGGAGAATCTGGTGGGTGAAGCTCACCAGGACAGCGCGGCACCGAGCCGACACACATCCCACGCAGCTCTCTCCCTGTGCTACTATTTAAAGTTTCACCGTTTAATTATAAACTCATAAAAATAACTGTGCTGTCCAAGGTCTGTCTGCACAGCCTTGGCGTGGAAAATGACAAAGGCAATCACAGCGTCACTGCGCCTCTCCATCCATCCGGCAAGGATTTAAAAAATTTTTTAAATCAGTAAATAAACATCCAGCAGTGCCCCCCCGCGACAGTGAACCGGGTAGCTTGTGCCACGTAATGGCCGAAGGGGGGGATGTCACTCACCCGGTTGAAGCCCGCGGCAATAAGAGGCATCACCGAGGATTCCTCACGCTCTGGCCTGACAGAATGACAGAACACACAACCCCCTGAGTTAAAGTGAAATTCAATACAAGCAGCACAGGGAGAGCAAATATATATTTTATCCATATATGCGTCTACAAAAAACATCCAAGCATCCATCGTCACTCCTACAGCCTTTAGCCTCTCCCAGGCAACACAAGGCACAAGACAGGGGACGCCCCGGGGGACGGCAGCCACCAGGAGCGACACACACACACACACACAATTCACCTAACTGTCTGCGCCTGGACTGTGCGATTTAAGCCACAGCCCTGAAATTGTGAGGCTACAGATACGCAGCTATGGCAAGTCGTGGGACAGGAATAGCCATGTGGCTCTTGGTGACGTTCTCCTCGGAGACTGATCGGTGTGACGCAGCAGCTGGTGGGTGCAATGGGGGGGGGGGGCACAGGGTGCCGGCGGACGCACACACCTACCTTTTCACGACGGCAACAATCACAGTGTTTTCCGAAAAGCTCACAGCTCTAATTGACCTATATCAAGAAAGAAGGAAGAAAAAAAGGCCATTTATCAGAGTGGTGGACGGAGGCTAGGCCCCGACTGAGTGCCGCGCCGTGCTGGTTATTCACGGCCCGGCTCTCGTGGGCAGCGTCTCGGGACGGTAAACAGACGTGACCCTGAAAGAGCACTCTGTTCACAGCTGCTGGGACAGCTCCTCCATAAAGCTCTCTCAGTGGTCGCTGAGGGAGGGGCCGGCCCCCCCGACCTATAGATCGGGGGGAATTAATCAGTGCAGCAGGCATAGCGGCAGGATTATGCACACGTTTGCAGACTTGTTTTGAGGTCTAAAGACAGAGCGGCAGTGGCGTCTTGCGGTGTGGGGGGGGGGGGGGCCTTGGAGACGCGACTGAAAAGGGCCAGATAAATCCCTGGCTTGTGGCGGGGGCCTCTCAGCTTGTTACCTGATTCATGGTTTAACTTCTCACGGACATTTACAGGGTCATGCTACATCACCAAAAAGTATTTATCATTCCAATGAATAGCGGCAAATTGCAAAAAAAAAAAACGTTTCTAAAAATTAATGGTCCTGTTATTTTTATCTGGAAAAGCAAATATACTTTCTCTACACATTTAAAAATAGTTCACTCAGTTATAACAGGGAGGTAAAGATATGGACCCTATGGATAATGACTCAGCACAAGTGTTATTCTCCCGCGCAGCAAACCCGATACCCACTTTCACCTCGCTCACTTCACCCTACATTCTCCCAGTGCAGTGTGGGAAAAACGTACCGACACAGGGCTTCCGCGTCAAAGTATCTGGAATGTCTGTGGTCAATGATGATGATGTCGTGGTGCTTCTGCAGGTGACATTCCAGCGCAGACTCGGGGGTGCGGGCCACGCTGCAGCTGAAGTTGACCTTCTCGCAGGCCCAGCAGAACCCACTGCTCTGACTGTCCTCTTTGGCAAAAACTAACAGTACCTAGGGTGGGGGTAGGGGGAGGGGTGTCAGGGAAAGGCACAGGTGAGAGAAATCTGCGAGGGTGGTCACCGCATACAGGCAAGATTTGGGGGGGGGGGCAGCCCTGTTCCCACTCAGCCCACGGCTGCAGCCTCTGGAAATCGTTGTGGAAAATGGAATCCCTGGCTGCCTGGCATGGCAGCTGCCCGTTCCTGCGATGGATCCACCGACAGCCTGCCACACGCAGTCCTGCCAAACGCTTTGACGTGACCCCTCACTCACTCACTCACGCACACGCACGGCGCCAGCCAAGAGCACGCGGGACTGGTGAGTCACTGCAATATAAGCAGACGTCATCCTGACACGGGCAGTAACGCAGCGAGCCGGGGCCCCTGCAGCACAGCGAGCCTCCATCGGATCCTTAGCAGTAACGTTAGATTTTTTTCACTCCTGAGCCTGATTTCATACTGGTTGCTTTTCTAAGGATCACAAACGATTTGTAAATTCACGTTGGCTGAAACTCAAACACAAACAGGGTTATTCCTACGTCGTGTTGGTCAAACTGACCTTGCAAGTTGGCCGCCCTGCACTCACAAAATCGCACACTTTATTTGTTACACACACACACACAATGATCAGATTTTATGCTGATATTTTTTTCCTAACAATGTAACAGAACAAGCTGAAATTCTGTCAGAATGCTGCAGATTCTCTGGAACGTCATTAAGGATCACTGCATGTTCCATCTCACTCTGCTGCAATGACTCCAAATACCTAACTGTCAAAGATAATTTTAAACATTTAGGACAAGAAATGCATTCAATCTGTTATTTTTTTAATAATACTATTAATGTATTAATTGTGTATCTCGCATATCAAAACTGTTTATTCAATTGACAGCATATTCAGAATATCATCGGGTCTCTGTGGTCAGGCGTCACAAATTATTTTACGTCCAGAATACCTGGGGAAGCCAAAGCGTTCGAAATTTTGCTGACTGAAAATAACATTTACAACGAGTTTCAAAAGACTGATGACATCCTGGATGTAGAAACGGCCTGTTTTGTTTAGTGCAAGTTTAGGGGGAAAAAAAACCTTTGAAGAGTCAGGAATAAAGTTCATACATTAAAATTACACGGCTGTCAGCTCATATTTAAAAAAAAAAGGAGGATGAGACATGTAGAAATGATCAGTTGTATAAAAACGTGCCGACCTCGTGAGAGAGGGAGGGCATAATCGGGATCATCTATGGAGCCAAAATGACAAAAACAGGAAATGGAAATCTCCCAGCTTCATTTTCCTCCTGTAATTATATACAGAGTGTCAGCTTTCAGGTGAAGCTGCATAGAGGCCCCCTTAGTAGCCTGCAACATTGCCTGAAAGTATTTCCGTTAATGGAGGATGTCTTCCTCTGGTCTGCACTACGCTGCACCCATCAATATCCCCCATATAACTTTATTTCTGACTGTAGTCTTAGGAACAAAAGAAAAGCTGAATTTCAAGGCAGAGAAACATATGCAGAAGTACATTTAACTCTAACACTGAATCGTTCTGTACTGCCCATGCATGTGCAGGACATAACGGACTACGCTAGCTGAACCCCTCCTGCTCTCAGGTGCTAGTCCCACAAAGAGGCTGGCATTTCTCATCCTGTGATCTGGTTTTCTTCCTTTCATTGTTCCATCCTTTCTTTCTGCATCCCCCTTTCCCCTGTTTCATGTATTGTTCTGTATAAATGGTGCAGTCATGTATTACAACACACCCTATGTGAGGTGCTTTTGGGAGACAAAAAATACATCCCTTGCATTTCACATCAAGCCTTGAGACGGGCAGAGGGCATGTTTAGGATGCATAACACCATGAACGACTGAGTGCAGCCAGCGGTTTAGCCATGATGGGGACCCACACTCTCAGCAGAGCATTCATAAAGTCCACTGTTCATTATGGTATGTCCATCTTAACTCTGGTCGCCTGGGCAGCAGGGAAGTGTGGCTTACACAATGGACCTATTAAGAGCTTGATGGAATTGGCGATTGTTCACAACACTGAAAGATGTCTTGGAAGCACAGTATTAATGGTCAGTTGAGGGAAAAAAGAAAAAAAAAAAACGAGGTTGTAGTATTACACACCAAACCCCAGGACTGTGCCTTGCCTTCACATTCCAGAGGAGAGAGATCACATGGCTAAGACACTATTAAAATCCAAGGACTCCATGTCAAAATTCAAGTCAGTGTGTTTTGTTTTCCGAATGTTGTGAAAGTTCCAAAACACCCTCGGGTTTGGAATTCTGAACAGGCCTATCACAGATCATGGATTCCGATTTTAGATTATGATCAGGGCAAATTCTCCAGGTTCCTGCATTTAAGACACACACACACACACACACACACACACACACACACACACACACACATCAGCAAACCGATGAAATTATGTCTAGTTATAAACGGAGACAGAATTTAAACAGCGGTTTCAGGACCACAAGTCCCAAGTAGGAGACAGCATGACGATACCTGAAGCTGATCTTCGTAAAGCCTCATTGGTCCGAACTGCACCTCTGTGAATGTGGCCTGGAAGACAAAAAGTCATAAAAATGTATACTCATAAGTGTGGTTTCCTAAACCTGAGCCCTTTAAACCATCTCAACTGTTAATTTAAACATCACTATTAAATCCCCACATCCATATTATTTCATACGGAAACTGCAAAATGAAGCGGCTGGATTTCGCTCACATCATACCTAGCTGTACACACATTTGCAGATGGTCGCCATCTTCCCATAATCCCTAAAATCAGCGTCTGGGATATCAAACACTTTTAAATACTCTGGCAATTAGCAGAAGAGCAAGGGTAACAGAAGAGATCAGAGTTTGCTCCGATTGAAGAAAAGAATGTTCAGCCTGCTAATAATTTTGCTTCCTTCCTCCTAATGGAAGGCCGCACAGGGGTTAGTAACCATGGAAACCCAGTCCTCCGCTGGATACCATTCCCTGCAGAATTCCAGCTCTCAGTAAACAAACTGGGCATGTGAGAAAGACTCTGAACGCGTGTAATCACTGCTTACACAACAGAAGCCCCCCCTTGAAAAAGTACCACTTCTATCAATGAGAGGCGAGGATTCCGAGGATAGGCACGCGCTGAAGCCAGTACCTGCCCGTGTGGCTCACGCGGGACAGGCGAAGGGGGGCAGACAGTATACCGGCAATCACTCAGACAGGGTCGGCCGGAGGGGGGTTGCGGTGATACACGAGAGCTGAAATCTGACGGCGACACTTGAGTTGCGCAGCCTCAAACTGCTTTGAAACTCGAAAGCAGCCTTTGTCTTTGATCGGTGCTTTCAGTGAGCACATTCCCAGAATGACGCACCCATCAGCTTCAAACGCAACCTCCCAATGCCCTTATGCTGTCCCACAGCTATTTTTAAGCCAATCAAATAAAATTTCTGTACTATCAGATAAAAATCCATCTGTATTCTGCACCTCTTCCTGTCAAATATGTTTAAGCTTTTAAAAATGTTTTATACCTAATGTAAAACAATTTCAGACAAAACAGATACAGCTGGGGTTAGCCGTCTCCTGACCAGGGAAGGACGAATGGTGGCTGAACGCAGAGCATCACCCCAAGGGAAGGATGGTGAATCCTGGACAACGGTGTCCAGCAGAAACAGCTGGGCCTTTGTGACGTACCCAGCCGCTACATACGTCTATCCCTCCGGTGATAAAGAACTAACTGCAATGAAGAGATCTGCGCCAATCGGGATGAGAAAAGCCCCCACGGGCTCATTTAACTTCCCACTTCCCATCGCTTACTAATAAGGTACAAGCCATGGGGGGTGTTTCACTGAAACTGGGGGAACTGACCCCCCCCAGTCAAAAGTGCAATTATTTGGCAATTTGAACATCTATGCTATGTTCACACTGTCATGTTTTCATTTAAAAATGAAAGTTTTCACACAAAAACGATCTCCATCCACGCAGGCGTTTTCACATTGTTTACAGAAGGATTTCCATACACACTGAAACCAGTGAAAACCTGAAAAAAAAAGATATAGCTATGAGTCTACATTGGGCAACTGCATTCTTTTTGTACATATATGTAGCAATCACATTGTGTAAAATGCTGTATAGCTGCATACAGGTAAGTGACAGGGACGGCACCATTCAAAGTGGCTCCACCATATCCGCCACATTGGAATACTTTATACTTCCGTGTAGGGTGACCAGCTGACCAATCAGACACTGAGTAACTAGTGGGCTCAAATCAGGGATGGGTCACCTGATGAGCAGCGACCAATTAGGGCACTTTTAGAGTCTGCATTTTCAGATGTCTCTGTTTTCACCCATCCACACTGCAATGCTAAAACACAATTTTCAGTAGTATACGACTCTGAGCGCATTGTCAAAAGTCTGGAAACTCTGGAGTAGTGTGGACGAAGGCTGGAAAAGGAGACTTATGTGCAGACGTAGCCTGTGGCAGTCAGAAAGAGAGATGACTTCTCCTGCATTAGATAAATTGCATTTTAAGTGTTTTACCTGGCCAGCTAACAGAAGGTATTATGCGTGGATTTAGCAGCTGTTTGTTTTGCTTAGTTGTTGAAATGCGGTTGTTTGTCATCAAGGCTCAGTGAATCAACGGTGTTGAGAGGTTATGATTCTGTTCTATCATGGCACTTTGCACCTTCGCATAAGCAATTTGTTGGTACCCTAACTACTAAAATAATAGATTATGTGTGCATCTAATACGTGAGTTAACACAGAATAAGAGCGATTTTTTTGTCCCGTACTCACAAAAGTAGTGGGGGGATGGAAAAACTGAAGTTAATAGCCACATCTAGTTCTCAAAATCAAACCAAAAAGGTAGGGCTCCCAAAACCAAATAAATCCAAACCATTTTTACCTTTTCTACATGAAAACATTACCCACTCTGAAATAATAATATAAAAAAATATTCTCTGTAATGCACTGATCTCTTCATATTTGGCTGGTTTTACTTCATGACAGTTCAGCTTTTTTGTTTTCCTAACGCCAGGAATTATGGGAGAACGTAAACACCATGATTGCCGAGCTAAGAAACACCGACGACTTGCCAAACATACACGTTCTACTCTCCGCAAGTGAAACGCATTGTAAGAGAAGCGTCTCACGATGACATCAGATGCCATTTTCCAGGAAACAAGGAGCCGTTCCTCTGCCGGTTGTGTACGTAACACAGTTTCCTCTCGATACCTTGGCCATTGTCTGGTGACGTACTACAGTTAGCCCGACATCATTTTTGGGATGGAATGCCTCTTTAAATCCAAGCATGCTTAAAAAAAATAATAAAATAAACACTTCTCACTACCCTTAGGACTGACGTCAGGTTGAAGGCCGTACCTCCGGCACACAAACGCACGTGAATGCTACTCGGCTTGACGGAAACTAAAAACATTCACTCTGATTGCTGCCCTCAACAATAACAGGCTTTTTTTAAAATGCCTTGGCGTGAAGACAGCTACAATTCCTATCACGCCACATATGCCAAAGGATTGGATTACTCCTTTAGCAGAGCCCAATATTCCCAGGCAGGGGATGACAGCATGGCTGAGTGGAGCGCACCTACTCTATTTACTTAGCAGTGTAGCCTCTGACCCCATATCCTGCCGATTGGGGATATCCAGCCCTGTGGACCTCCTGGCCACAAAAGCCCTTCGTACAAACTGGAAGAGTGACTCTCCACTAAAGTGAAAAACAGGAAATCTGATGACATTGTTCGCCGGTCAGACGTCAGCGCGGAGAGATATAAAGGGGTAAACAGCTTCCAAGCCGCTCGCAGAAGTTCCAGGAGGACCAGGACCCAAGCGAGGCGGCCAAGCAGCCCGCCAGTGTCCGCCCCCTCCACTGCTGCACCATCACATGCGTCGTTGGCTCCGCTGCACTGCGTGCGCACTAACCGGACGCCCACCGGCATGCGACGGCCCGACTGAAAATATTGGCTAAACGACGTGCCACAATAGGGGTTTGAGGTACTTCTAGGAACCGCTCAGCACAGCCTGCCAATGAATGATATCCGGCTTGGCCTTTATGCTGTACTACAGTCCCCAATTTAACATTCAGCTGATTCTCAAGATACGCAGACTTTCCCTAATCAGTAAAGGAAAAGCACATCAGCTCAGGATTTCTCTGTAAGGTTAAGCTTGAAAATAACTACCTAAAAGTTTAATGCTGCGAACATAACAAGAGTAGGTGTACCAAGGCGAATTATCCGACCTTACACCAGACTAGACAGCTAAATGGAGAGAGACCACCAAGAAGACGAGGGATTTTCTGTGTGACCCAGCTACCAGTGCTGGTGGGGGACGAGTCCCTCCCACAAATAACAGCATAATAGGCTAATGTGAAAAAAAGCATCTACACTTAAAAAGAGGGTTACGTCCTTCTCATGACCAGCCACTCCTACCCAAAAAGTGAGGTTCTGCAGGAGAGTCGCGCTTCCCTGTTTACTCCAATGCAAGAGCCATTACTATGGTAGAATATACAGTACCGTGTACAGCACTGTGCACTAGAACGTACAGAGTAGTGATCGGTTGTGGAAGAAATTAAATAAGCCATCTGTAGAGGACGATTTTAACGCACCCATGACCACCCACAGTCACGCCTAACTGTAAAAATTCACATTAGCTAGCCTATCTGCTGACAAACCACCCGTTTATATGTGTTTACACACATTTATACTCTCATGATGCAGCAGGACATCTGGGGGTCATAATGAATCCGAAGCGATGGCTCCATCTCCCCAGAGCTTCTAGCATCAATGCACTCTCCTGGAAGCCACTGGCTTTTACTTCAGCTGGAGAAATGAGCAGCTGACATTTAAAGGTTGACCTGCCTCAATAAACGGCTAACTGGCACTGCCCAACGACAGCAGACTTTACAAACGAAACGACGCGGAAACCCTGAGGCTTTTAAGAACGCGGGTCCTCACTCATTTAGTCATGTTCAGTTGTGAATCAGAACCAGCTGTTACCATCCACACCCAAAGGATACGTGTAGCCCCTGTCCATCATAGTGCAAGACCAGGCAGTTGCCGTTCACAGGGCGTGGTCACATGACCTGTCAGTGATTGGAGGAGCTGGCTTTGAAGAGGAGGGGCTAAATCAGTGATCTGGTCACGTGTCCTGGATGACTCAGCCAGTGCAGACCTAGGCTGCTAATCTTATAAAAATATAAGCATAATCAGTACGAGGATCAAACTTTGGACCATGATATTGACATTTGTAAATGTACTACGGTCAGCAAAGGATGTAAAAGCAATACATTCAATATAAAATTCAATTCTGACGCCCATATAATTGATCTTGTAATTTTATATCACCAAATCATCATAACCTGCAACTAACCTGAAAATGTTCTTTTCTCCTTATATAAAAGTCTATGCCACACAATGTCAGTTTTAGTTGCCATGCATCTTTAAGGTCCCATACAAGTTTGCTTGATAAACTGAACTGCACTTCCATCCATTCATCCTTTCATCCATCCAGCCCTCCCAAGGCATCTCCCAAGGCAAATGCGATTCACATTGACCCTCATGATGCGTACACAGACTGGGGAGATTCAAGCCCCGCCCTGGAGCCAAACCTGGGGAGGGAAGCTCATGAGCGAGCTCCTGGTGGCCGGGCTGCTACTCATGGTGGCTGGGGATGGATGGATGGATGGATGGATGGATGCAATTCAGTTAATCAATCAAACTTATATGGGTAAAATGACAAAAAGACTTAATGAGGGAGTTAATCACTATGGATTTAATAATTACAGCGGAGGAACCACTAAATCTATTTCAATGAGAGAACCAAATACTTCTAAGCTAAGAAGTAAAACCAGAAGCAAAAGGAGAATGGCAGGATTATTCTGGCCATGCCGAGGTGTTTAGGTTGCTCTCGGAAGCGGACATTAGGGGGCGTACAGCTCCGCAAACGGTCTACACGCCATTGCGGCGAGGGCGAGACCACAACACATCACTGCCAACACCGACCTGAGCCAGAAACACCTGCCGTTCTCCTGGTGCCACAACTGGCATGAACGCACGTAGTAAACAAACGGAAATGAAGATACAAATCTCATTTTATTGATAGTAAATAAGCTTTGTTGGTTTTCCCCCAAACCCTGGGACACGCAGAAAAACAGTGAAAAGCTTTACACCGGGAATTCTGGTGGTCTTTTAACCTGGATAAGGTGTGTGGGTCGCCAGGAAAATGTTCCAGACGTCCAAAACGGTTACATATCCCCAACACTGATGCACCAATCCCGCTTCAGCGCAAAGCTGACACAGGAAAGTGGAACGACAGCCTCTGGACAAATGAGTCTTCAGCTCAGAATGAGATCCGGCGGCCTGAATGGCCACCGAGCCGGCCTGCAGAGAGGCGACCCGCGTCAGTGCTTCGGGAAAGTAGGCCACATCCAATCAGCAGCCTATATCTGCCGAACGGACACAAAATAAATAAAAATAAATGACCGGCTAGCTAATAGGAGATATTACGCACGAGTGGAGCTCAGGAAGCCAGGATGCGATGGCGGCTGGCTCTCAGAAAGCATGTAGCTGTTATACCCAGACGCAACCCCAATCACTCCAGGAAAAACACCAATTCGATAGGGATAAACCATGGAAATAAAGGGCGAATCTGCTCCTCGGATGCACTCGCACATTTTAATAACAACCTCACTTTTGAGACGGTTTCTTAGACCCAGAAGGTCACTCTGCTCAAACTCCTGTTCATCTCCGACTCTAAGGCGTTTTCCGGCGGCCCACCCTGGAGATTAATGGTGTCGTCATGAGCTGGTTCAGGGCTACAGCAACCACACCTGACCTCTACACGCTGCCCAGCAAAGCCACACACAGCTGAAACGCCACACAAGATTTCAACAAGTACCCTTTTCACGGATTCACTTCCCCTGAGCGCCACTCACCTTCTCCAGCTACGCCGTCCCGCCTCTGTTGGCTAAAAGGCTCTGGCACGAATCAGAGGTGGCGCGTCTCCTGGAGAAGGGGCTCTTCATTCAGACCGAAAATGGCGCCGCGGCCTGTTGACGCACCTCAGCTCAGCTGCGCGCCAGACAGCGACTTCTGAACACTAATATTACGAGTAACGCTTCAAAGACCTGAAACTTTTAGGAGTTCAGTCTGTTTTACAAAAAACTAGTCTACAACAAACCCTGGTAACACAATAATTTTAAAGAATTAAACATCATGGGGCAATAAACACAATTATAAAACAGAATCAAAATCAGTGGCCAGTGGGACTGTAAACGCTGTCATCTTAAGCCCTACGACTTTCATGAACCTTCCAGAAAATCCATGCCGTGTTTAGAATTTAAAATGTAACGTAAACTGAAAGGATCGGCTCAGGATGTGATGGAGTGGCATTCAATGGGGTGTTAGTCTTATGATCGGGACACAAAATGTACCCCACACAAATAAAAAAACCACTAAAAGACTAAATTCCCGCTCAGGTCAAGACTGAACAACACGACATGTCCGCATCAGTCGCATCTCAGCAGCTTCTCAGTCTCCTTGACATTTCAGAACATTACAGATAAATTAATATTTGAAATGGTCTTTCTGTTCTATGCACAGACAACAGCCTCCTTGAAGGGTCCTGGCACATGCCGGTCTGCACAGAGCCTCCAGGGTTCCCATCGTCGCTAGCGGACGCTGACGTCCGTGCCGCCCGCTACTGGCGCTCCAGCACAGCTCACCGTCGCGCCGCAGGAACAGTCTGACCCTCGCTCAGTCTTCAGTTTTTATCTCTCGCCGCCGCAGATAAGGAACGAGGAACACATAAACATATTGTGAAGCAGATACGGAGTAGCCAGGACGTACAGTAAGGCAGTGAACATCAGGCTGGAATATTTATTACAGAGGAGAGACACACCGGATCAATTCTTCATGACAGAAAGTTAGTCACAGAGCATCCTGTGGCAATCAATGAACACTGCAGGTTACTCATTACCAGGGGCAGTGCTACGGCTGTATTAGTCACCTAATACTCCCCCCCCCCCAAATAAATGTATGCTCATTAGTTTAACTAATGTGGGCCATTTCCATCAGACCCCCTAGTAAATGCTTAACCCCCCCCTTTTCAAATATCCCTAGTGATCCTCCTGCTCATTGCCACTAAATGGTGTAATGTATAATGAAGGAAAGCTGTAAAATTCACTTTCATATTAAATATCAAACCTTATAGAGATATATTTTAAAATCCAAAACTATTATGCAGCCGACAACAATCAACAGTCGTAGTTAAAGGCGACGCAAGTTTGACTTACAAAAGATGCAAGTTTGACTTACAAAATCAGCTTCAGAAGCAGGTGCCGGTAAATAGTTTTTTCCCTTTAAAACATTTTATACATTTTGTTAACAGTGAACATTTATAATCTGATATACTGGTACAAAATGACGGCTCTTTTCCCCCCCTTATACTAAGCCATTATAAATAATTATTAGTTATTAATAAACCATCACTGTAAAGCTTAATGATTACAGTGTTATCATAAGTACAGAAAACAGGAAAGCTGGAAATTGTGTGTAACACAAAAATATTGCATATATATGGCTTCTTATTTTAAACTAGCAGTAAAACGGATTCCCACTCGAAAGGTTCCTTTATGCAATGTGCATCGTCTGACGCACCTTTAGCATGCAGGTACCTGCAGTAGCCGTTAGCAGCACAGAAATAAGGAATAACAACAGACCTGGCAGCAGCTTAAGGAGAATTAAGTCTGACATAAGAGAGCGAGCGAGAGCCGCTGAATCTCAAGGCGAGCAGGTCAGGTGATCACCATTACACAAGCCTCCAGAAAACCCACTTCTGCTCGGAGAAGCATGTCAGTGCCGTTAAAACAAATCGAGTTGTCGTTTCCGGCCTATTTCCAGGGTGACTGAGGCGTTCAGGGTTAACAGAAACACATTAACATGTATCGATAGTGTCTGAAATCCTCAAAGCCAAATATCCTGCAAAGTCACGCAGCATCAAAGACATCTGCAGTAATCAGGACCCCACCAGAAAACACCCGGCTCCCAAAGTTACAGACACGTACTATTAGAGGCAGCTTAGGTGCAGGGCAGACAAGGGAATCTGACGAATCAATCAGGCCACTCTGAAGCATACGGCCACCTTGCCAAGGTATTTCCATATTGCCAGTATTAGCTGTGCGCAACCTGGGCTTGATATGGACCCGTAGAACTTACACATTGACACAGCAGAAGACAGTCACCCTGGGACTTTGACTCATCAGAGAGGCAAGAGTCGACTAGAGTCAGAACAGAACACATTGAACTCTGAATTTAGACCGTTAAAACAGGGCAAAAGGTATTCAAAGACGGTGGCCTGACACAATGAAAAATGACGACTCTGATAATTGCGTTTTCTCATTAATATTGAAAGTCAAAGGTTAAGCACCTTTAAAAATAGAGAAACTAACATTTCCCTCCTTTATGTTCCCCACACTTAGCCGACAACCTACTCAGGAAATGCGATGGCCTGACATTCGTCAATATTTAGCATGTCCGTCTATCGACATGCTAGCTTCAAAACATCGTCACATGACACTCAATAGTTCAAAAAAACAAAACAAAAAACAAAACAAAAAACTGGAGAATCTGAAATCGCCGAAAATCATTAGATAATATTAGCATCCCACAAACATAAAGCATGCTAACGCGTGTCTATCGCTAAATGTCAGAGTGACATGAGACACCATCTAACTGGATCTAATATTAGCAATTCATAACACTCACACACATCCATTTACATCAGCCTTAGCTTAACACAACTATTAAATATTAAAATATGTTATTAAAAGTAGTGCAGAGGTAACTTTAATGAGCAAACAAAAATCATTCTGTAAACTTCATCTGTTGAGACTAGTAGTAGGAATAAATATTAAAAATTAGAATAATATTAAAAGTACAGTAACGAGAGAGACATAGCAGGGTTTCCCTTCGCTGAGGTTATTTTGGAAAAGTTGCTGCGCTTCCCCCTCAGGCCTACATGACGAGCTCAGCCTCACTGCGCCGCGGGGAAGCTAGCGGCTAGCTAGCGCCACTGCAGCTAGGTGATGGCAGTGAAATTAAGCTGCACCTTTAAAGCGCGTTCACTCCAGTTCTTCGGCGCCCACTCTGTCGACGGTCTGGCCCAGTTGGCCCGCGGGGGGGGTGGGGGGGGGGGGGGGGGGGGGGGGGGGGGGGGGGGGGGGGGGGGGGGGGGCGGGGGGGGGCGGGGGGGGGGG
>JAODJX010000007.1:7070869-7086836 GCA_026776945.1 Isichthys henryi
TTTTTTGTGTGTGTTTATATATATATATATATATATATATATATATATATATACACATACATAGATATATATATATATATATATATATATATATACACATACATATATATATATATACCCTCTGTGTATAGAGTATGTGATGAGCTGATGTACTGTAGTTAGCGTTGATCTTGCTGCTGGAAAACACACTCACACTGTTCACGTTAAACATATATGCCTTTTTAGACCAATCACTTGAATCCGTTTCAAATTATACGTTGCACTCTGAAATAAATTTTTGGCTATGTCTCTCATCCTGTGTTTGCTCCAGGGCTCTGTCATGTATGATAGCAGTTTGGGGGTGGGTCGGGGGGTGTGGATTCAAGGAATTACCCACGGGCAGTTTGTGCCTGTCCTGACTTGCTGTCAGCGTTGCTCCTTCTGACCTGTGAGCCGCCGTGGCCGGTTGTTTGTAGGTGCAGAGCCCTAACTGAAACCATGTGTGCTGAAAACATGGCTAAGTGGAGGGTGCAGGCTAACGGTTGGACTCGCCAGTTTTTTTGGCAGAGGAGGCTGGGGGGATGGGGTGTACTTTACATGCCCTGATTAGTGGAAGTCCAGAGCTCAGTCACACGTTTATACACTAAGATTGGCCAGATGTGGAGTTCAGTCTTTTTGTGGCTGATACTGATTCATGCTGATGTTTTTTTTTGCAGCAGAAAGAATTCTGGACTACTTTAAGAGACTATTTCTGAACTGTACTATATTAAGAATAACTAAATTGTCGACTGGTGTGTGACAAAGCATTGGCTGTTTTTATAGAATATACTAGTACTGTTTTTACTTTCTTTCCTTAGGTGTCACTGTTACACATTATACATCTCTTAGGCCTATTAGCTGATTTGCTTTGTCACGGCTTATTTGCGGTGTAAAAAACATTCCATTGTCGGTGCTTGTTGAGGTGTTTTTGTCTGCTTTATTTAAGCACTTCATGTGGTGTTTCAGAATATTCTTGTTGCTTGGAATGCTCAGTCTATGAAAAACCTGTTTCCAGTTTGATTCTCAAGCTGCCTTTTGAATCTGTTTAGGGGATAAGAATGACAGGTTCCATATTAATAAACCTTCCATTATTTTGCGTGACTATAAAAGAGCGTGCGCTTGTTGTAATTGTAATTCCCAGGTGTCTCTTGACTTGGATGTTAATGCAAGGAATGTATAGAAAGCGTGATTTTTTTTGCTAATGTATCTTCTCCATTTTTGTACGATTTGGAGAAGCAGACTGTTTTGCAAGTTACATGTGTTACAGCACCATGAAGTAGTGGGCTTCTTTTTCTTCTTTGAAGTTGACTTCAGTTACTGACTAAAGGCAGCCACGACATTGGCCACCCCTGTCTAAGGCATAGCCAATCTTATCCGCAAAGGGCCGCTGTATGTGCAGGATTTCGCTGCATCTCCCTAATTAGATTACTAATCGGAGGACTGATTGGCTGAAGAGTCCTCACACCTGTGTGTGAACAGCTGAACTATCCCAAAAGGTATCCCAAAAACCTGCATACACACCGGCCCTTTGCGGATAAGATTGGCCACCCTCTGCCTTAGTAGTACATTGTATTCTGATAGTGGCGGTCTTATAGCTGAAGTTACACGTGCATGCGTGCTTTAGCTAGCTTTTGGCTTGGCGTTGTTGAATCACTGCAAGTCGATAAGATTATAAGCACGTATATGGAATCCCATGAAGGAGGGATGGTTTTCCAATAACATTAACGTTCTCCATTGCTGTGTAGTGAAATTTAAGGACATTCAGCTGGTTGGACCTCATTAAGGAAAGGCAGCGAAGTATCTGTCTATATATTTATGATGAATAGTTGTTAATCCAATGTATTCCAAGAACTATATTTCTGTACTACTTGCTTAGTATTTAAATTTATTTTAATTATTTACAACTTTTCAAAGCAAATCATTTGTCAGTAATATTTTACCAATGTAGTGTCACCAAGATGTATGTATTTCAGAGATCAATTCTGCTTTTTCTATTTATCAATAGAGAGACCTACTGTACTCCAAAGATCTAGCAAGAAATAACATGCGCAAAAATAGAAGAAGCTCATCTTTGTGTTGGGCTTACTTACATTTGGGGGAAGGGGGGGGGGGACTGCCCAGCACTGCCACCTACTGTTCCAGATTTTGCAAATGAGTGTTTTAGAACATTCCTTCTTGATTTGTGGTGATTTTTTTTAAAAACCGTAAACAACATACGAGATGGGCTGGTAGTATATGGACTCTGGCTGACCTCTTGTTTTGGATATAGCTGGTGATTCATCAAGGTTTTTGTACTGCCAGAATAACAGGATATCGGTTTTGCAACATGGGTGGAAAGTATTTCACTTTTCACCTGATCATATGGTCCATGTATGAAACTTCTGCTATTGAGGGGTTTATTACATGTGTTCTATTGAGTATTGAAATGGAGAAAGATTAAGCAGTAAGGAATATCATATTGTATGAGAGATCCTACCTGGCATTCACTTCTGAAACTCCACAGAATCAGACCTACCTGTGAGAATTTCTTCTTATAAGTGAACACGTCATGGTTTATGATTTTGGACATTTGACATGCTGATCCGTTATGAATTCAAAACCATGCCTTTTTTGCTGGTTACTGGAGCCACAATTTATTATGTTGTGCTGACCTCCTCAAACCGTAAATACTGGGTTGAAGGGATATGTCTCAGTAACCCAATCACTCATTTTCACTCACTATGAGGCCTTGAATGAATGTGATTCCCTAAGCTAACCTGTAATAGGGGTAAAACAGGATATTAATTAGTGGCTTGCTTTTGTTAAATCCACATAGATGTGAAAATTCCTTAAACCAACTCCTCCAGTTAAGAGGAGAAATCCGATTATCTCTAACTGAAAAAATTATATCATTTGTCAGGAGTCAGTACTGAAGCTGCATTTTATCCCCTGTCTGTAAGAAGAAAGCAGGCCTCTGTGTTGCAGGACAGGAGTAACTGGGCACATAGTAATTTCTTAGGCCAGAGCAGGTGGTCCGAGAGGCAAACATGGTCCAGTATTGCTGGATGCCAGTTCTGATGTGATTCACTGTGATGCCCAACTTGCCTCAGAACTCTGACCTGTGATCTTAAGCTTTTGCCGCCATTTATTCATATATCTATTTGTTTGTTTCTTTGTTTGTTTTATTTATTTGTTTGTTTCTTTGTCTTACCGTCGCATGATTAAGCCGTCCTACCAACACAGTGACCCACACTGTGGTTACCTGCATACTTCTGATGCAGTTCTTTTCAGGAGGCTCTTTCACGGATGTTGACACATCAGGTATGCATAACCCAAACACGTCGGGCTGGATGGGTCGTCCGTGCGCTGCATGTTTGTATTGCTTTTCCAAAAAAGAAGAAACAAGAACTTTTGTATTTGCCCTTGAGGTTTAGCATGAGTGACTTTGCACAATAAACTGGTTACGTGAATTGGGTGAATTATTGTTTTTCAAAGAAGCTTTTGTCTGAAGCATGTTTATCCCAGGATTGCAAAACGAAATCCCAGAATAAGGGAAGAGGATGAGAAGTATCTGTTTTAATGTTTTTATCACAAAAACAGAAAGTTGGCGGTTAGGGGACTCAAATATATATTTACCCAAGTCTCAAGTAGATGGTCCTTTAATTGCACAGGTTAATTTGTTATGATTATGTTTAATGCTGTTTTGGGCTTGTGTGTTTTTCATTTTCACACTGTTTAATGTGAGATGTCTGATGGAACCACACTGCTTTTATTTTGCCCTAGAAATACAACAATAGTATTAGGTTGGGGCATTCTATGTTGCCCTGCACCAAAGTACAGATCATCTTGTATTATTTTTTCCCTATTGAGCATTTTAAGCTCTGAAGTTCCAGTTGCATCCTAACAAGGGAGATATCTAGCTCTTTCCTCTCAGTAATTACACTCAGAATTTTCCAGTCTGTTCTGTCGTCTTGGCTCTTTCTGCTACTTGAGCAGTCAGTTCCTGTCAGAACTAAGTCTGAATTGAAAAGTCTTCCCTCTGCAAATCCTAATTTGCAGACACAGGATTTTCACCAAATGCAGACAACTGAACTCCGCTCTAAATCCATATTTTTCAGTGGCGGTAATACTGTCAAAATGAATTCTGTTCCTTGTATTTGGTGCCATTTTGGTCTGTGGATAAGTGTTTTTTTCTCTTTTTTAATTAAGCCTCAAACCTTAACTTATATCACTGATTACAACTTCAAACTCAAGTTTGAAATTGGTGAAGCATTTAATAGCTTTACTTTTCTGATGTGTGGTGTTTCTTGCTAATGAAGTGACTGAGGATATTTCCCCTACTGTAATAACTGTGCTGTGAGTAGTGAGAAAACTATCAATTTTGAATCTAGCAGAGCTTCTCAGCTGGGTTTCCCTGCATGTAGTATTTAACCTAATTGCAAACAGAGCTGCATGCGTGTTACACTAGTAGCTGTTGGTAGGGAAGAAGATTACTGAAGTTTCTGATGGCATGAAAGAGACTGGTATGGGTGGTATGTTTGAAGGCCACTTTAAGGTTTAGTAGACTGAAGTGTAAAACTGACATGTTGATAACCATCCCCAGAATGGGAGAACGGAGCATGTAGGGTTTGTGTCTGCAGTCTCCAGCAATGCAAGCTGTTAATTTGTGATACAGGCTGTCTCTGTGTATGTGATCAGATGATCACTGGCTTAAGTCCAGGCCTTGGCAGAACAGTCACATGTCCGTGGGTCCTTGAGCAAGGCCCTTGCGCGCCGCCCCCCCCCCCCCGCCGCCCCCCGGGGGGGCCGGGGGGGCGGCCCCCCCCCCCCCCTATAGGTGCCTATAGATGCAAGCCAGAGAACAACCATTCACACCTATGAGCAATTTCGTAACTCAAATTAACTACAGCATGTTTTTGGACCGTGGGGGCATCTATGATATTTACCACAGTAGCCGTTTCAATCCAACTTACGATCAACTGAGTTGAGCTAAGATTTGGGCCTGACCATGTCCTGCAGTGGATGACCCTGATCTAGTCCTACAAAGAGAAAACTTAGTAGTGAACACTGACATATACAGCCGTGGAGAAAATTACGAGACCATAACACAATTTTTTGTATGACTAATCTCTCATATGCAAATATATTTTTGCAAACTGCAGCCTGGTTCTTCTCTGTTTCTCATTAATAAAGGGCTTCTTCCTTGTTTTATGGGACTTCAGTCCTGCTTCTAAGAGTCTGATATGAACTGTCCTAACAGAGCACTTCACACCTGCACTTAATGTGTCCCATTCCTTTGGAAGGTCATCCTATGATTCATGAGAAACTGTCAGATAAGTTAACGATCATCTCAGGCATTAGAGAGTCGCTTTCGCCCTCTACCTGGCTGGTTTCTGGTCATTCCCAGTGTCTCCTGCTTCACCTTATTCTTGTGTACTGCTGTCTTAGAAATGTTGAACCTGGTAGCAACCTACTGCTCAGCATAGTCTTCTGCCAGCAGAGCCAGGATTAAACCAGGATTTAAAAATGCAGATTTGTTCTTAAATATAGAGTGGTCTCTTAATTTTTCCCGCACTTGTATCAAGGGAGACATTTTATCACATGACCAGACGATGCAAGACACACAGAAAACTGCACCGAAATGAACAAAAAATACAGAAGATTCTGTTCGTAGTACAGAAACGTGTTCACTACCATAAAAAAGAAAACCGAGACATCGAATATTTAAGACCTAAATGCTTCCATTGCGTAAGATCCCTCAGACATTTGCCAAATTGCACATTTCCTGTGGTTTTGGTCGTAGGGGTCTAAAAGACCTTAAAGCTCCATTTACCAACCGGGTCTGAAGGCAAACACAAGAGTCCGGGGCGGTACAACTGGACAAGAATCTCTCAGAGACGTGCTTGCGAGTGGGGAGCCTATGAAGCGCTGGGGTTACACATGTGACAGTCGGTCACTGTCTCACATACAGTTTCTGTTGACCCAAATACTTTGTCTACCAAAATATAATAAATTATAATTCCCTTTGCTGTGACGCATCTACTCGTAATGTATAAACAGAATAATATTTTAATTACAGTTAAAGTTATTTACGGGCATAAGAGTAGGATTCTGTCGAGAAAAAATGCCAAAAAAAGAGGTAACAAAGTTGTTTTTCATTTAACCTTTTTTGACAAAGCCAGTTTACGAACTCCGTGGGCCCAGCGCAGTTCATTAAGCTACAGCGCTTACAATGAGCTCACACAATGCCGTGGCCACCTGAACTGGCATCTTATTTAATTAGCCTACCTCCTTTTATTAAATTATCAAATATGCATAAAGACAATGCAAGACGCGTTTATATAGGTTTAAAATATATTTATACCACCTTGTTTCATTATTGATCCATTTCCAATTCTGCGTGCAAAGATTGTCAAAATAGCCACGTCTTTTGGATTGCATTTTATATGTTGCACCCCCCTAACAATCAGTAATGGCTGAACAAAAATCTCCTTTTAAACCGTCACGTTTTCATTCTGCATGGATACAGGCCACACAGCCAGGATTGTGTACTTCAGGAGGAAAAGACCGTCGTTCAGGTCAAAAGACAAACACTGTGTATTACTAAAAGCTACTCTCAATGCCAACTCACATTTGGACAAATGAGAATGAAGGTGACCAGTCTGCAAGATTAGATGCCGGTTTATTTTTAGCAGAAATGTGAGTCGAAATCCCCCCCCCCCCCCATTCATATATGGGACTGTATCTTTAATTTGTTAGCATAAAGCAGCCGGATAAAAAAAAACGCAGGACGAGATACAGACCGATTAAATAATATTAGTGTAATTACTACGCAAATGTAAATGTTCCAAGGAGATATCACAGAGGAAGTGGAACTTTTTTGTTGCTTGATAACCAGGTAGGTGGTCTTTCCCTTTAAATAAAGTGTATTACGGATAGCCTATTTACTCTTAAAGTTGCAAACACCTTCTAACCATCTGTCAATAACAACAAACCTTTTAAAACAAACCTTTTGTTGTGGTCCGTTCGTCAGCCCATCTTCTTCAAAATCAAAATTTAAATTCTGTTCTTCCATCTCAAAGTCACTGTGAAAGAGCCTAATAGTCTCCTTGATAAAGTGTTTCCATTCAGGATCTTTCCGTTAAGCCAAAGTGGGATTTTTGTGAAAACAAGCGAAGGGAGATTAAAAGATTTAGTGCCGAATTCTTCTTCCTTTTACATATAATGTACGCTATTAAAACAAACTGACTTTAGTTTCTAAAACCACATGTAGTTCCTCTTGAATGTAGTTTTCGTCCACGTTAACGACTCCTGTGCACAAAATGAGACATAACGTTTTGAAAATGTGGTTTGTCAGATGAAAAGTCCTGTTACTTACTGCATATCGGACAACTTTAACACACACCTGCACTTTGTTCGATACTCAAAATTGAGGTTTACTTCGATCTGCAAGCCTCTCCCCTTCCGTGCTGTAGACACATGGACAGGGGTTGTGAAATAAAGCAGGAAAGTCACACGAGCGGGATGCAAAAGACATACATGGTTCTTACAGAACCTGTGCCTTGAACCAGACTCGAAATGTGTATGAACGATCCGCAACCTAAGCTTCAGCTTATGGTGAAGCAAGATCTGAAGGAAACGAACACCTGTACAAGAAATCTCGTTTATCTGGGCTGGCAAACAAACGATTGGTGATCGACGAGATTGACGCACATTATAGTAAGTATTTAACTTTCATGACTTGGATATCATTTGATTGACGGACAGCAGGAGTGCTACTGCTTGAGGTGATGACGTAACACATTAAAAATACGCTTGCATCACACCAGACCTGCAAAGACAATTAGCGACGCAAAAAGTTTAGCTTACGGTATAGCTTACGGTCAAAAACTCAGCATTGTGACCAACAATATTGTAATGCATCTTTATTTATTTTTCAAGGACAGATTTGCATGCAAAGTTTAGCAGCAAAAACAAAAGAAATATTCTGTTTACAATCGGCTTTCACATAAAACAGATCGGCTAGGCTCCTATTTAATCTATATATGAATTGTAGGACTACAATTTACAATTTCAGACCAGCAATATGGATTCTCAGCAAAGATACATACCGTATATCCTTTATTGTATGTCCATGAGAACTCATGTCAACTGATAGTTTTATTAAATGTTCTTTTCATGCAAATATTATGAAAGCAGAATAGCAGTCCAGACGAGCCAAAGACTCGGTGTTGTAGATGTGACCCAAACAATAGGTATATGCTGCAGACTTGAAATAATATAAATGGACCCTATAATTATTGATCTTCAGGAAAATGACAACATATTCATTTGTGGGAGACAAAAAAAATGCATAACCCAATATCAATGGAAAAACAAACAAACAAAATAAATACACATTTTATAAAATACCTGAGTAAACAAGTCAATTTTATATCATGACCTACAATTAAGACTAACACATCTGGTCATTTTTAAACATTTACAGAACTTTAAGAAAATGATGAAGACCAGTTGTTGGGACTGTCTTGAAAACGTGACGTTCAGTGGGAGGTAGGTTATAATGTCTGAATCCTTCCTCCTAGTTTATCAAAACACCCTGCCTACTTATCAGTTGTCTGGCTGATGAACAAGGGGTAAATTATTAATGTGTTTAATAGCAGCTGATCAGATAAGATGCATTTTGCACTGTAAGTTGTTATGAACTGAAATGAACTGAACTGAGATTCAAGGAAGATAAGGGCAGCTTTTTTTGCGCGAATGCTTACAGAACAGATAAATCATGCAAAGATAAAAATTGTAGCTCGCTGTTTTCCGGCACGTAGACACGCAAAAGATCCGTGAAAACTGATCATTTTCCGGACAGGACTAGTAGCTGAAGTAGGACTGCAAGGTGCCTCTACGACGCACGTCAGCGGTCCAGCAGTGGAAGCCTCCTCCCAGGGAATTGGCATTGCGAATGCTCACCTTGATGGGTGAGATGCCTGCGAGAATCAATCAGACTCATCGACATGAAAGTTCTGGAATCCGGGCTAAATGCTGCTCTCCTGACACTAAAAGGTGTTGGACAGCCGGTTCATCTACATGAAATATGTTTTTCAGGTAAAGTTCACAGACTACAGAAATACTGAAGGAAACCTGTCGAAAAATAACGATGTCATTTTTTCGGCCCATATTTTATTTGTCTTTAAGATCATCGTCCAGTAAGTCAGTACCTTCTCCAAGACCAAACGCAATGCAGCAGACTGGACTGATACATCCTCTCTCTACCTGTACAAACACAAATGTCTGCATCAACTCACCAAGACGCTCAAACATCTTCTGAATGGACGTCTCATTGGCGTCAACCAATACACGCTTTTCATCCAACATCAAGACGTTCATTGACAGCCATTTCGAGGACATCCACAGGGGATGATCTAAGATGACAGGTAACATGTGAGCAGGGTTAAGTTGATCTCTTTCCTCATCAGTATTATTTGCGCACGCTACAAAAATTGCCAAACTTACGATCTCCTTACAGGAAAACACCAACAGCCATGAAGCAGAATGAGACTTTCAGTATCAGGTTAGTTTTCTCAATTCAGTACATACCATCAGGAATCAAAGGTGTCGGAGGTTTCACCACATTCCAACCAGCCTTCTCAAACATTTTTATCTGTTAACGGGCAATTAATGAAGAAGACGCCGCGAGATGTCAGTGATTTACAGCATTATTCCAGCAGATGGCAGCATACGACATGTAATAACGGGCAATGCAAGAATTTTTTCCTGTGACCACCCACAGTTTCTACGATTATTCTACAGAGTATATGGATAATTTACGTCAGCAACAAAAGGCTCGCGGGTGTATATTCTTTACCTACTTTATTTTAGGGAGGACAAAAGTAATAACGATGTATTTTAAGTTTAATGTAAAGTAGGTCTATTTCAATAATCCCACTTAAAAATAAAAATTAATATTCATCAAAAATAATTTCTCAGTTTCCAAATAAACTTGACAAAAAAATACGATACACAAATGCTACCATGACCATAGTTATTATATCACACAAAGAGGACAGTTACCTGGAGGCAGGGCCTATCCGGGTTGGACAGTACCAGGCCCGGCCCGATGATGTTAAAAGTGGCATCGATATGCATGGGGTTGGGGTCCGTGAAAGAGATGATATGCACCTTGTAGGTGGGAGCCAGATGTCTCTGCATCCACTCTATCCCCATGAAGTTTGTCACCTAAAAAAATAAATCTTGAAGCACTGAGCATTTACAAATTGTCTTTATAAATGTAATAAATTACTCAGCTATTTCCATGCTACTGTTTTTATCAGCTACAAAGTGTCTGCATCTGCTGTTGTGTCACGGAAGGATTAGGTCACATTTTAACCTACATATGGCCTTCCAGAGTATCACCAGCCCCACATAATAATAAACAGACCGTAGTATTTCAAGGTCTTTGTTTAGTTTTTGGCTGCATTTGCTTGGACCCACCCATGAAAACAGCCAAACCCTTCTGATCTCCTGCTGAATAATCCTGCTGATGGGTACATTCTGGGGATCGTGAAAAATAGCAGCCACTCGCTGAAGCACCTTTTACGATAAGCACGCCACACTGCCGCTGGTGTAGGGCTTTGAAACTCACCTGACTCCTCTGGACGAAAATGTCCCGCCCGGCCCGGATGAAGTCGGCGGCGTCGAAACAGGGCTCATGTTCCGTGGTGACAAACTTTCCCTGAGCAGCGAGTTTGTGTCTGTCCTCCACAGTTCGGATGGGGTAATCCTGTAGACACAATTCACAGGTAACATTCAGACCACAACAAGAATTAAAGGTGCACGAAGTGAGCCAGAACCAGCGGAAATGCTTGAAATCGGGTTGCTGAAGTTTAGCACCCCCTCTGTTTGTTGACGGTAATGTAGTATCAGAATGCTGTACGGCAGTCTGCCCATGTCCGCAGCATAAAAACCAAAAACGCCGGTCTACGTTTTCATGCTTGTTATCTTGCTGGTAGCTGCTGTCGACGATGCAAAATAACTTCAGTAAAGTCTATCAATCGTTCTGATTTTCAACACCCTGAGCTCAAAACATCTTACTGGGTCTTTCACGGCGAGATACTTAGACGATACTTCAAAAGATCGGAAATTAATGAACCGATATGTCCTATGGTAATTTATCGAGCTGCATTTCTCAATTCCACAAAGTGCTGACTTGCCACTTTTTTCTGATAAGCAGTGGCAGTTCACATTTCTCCATCTGGGTTCTGTTTGCGAAGTGTAGGGATAAGGATATCGCAGTTTGGATTTCCACGCCCATTCCTGTCCTTGATTGATAAGCTGCTTTAAAGACATTTTTTTTTACCTGGTCATAGAGTTCATCAGCCATGGTTGGTTTTGGGGCCGTGGTCCACTTAGCACCTTTTTGAAAATATTCCTTCATGAGGGGGCGGTAAGCCCTGTACTCGAAGAAGCGAGCCCTCCATGCCATCGGGGCTTCGATGATCTCATTCCCTATGACCAGAAGAATGTCACGGGGCATTGCAGCGTACATGCCTGGAGGAAGAGACGATGGTCAGAGTTCTCCTGTAAAAAGCACAGCCCGACCTCCAGCATGGTGCCTCGGTCGACACGAGCGAGAAGCTGCAGAAGAAAAAGCATTCCAGCTAGCAGGGGTATACTTAGAGATGAGTGGGGGGGCAGAGTCTTTACTAGAGAGGGATGACGGCAAACTATGCATGACTTCAGCAAATAAGCACATATTTATTTGGGGGTGGGCATTTTTGAGGGGGGGCTAAAGCTATATAATATCTTCCACAGGACAAAGGGAACTGCAGAGGACAAAACTTTAGCACTAAGCCTAATAACTTGCGCATACTAATAAGTAATGGCAGACAGACGAAGCCCACCTGTAGATGTGAAATCGGGGGTTTTGTACTGAAAAGACCAGTCGATGGGTTCTGGTCTCCTCACGGTGACCCCCTCCAGGCGCAAAATATTGCACATTTCCTCAATCTCGGCCACAGCCTTCTTTAAGTGTTCCTCAGGAAATGTCTGTCCCCCGTATTTTTGGTAGAAGGGCCAGTACTTCTCGTATGTGTTAGCCTGTAAGAATTCAGGTAAATGGTAGTATGTTAAATATGCTCGGAAAAAAATTAGAAGACAAAATGATATTCTCAAAAAAAAAAAAAAAAACATTCGAAAGTGCACTTTCTAATTTGCATTACGTACCTTGACCTCCACAGTGAATGGAGGCACCCGAGCATTCTCGGCTCTTCCAACTATGACTTCCTCCAGCGGGTCCCATTCGTTGTAGGCGCAGACGGGACACTCGAGACGGTCGGAATCGGACACGGTGTCCTCCTCGGCGGCTGCGGGCTGAACCGCCGCGGCTGAGCTAGCGGTGCTCCGGAATGCTCGCTGCACCCACCCAGTCACAGCTCTGCCGACCTAGAGGGCGTTTAGGGCCACGTCGTTAAGGGAGCGGATCACCGCAGCCTAAACTAATTAATTGGCTTATTACATGAAAGTCAAGTTAACAATGTTTTTATCTGCCCAATTTATTTTTGTCGGCAATAAATCTTGAGGAAAAAAAAACATAGATAAAATGTTATACGATGTGTCAAGATGCACACATACTGTTTAATTCGATTTATTTTTATTTTATCAGATATTTAAGAGTTTAAATCCTTTGTTGGCGTTTCAATGAGGTAACAAATCTTTGACGGTAAACCCTGTTGATTTTCAGCCAAGTAGTACTTTAATTCGATATCTATAGCCGTACAGTATAGATAACTTTCAAGGTTTTCGCAGGCGTGGCTGCACCAGGCAGGCCAGGTGCCAAAGACAGCTGCTCTGTCATTCATAGTTGTACAAGAAACTAATGGAGAAAATGACTTGTGCATTTAAACAGATTAAACAAGAAAATAAAAGTTGAAAGAAAAACATTGCTTGGAATGATTCGATTTTTTCCCCATCGAAAGCAAGTTAATCTTTGCAGAAAATGTTTCTAAAATGTTCAGATTTTCGGTTGACAATTTCTGCAACAAGACAGTGATGTCCCTGTTTAAATGCTATAAAATGTTTGCATACTAAACACAGACGTCGATGAGTAGCAGGGCATCTTTAGAGAATGCACGAATTTTATTTTGCTATTTATGATTGAAAATAATTATGAATTTATACTAACCATAGTTCCAATAAGATGAGCTGCCTCAGCCCCCCTGCTACCTCCTCTCAGACACCTTACTCGCAGCATTGTCGTCGAGCCCGATACTTAAAAGAAAATGGGGATTCTGGCGACTAAGCGATGCTCAGATTTAGTACCTCGGAGAACCGTGTTGGAGATTTGGTGCTGCGGACCCATTTATACCTCAGCGACACTTGGTAGCCTATTGGTCGCTATTAAGAGTCATGGAGCAACGTGACTTTTAAAAATTCACCACGAAAGACGATACGTCGCGGCAGCACATTCTTATCAGTCCTCCCCCCCCGGGTCTAAGAAAAGGGGGGAAAGTGGCGCAACGAGATGGGCTGACTGAAATGCGAAAAGGAGAAACTGATATTTAGTGCGAAAGCGTATATGCAACGTATAAAATATGCATTTTAACTGAAAAATACCTTAACGTACTAAATTTTCATTCCGTGCATTTAGAATGGATTGCTATACAGCTTAAGTTATTTTGAGGAATCTGCAGCTGCTATCGATGAAATACTTTCAAATCTGCGTGCTAAGTTTAACCAAAAAAGTCGTTTATTCTCTACTAAACGCGTAGCTATCGGGTCCCCTGTCTAAAGTTTTTCTGTCATTAACGACTTTGTTCACCACATTCTTATCGATAGACCTTTGCGTACGTTTTATACAAGGATTTGTACAAAAATGGGCAACCATGCGTTAACGCCACCCCGTCAAGAATATATTGTAATAATCAGAGAATGTGGGCAATTATCATTTTCTTCTCCATCGGAAACATGTCTGAATAAAAAGGTGGTGGCAAGGTGAGTTTTATCAGTGATCGCGGTGACTTAATTATGTTGTACTTGCCTGCGCCTGTATACATGCATGCGATTGAACACAAATCTTCACGAAAATGATGTAGACCAGGCCCTCTGCTGGTCCAAAACCAGCTTTGAATCGCCCGCTTTTAAAACCTTGAGTCACGTATATCAGCACCCTCACAGAAATCCGACTAAGCGACGTGGCAGATCGTGATATAAAACCTGTACCTTTCAGCTCAACCTACTTTGCCATTTAAGATATCAGGGGCTGTACGTGACGAAAACCTTTTTATGTAAGTGGTTAAATAACAGTTATAATCTGGATAATTGAGGGGATTTATGCATGCAAATCCGCGATTACAGAGCTCGGATTTAATGGAGGAAAACTTGAATCGGTGTCATGACATAATTATTTTAAGAAAATTGCTAAATAATTTCTTAAATATGCTAGATACTGTTGCGACCTTCTGATCTCCGGTTTCTGTTTAAGGTTGAGGCAATAGGTTACGGAATTACTGTGGCTAGTTACCCAGTTACCCCTGCAGAACTGGTTAAACGAACTATCGCAGAAATATGTTATGGCTTTTATTTCTTTTGACTGTGGTACCGTTAAAATTACATACGCCGACGGGAAAAAAAACATACTAAAACCAGAATTTTGCGCTTCAAAAACACCAGATATGAAAATATTTTCCCAAATGTTTAATCAAAATAGCATTTAAACTCGTTAAACATGTGAGGAACTTTGGGATTTCGTTAGGTAGGATTTTTACCAAGAATTTTTCGATAGTACTCAAACTCCCGACAAAATGTCGCTGTATACCGGATGACATCGGTCATATTCGTAATTATATTCTCCTTCCACGCGTCAAATGTTACATTTGGCAAGGCAGGAAGAAGAAAAAGAAAAGCTGTTGATGAGGCAAATCCACTGTCGTGGGTAAACAGGTTGCTGGGGGGGGGGGGGGGTGATTGGATTGATCTGGTCTGGAGATCCAACATGACATGCTTCCATGGGGCTCGAAAATCCCTAGCGATGCTTGGACCTACTGGTTCATTGCCATTCATAATGGTATCGAGATTCATGTTTACTGTAGTATTAATCAACAAGAATGCTGACATTGTAATTAAGGTCTTTGCTACTTGTCATCTCCGCGTTTCTCATTGAGAATTTAGACAATTGACCTGTCGGGAACCTGAGTAGGTGAAATGTCAGAGTACTCTTTAAACTCCAGAGAAGGTCTTTGGTTTGACCCAGAAATCCCTAGAATGGGGACGTCAGGCTCCAGCTCCCAGCGTCTTACGGGTCATTGCCTTCAGCCTGACATTGAGTTTTGGTGCCAGCTGGTACATTCAGGACCAGCAGCTGCGGGTGGTCAACTGCGAGAGCTCTTCTGGTTGACGTTGAAACCCCTCATTCTGGGCTTGCGTATTGCCAGGTCCAACCGCTTGGCCCTCCAGTAGGTGGCTAATCACAGTCTGTCCATAATCTTCACTCCACCTAATTCTATTTGCTATAAACACCCCACTTCGCTGTTTTTGACATTTTATTCTATTCTCCTATTCAATTAATGCAACCAAAAATGTGTAACTAGAAACAAAAATCTAACAAAAAGAATTAATAAGAAATACGGGGAGAAGTTTACTGGACCCTCTAGATGGCGCCATCTAACTGTATTCCCCATCAAATATGACAACTCTGAGATCTAAGGTGTACCGCAGCACAACACACTGCAGAGATGCGGCGAGCATGACCGAACCGAACAGGTTGTCTTAAATTCTAAACATGATTAGACCCCCAACACAAAATGGAGTCAAAACTCCACAAACAACCAGCAGGTAAACACAACCCCCCCCCACTCACCCTGACCAATAGCCTTCTTCAGTAGTGCAATTTAAAAACAACTTAGACCAGTCACATAGTAAATTTCCCGGTTTGTCCCCCGCAGGCCCCCCCCCCCCCCCCCCCCCAAAAAGGCAACCC